>CM042091.1:28649915-29103037 GCA_023512835.1 Taxillus chinensis | reverse complement strand
CACCATCAAAATAGCGTGGTTTAATAAATGAAATCCCACGTCAAAATGACATAGTTTTGATAAACACACCATCAAGGCGACATAGTTTTGATAAATGCTTCTCCCTCGAAGAGGCTGGTAGAACCTTTGCCTGAAGATGCGCCTCGGAGCCTCGTAGTTGCGACCTCGAAGATACGACCTGAAGATCAAACCAACGACCATCAAACCTTCAAACTTCGACCCTCGGTCTTTGACCCTATCATCAGTTTTTTCGTCCGGGCCCGTTTGGAGTGAGCTCAGAGCTAGACCAATGGTGAGAAAATTTAGAGTTGCCACCAATTGTTTTTGGGAGTACAGGTTGGACACCCTCTGCCCAGAGTAGTTTAAATGTGTGTGATGCGTTATCGGAGAAAGGTTCGGGAGTTGGTTACGTGTAGGGAAGGATTAGCACCCCTACGAAGACCTTTAGATATCTAATTTAGGAGGAGGAGGTTTTTATTTTATTTGTATTGCCATGACTGGGTTAAGTTTCCTAAAGGAGTCTATGATTTTTTATTTAGCTAAGTTATTTATTAAAGTCGTGGTTAAAATGAATTTTCCCTAAATTTCTAAAAGGTATCCAAAAATTTTGGGTTTTTGTTTGAAGTGGAGAATGAGATCCCTACGAGTTGATTTTGGTTTTTGGTTTAGCTTTTGGAAATTGAAGTCCTAAAAAATGTTTTTTTCCCTTGTTTATTTTCCCCCTTTTTTTGTTTTTTTGTTTTTTTTGTTAGAAAACATACATTTTTTTGTTTTTTATGTTTTGTAAAAAACGTTTTGTTTTGGTTTGCTTCATTTTTTTGGTTTTTTCTTTTATTTTTGGGTTTTTTTTCTTTTTTTTTTGATTTTGGAAATTGAAGTTCCAATTTTGATTTTCTTCTTTTTTTTTGGTTTGAAAACATGGAAATGTTTGTTTTTTTTGTTTTTGTTTTGTTTTTTCAAGGAGACATTTTGAACACATTTTAAAAACATGTTATGGAAGACGTTTTGGAAAAACATTTTGGTGGAATACCTTTTGTTATTTTTTTTGTGTGTTTTTTTAAAGCTTTGAACCTAAATCTACACGTTTCAACAATTGAAAATACATAGGAACACATATATCAAAATAGATGTGGAGTGTGTGAGTGTGACATCCACAAAAGAAAAATAAAATCACTCTTTTTTCTTTTTCTTTTTTTCATCTTCTCCCTTTGCTCTCTCTCTTTTTCTTTCTTTTGTTGTTTTTTTTGTTTGCTATACTTTACATATTACAACATACACATATACAAAGGAAAGTGAAATACAAAGGAAACACAACGTAACAAATAAAAGAAAAAAAGAAAAAGAAATACAAGGAAATATTAAGAATTATATCAAAATCAATGTAAATAAGTTGAAAAGTAATGAAGAAATAAGAGATTTGAACCGACTTTGGGGTTTACAACACCAATCTTGTTTGAGCTCCCGCTGGCGGATAGTCACTTGCTCGAATTAGAACCACCGGATCTCGGCGATTGGACTTGTGAAGAGGCTTTCCTGGTATTTGGAGATAGGAGGGGCTGAAGTGGCATGAGAGAAAGAGGGGCTGAAGTTGGAGTTGTTTTTATGTTTTTTTTTTTGAAAAAAAGAACTGAACGAGATAGGAGAGAAAGAAGATGAAGGGGTGATGTTTTTATTGGGAATATGAAGAAAGCTGGATATAAGGCTAGCGAGTAGAAAGATTGGACGTAATCCTCTCTTTTCCTGGGTTTGAACCTCTTTTTTTTCTTTTTTTCTTTTTTCTTCACGAACTCTCTTCCTTTTTTTTAAAACCCCCAATAGCTTTCTCTTTTTTCAACGATCCTCTCTTTTTTTTTCAACCCACCTGCTTTCCCTACGCAGGGGGCTAACGATTGCATCTTAAAGGGTTGCGAGAAAACTTTTGGTCAAGGCTCATTAATTCTTGCAATAAATGTTTTGTCGGGTGCATTATTATTTGCGAGATCGGTGCGTGGTCGGGTGGACAGCTTATGCGGAAAAGGGGAGCTCGTGATTGCCTTTTTGAATTTGTATTTTAGCGGCGCATGTGACCCGACGAAAGTTGTTGAGAAATGATTCCTTGTCGAATGGCCGGTGCCAAGAACGGGTCTCGTGAAGCCAGCGAGAAAAAGAAAGAAAAAAAAACAACGCGCGGAGCCAGCGAGAAATGCTAACCAGGAAGGTCAAAGGGGTCGAGGGTCGAAGTGTCGGCGGGGTCAAAGCTTCGGTGGGTCGAAATTTCGATGGGCGAAAGTCAACGGTCAACGGGTCGAAGTGTCGGCAGGTCGAAGGTCAACGGTCAACGGGTTGAAGGGTCGAAGGTCGGAGGTTGACAGGCTCGAGGGTCCGTGGGTCGTAGGTCAAGGTTTGAAGGTTCGCAGTCAAGGTGTCGCAAGGTCAAGGGTCGAAGGATCGAAGGTCGGAGTGTCGGCGGCAGGGCTTCGAGGCTTCGAGAGTTAGGGTTCAAGGTTGAAAGGGCGAGTCGAAGGTCGGAGGGTTATAGGCTTCAAGGGTCAAGGGTCGAAGGTCGGAGGTCGGCGGCGGGGCTTCGAGGCCGGGGTTCGAGGCTTCGAGGCCTCGGGGCCGATGTTTCGGGGCTTCGAGGCTTCGAAGGTCAATGGGTCGAAGTGTCGGCGGGTCAACGGTCAATGGTCAACGCCTGAGTTTTTTTTTTTCTTACCCTTCACCTAAAATGCAAAAATGGATAGCTTTCCGGGGATTGTTTGGGAGATCCGTATTCGCCTAAATTGACGCTTTGAAGAATTTCGCATGGCCACTTTTTTCAGGTGATTTTTACCAGGGGTATTGATCGTCTTTTGGCAAGTTTTAACTTTTCCAACGAAGATTGTTTTGGCCATAACTTCTTCATTTTAAGTCCGATTCGAGTCGATCAAGTGTATTAGTCTCCAATTTTTATCCTCTATCACCTGGTGTTGGTCTTGGGGCGCTTCAAGGACTTGTAGCAGGTCATTAATTTTGAACTCCCCGTCCGTGTCAATTGTATCTATCTCGTGCAAATTTGGGCTACCATCAATTCCAAACCATTCCTTGGAAGTATGGGATCATTGTGGACCTATTCAACAAGGTATATGGCATGGGCAGAAAGGTATATCAAAATGGGGTTAGTATGTCCAACCCGGACAAAATGGGGTCCAACAGACCCTACGACCCAAATCTTCGAGTCTTCTACCTTTCGACCCAAGCGTTCGCCAAGGGTACTGTTCATCTTCGTTCCAGCTTGTTCTTCCCAAAACACGGGTCATTACACATAGTTATCACTTGAATATCTCTACCACTATCAATCACAAGCTTCTACGAAAAGAGTCTATTCACCTCTCCTTTAGACACACTTTGGGACCTACAAAAATCATACAATTATCTACAACCGCAAATTAATTACAAAGAATTTAAAATAGATAGAGAAATGAATTGCAAACCATAACATATAAATAAATTATTAAGATGGAAAACTAAGATTCAAAATAATAATTGAAGTTTGAAGTTAAATGAAACACAAATTAATTTATACAAAATAAATTGCACGTAATGTCGCACTATAGGTTTTGACGAAAACAAAGCTTGAAAGATGAATGTCATTGTACGTATTGATCCTTTAACCCCCCTTCTCTTCATGCTAGAGTGAAAATATATAAGCAAGATAATTGTCTTTTTCTTCCCTTATTAAATCACGTAGCCTATGCCATTAAAGTTTTTTCTCTTCTTTCCTTTTTTTTTCCAATTCTCATGTAACATGGCCATTTAATTCTTGTGGCTCCACTAGATTTAAGCCCTTTGATTTTCTCAAATCCAATTAAAATTATCACCAAACTTGTTTCCTATAATTTAGACAGCTGCTAATAAATGCATACATATATATGTATAAAGAGAGGCAAAATCCGTGTATCTTAATTAAATTGTTTTCAATCACATAATACAATTACAAATTAGCTCAAAGATTTAATATCAAAATTAAAATAATTAAATTGATAGTAAAAATCACCAAAATTGATATTAAATCTATAAAAGTGATTAAAACTAGTAAATAACTCGAAATTTGAGAAACATTATAAAAATGCATTCATTTAATACAATATGAAATTAAAGCTCATAAAATACATGTAAATTTAATGACAAATTTTATAGTGATCAAAAAGGCGATAGTTATTAGTTGGCGAAGATAGCAGTTATCGGGTAGGAGGCACTATCGTATGTTGGGTGCTAGAGTGATGGGCGATGGTTGCCGACAAGCGGTGTGGCACGCAATGAACATTGGGCATTGGCGGTCGCAAGTGGCTCCTAATGGGCATTGGGGTTGGTCGGTTAGCCTTGTAGCTTCTATGCAATCGGAATAGGGTGTGAATGGCTAGTTAGGTCATATAGACTTGTCTTTACATAATATTTTAATTAAATATTATTATTAAAAAGATTTTTATAGTAGGTCAAGGTGTGTGCGGTTAAGACTCTTAGCATAACACGGTGTCACTCCTGGTTATAATATTTTACTATAGACAAGACGGATCCGAAAGTTCAATTAGACGGGTAAATATGAAGTATGTAATTCACGTTTAAAAATTATTATTTAAAACTATAATTAGTATGACCAGTTTCGAGATTTAAGGGGTTTAAGGTGATTATTAAATTAGAAGTCCTTATTCGTAAATTAAATTGTTGATTTTTATTTTTTTACTATAATTATAGGAACAATATAAAATTTAAAAATATATATCATTGTTGAAATTATAAATTAAATTTTGATTATTTGCTGTCGTCAGAAGTTAGGCCAATATGAGATGAACCCTGAAAGCCCTAATTTTAATATAATTTTTGAGAGCCAACATTGACAATTAGTACCATTTAAGTTTAAATTAATAACATAAAAAATAAAAAACTTATCAAATTATCATATAATCAAATTATATAACTTTTTAAAATCATATAATTAATTTATCACTATTATAATTAATAACATATTTATCACATAATAAATTATATTATTAATTAATTTTATAAATAATTAAAATTAAAATTTATATATATGGCTATATATATTTACCTAATAGTAGTGTTATAATTAAAATAAATCTAATGAGGCACATTGAGCTCTAAATTTCAAATATTACGTCGATGCAAAAACTTTTAGTATTATATGAGATATTTAGAGGACCGATATTCAGAAAAATCCGAATATTAATACATCGTATCATTTGATAGCAAACATGACAGGCCATTGTTGGTGATGTCGTCATCATCCAGGCCCACATTGCACAGCAAATTTAAATATCATGATTTTTGTCGGGCATACCTTGGTTTCATGTCCCAAGCGACTATGGTTATCAACAGTGACTTAGTGACTTCGAGGACTATAATTATTTCTGGTGTCACGGAAGGATTTATAAGATATAACGTAGAAATATATTTGATTACAATAATAATACCGAGTCAATCGTCCTCATTCCAAATCCCAATCCCGCCGATGTCGCTGCACCCTCCACGTGTACCCAATTATCCCACCTCCTCCGTGGCCATTCAAGGCCCCCCACATTCCGCATAATCCAATAACCAACCAACAAACAGACATGCATATTAGAAGACAATTTTATTTTATTATTATTTTTTAATTTCTTAATATCCTTGCGAGGACTCATCGTCTCGCTCGCTCGCTCCTCCGCTCGCTCGCTTGCCCTGCTCTGCTCCGTTCCATTCGTCGACTCCCTCTCTCCCGCCTCCTTTCCCTCATCTGCTGAGAGAGTCCCTCGCTTCTCGCTTCCCTTCTTTACCCGAGTCTTTGGTTTGCGTTTCGCAGCGACAGCAATGACGGACACGACCGATGATATCGCCGAAGAAATCTCCTTCCAGAGCTTCGAAGATGCCTGTAAGCTCCTCGGAAGCCTTCTCAACGACGTGTTGCAGAGGGAAGTTGGTCCAAAGTTCATGGAAAAAATCGAAAGAACTCGAATCCTTGCTCAGGTCTCCTTCTCGTACCTCCTCGTCTCTCCCTCATCACCACCTTATTTGAGTTCCACCCGCACCGCACCGGTGTATTTGTTTTACCGATTCTCGTACGTTGCTTCCTGATCTCTCGATTCGCGCGTTTGTGTGCTGAGAAAAGAGGAAAAAGAATTTAAAAGAGGAAAGAAAATTTAAAAAAAATCTCTTTATTGAGTTCGGATTTTAAATGGCTTCTAGATCTGATCATCTAAAATTGCAAAGTGGATTTGATTATAGCAGTCAATGGGAAACAACCTCAAAACATGATACTCGATTATTGTTGCTGTAGAATGAGAGAGGATAGAAAATTTACCAAACATTTGAAATCTTCTTCTATGTCGTAGAGTTCTACACAGAGCTTGTTTAAATTTTAATGCCTTTTTTTTTCAGTTGATGGCTTTGCTGATGGTAAATGTTTGTTCAGAGTTCTTGTAATATGAGGATGGCGGGGATTGAGCAGACGGCTGAGCTGCTGGAGAAACAGCTGGCCTCAGAAATATCCCAGATGACGCTGGAGGAAGCTTTGAAGCTGGCCCGAGCATTTAGCCATTATCTCAATTTGATGAGTATCGCCGAGACCCATCACAGGTAATGGGGTTTATTTACCATTTATTTTAATTATTTCTGCACAGGCAAATTTTAAGATTCTTTTTTGGTGGAATCTAATGATATGGGTTATGGATCATTTTTATTATTTTCCCAAGTTGAGTTACTAGGATTTCTACTATATATTCTCATATTTTGTAATTTTGGACATTGAATTTGAAGTAGTAGACAAATATTAACACATGCAGGGTACGCAAGGCACGAAATGTAGCCCCACTGTCAAAATCTTGTGATGATACTTTTAATCAACTGCTGCAGAGTGGGCTTCCCCCAGATGAGCTCTATGAAACCATTTGCAAACAGGCCTGTCTCTTTCTCTTAGTCTCTGTTATTCATTTGCTTCTTTATTTCATTTTTTAAAATCTCATATTCATTAGAAAAAAGAAAAGAAAACATGGAACAATAAATACAATAAATATTTAAAGCTTATGACTTGCTGTAAATCTGAACTTATATGGGGGCTGAAATGTCCTATGCATTATCTTTTAATGGATTGAAATTAGCATAATATATATATATATATATATATATATATATATAAAGGATGTTAAGAGCACTCACATTGAAATAGTTAAATACTTCAATAAATTTGTTTAGTAATATTAGTAACAAATTCATCTCGAAATATACATGTTGACTAAAAACTTTATTAAATATCAAACTTTGAGGCACCAACTAGCCAATATTACTGTATGTAGTCAAATTTGTTGAAACATTTGACTATTATACTATAAGTGCTTTAAGAGCATCCATAACAATTTTGACATTTTTACATAGTTATTAAAGGCATACCTAAGGTGCGCTTAGGCACAAATCCCCTTGTGCCCGCCTTTCTCCCAGTCGAGGCGGCTTCCATGAAGCACACCTTAAGCGTGCTTTTTAGCGCTTCTTCACCAAGCGCAAGGCGTCGTGGAGGTGTGCCTTGAGGCGACGACGCGATCATGCGTCAATCCTCCATATATTGAAACAAAAAAAGAAGAAGAAATAATTGATCGCGATTGTCCTCTTGCGGAAACCTTCGGCGACAGCGAACCAGGGTCTTCTCTCGGTTATCTTGTGATTGTGCGTCAACATTAGGTGCATTGTTCTCTCTTATTCTTTTTTCTTCTCTCTTCTCCGACTGTTGCTACAACTCCCATTGTTGTCGTGTCTTGCAGATCGCGTCTTCTCTTGGTCGTCTCGTAGATCGTGTCTTCTCTTAGTTGTCTCGCAGATTCCGTCTTCTCTCGCCGTCATGTCTTCTCTCTTTTTCGTGCGCGTCTTCTCTATCATTTGCGTCCGTTCTCTGGTTTTTTTTGTCTTTTTTTATGACTCTTCCCGAGGGAGAGAGCAATCTGCTTTTTGTTTTTAATTTTTCCCAAAGAATCTGTTGTGAAAAGAGAAGATAGAAGAGAGCAGTCTGTACTGATATATTTCTGTTCTATTATTTATTTTTAGTTACGGCTGCTCTATCTCAATATCTAATACTGATTATTTTTAGGCTATTAGATATTTGTAATCCATGAGTTATAAAAATTCAAGAAGAAATTCAGGTTGGAAGTATGCAACACAAGTCCCTAGCAACAAAAATGCATTTACTTGTAATTTTTGTTCTAAGGTAACAAATGGAGATATTTCTCGAGCCAAGCAACATATAATTGGTGGGCAAAGAAATGCAAAGGCATGTCTCAAATGTCTAGATTATGTGAAAGAAGAAATAAGAGCTAACATGACCAACAAAAAGATAGAAAAAGACCATATGAATATGTTACCCGACTTTGATGATGTTGACTTTGGTGAGGATGAAGAAGAGTGTTATGAGCTCAAGAGGAAGAGATTGATGGACAGGATAAGAGTGTTATGAGGTCAAGGGGAAGTAACAAATCAGTTCAATGCAAATTTAAAAAAGCAAGGCATAAGGGACTGATGGATTCATTCATTACTCCAGACCCTGAGTTGGTTGTAAAGAGAAAAAAGGATGGGATTGGGAAAGGCAAACAAACAACAATCAATGAGCATTACAAGAAAGAAGCAAGGGACAAGGCATGCCTTCACATTGCAAGATGGATGTATGATGCAGGGATAACATTTAATGCTATTAATTATGATAGCTTGGTTGCTATTGAGTCCATTAGCCAATATGGAATGGGAATGAAGCCACCTAGTTACCATGAGCTGAGGGTTCCTCTCTTGAAGAAAGAGTTGGACAATACAAACAATATGTTGAAAAGTCATAGAGATGAATGGGCAAAGAATGGATGTTCTCTCATGGTTGGAAAGACAAGCATGAAAGAACTTTGATAAACTTTTTGGTGAACTGTCTCAAAGGAACCACGTTTATTGAATCCATTGATGCTTCTGAGTATAGCAAGATTGGGGAAAAGGTGTTTGAATTGCTTGATTCTTTTATGGAGAAAATTGAAAAAACTAATATTGTACAAGTCATAACAGATAGTGTTTCAAATTATGTGATGGTAGGTAATCATTAAATTTAAAATTAGTTTTACTATATTTTTACTTTGATCATGAATTCCAATGAATAGGTTTGTAATATGTAACAGGAAGATTGCTTGAAGCAAAATGCCAACATTTATATTGGTTACTATGTGCTGTCCATTGCATAGATTTAATGTTAGAAGATATTGGGAAGATGCCTAACATCAATAGAACATTGAAAAAGGCAATGGAAGTGAATGCCTATATGTATGGTCGTCTAGGCTTGTTAATCATGATGAGGTGCTTCACAAAGCAAAGGGATTTAGCTAAGCCTGCTCTCACCAGATTTGCTATAGCCTTTCTAACCCTAACAAGTATTTATCGCCAAAAAGATAACTTGAGAAAGATGTTTACTTTAGAGGACTAGACAAATTTCAAGTGGGCAAAAGAGCAAAAAGGTAAAAGGGTTGCTCAAATTATTTTGATGCCTTCTTTTTGGAAAATCATTGTCTTTAACTCCACTTGTTTGTGTACTTCGATTGGTTGATGGAGAGAAAAAGCCTCTAATGAAATATATTTATGAGGCCATGGATAGAGCTAAAGAGGCAGTTGGTAGAGGATTCAAAGAGGATAATAATAGGGTTATGAATGCATTTGCTATCATTGATAATAGATGGAATTGCCAGCTTTATCGGCCTTTACATGTAGTTGGGTGCTTTTGAACCCACAATTCTTTTATGGAAATTCATCCATTGAGCAAGATGCAGAAGTAATGTTAGGCCTATACAACTGCATATAAAAATTGATTCCTTTCATGCAGTTGGGTGCTCTTTGGGCATAATATGGCTATTAGACAACGAACAATCAAGGCACTCGATAAAGTCACTTTATTTAATAACTTTTTATTTTATTGCTTATTAAAGGTTACTAATTATAGTTATGATAAACAACTGAATGGTAGTCTTCATTTGGATCTTCAACTCTAAATTTGCAAAAATTTGCCATCAAAGTTCTAAGCCTCACTTGCAGTGCATCTAGTTGTGAAAGAAACTAGAGTGTTTTTGAACATGTAAGTGGATGTTCTATAATTTGTGTCTAAATTTATTTCATGAAATCATGAATCATTGCATTCTAATTGGTTGTAAATTGTAAATATAAATCTTGTAGATCCATAGCAAGAAGAAAAATAGGCTATCACAAAAGCGCTTAAATGAGTTGGTATTTATCAAGTACAATCGAGCTTTGAAGCGCCGATACAATATGCATGACGTGATAGATCCTATATCATTGAAAGACATAGATGACTCTAATGAGTGGTTGGTTCGGCGAATGGATGGAGATTCTGATGAGGATGATGATGATCTTGTTTTTGAGAATGATTCCTTGACATGGGGTGATGTTGCTAGAGCTGCAAGTTGGATATAAGGATGGCAACATCTCAGGTTGGGCCCGGATAACGCCTGACCCAAACCCGACCCGACCCGGGGGTTTGAGCAGTTTGGGGAGGGTTAGGTCGGGTCGGGTAGGCAGTTTTTACATTAAATTTACTTAAACTTTTCGAGTTGGGGGGTGGGGCAGACAAGACTCGGGCCCATCCCGATGGCTTGTCAGGGTGGGTCATTTCGGGTCGAGGCGGGTCGGGTTGCTTTTGCTATGCCTAGTTGGCCATAGTAGGTTTTATACAAGATTATCATCAAACAAAAGGAGCACATCAAGAGCAAAACCTTCTATCTCTAGGAGCTCCAAGTATTTTACATCCAGGCCAAATCAAGTGTATGAGGAAGAAGAGGTAGATTTTGAAGAAACAGATGAAGATGATGTTGAGGGTTACAAGTCTAGTGATAGAGGTGATGATGATGTTTTCCTTGATGAGGAGGATGTTTAGATTTATCATTTTATGCTTTAAATTGTTGGGTTGTAATAATTTGTTTGCTATAATTAAGAGTATTGACTTATTTATGTTTAAGTTGATATGTTTATTTTATTAGTATATTTTATAATTTCTTTTATACAAATGTGCGCCTCAGTTTCTTCAGGCATGTGTTTTTTTTTTTGCGCCTTAGGTGCACCTTGCGCCTTTAATAACTATGCATTTTCATTCCTATTTTAGGGATGGATAGTATATAATTTGCTTATTTTTTAAAAATATCAAATATTTCATTTTTTATTTCTATTTCTATTTATTTTTTAATTTATTTATATTATTTTCTCTATTATCCTTTCATTTATTATTATTAATGAAAATATTACAAGTATGATAATATATATTTAAAAATTATAAAAAAATTATTTAGGGATAAATAGTAAATTCCTAAATATAGAGATTTACAATTCATTTTCTATCTTTATATCTTATTTCAGGAAATTTGATGTAAATGAGTTTTTGACAAATCTGTATATTTTTTCTTTAAATTATAGGAAAAGTTTGATTATACCAAACATGTTGTGGATGCTCTGAGAATTTATCTATTTTATTATTGTTCTTCTTATGTATTAAGTTATGTTTACTGCAGGAAGTTGAGATTGTCCTTACCGCACACCCCACCCAAATCAATAGGCGCACCTTACAGTATAAACACATTAGAATTGCAGTAAGTATTGAATGGTTGCTGAATATTTTGATTTATGCATGCGTATATACTTCTTCAAACATCATGTTTGACCTTAACTTGATTCTCAACTGGTCCTTTTCCTGCAGCATCTTTTAGATTATAATGACCGGCCTGATCTTGGCCATGAGGATCGAGAGATGGTGATTGAGGATCTGGTACATTCCTTTGAATGATAATCTGACTGACAATGTTTATTTACATTTGTAAGTGTTCAATTAAAATTTACAACTTGTTCTATAGGCGAGAGAGATAACATCAATATGGCAGACAGATGAGCTTAGGCGCCACAAACCTACTCCAGTAGATGAAGCTAGGGCTGGTAAATAACAAAGGCTAAGTGATAACATAAGTTTGATCCATTGGTTCTCTGTTTGAGTTTCTTTTTTTTCTCAGGCTTAAATATCGTGGAGCAGTCACTCTGGAGAGCAATACCTCATTATTTACGGCGTGTTAGCAATGCTTTAAAGAAGGTTTTCTTCAACATCTAGATACCATATTGTGTGCTATATATTTTAAGGCCTCATTATCATACAATCTTCCACAAATTTTCCTTTCAGCATACTGGAAAGCCACTTCCTTTAACGTGCACACCAATTAAATTTGGTTCTTGGATGGGGGGTGATAGAGATGGAAATCCAAATGTAACTGCAAAAGTAGGGCTTTTGAAGTTGATTTGTTACTTTACAATATATATTCCAAGGAGTTGATATATCATGACATCATATATGTGTGTGCGTGTGTATATTTGGTCTCTTATATCAGGTTACAAGAGATGTCTCTCTTTTATCTCGTTGGATGGCTATTGATCTTTACATTCAAGAAGTAGATAGCCTTAGATTCGAGCTCTCCATGAACCAGTGTAGCACAAAGTTACTCAGACTGGCAAATGAGATTCTTGAAAAAGGTTTGGGATTTCCATACCCTTTCAAGGCTACTATGAATTCTGTTGCTTATAAAATATTTTATAAAAAATCAAAATAAAACCAAGCCTTAATTTCAATAATATGAGATTGGTTACATGAACTAAGACATACAGATAGTTTATATTCGATTGAATACACGGATTCTTCTCTAGAACTGTTTAGAAGAGTAGGATTTATGTATTGAATTAAATATAAACTTTATGTATATCTGGTTAGTTTGGTTTTGGTTTTTATAAAATCTTTTATTTCTTTCATCATCTACTCTTGTTTATTGATGAAGGGTGGTAGAATTTTGGATGTCCACTTAGCCCTATTTGATACTTTATAAGCACGGGAAAAGGCCAAATGATATCTGGATTGGAAAGTATAGTAAAACATTTCCAACCTCTTTCTTTTGCTTTGCTTATGAATAATTGCCCCCGTTTCTGATGAATTACTTTCTAGAAACCTCATCTGAAAATTGGCATGAGAGTTGGAGCCAACAACCAAGCTTGAGTCAAACTCCAGCACTTCCAAGACTGCTTCCAGCTAGAGCTGATCTACCTTCATGCACAGGTAAAATTTGGCTTTATCTAGCATGCTCTCTCTCTCTATATGTGTGTGCACGTGTGTGTAGTTAGTTAGTATCATTTGGGGTCATCTAGGATCTTATTATATCCTCATTACAGCTTATATTAATTATTTAATTCGCAAACCAAATATTTACCATTTGTGACTTGATGATAATGCTTAGATGCTACTAGGGGTGCAATTGAATCGTTTTGAGCCGAACTCTACCTTGTTCAAACTCACGTCATTGATATTTTAATCAATCTTGAGCTTGGCTCAAGCTCAACCTCAAGCTGGAACCTAAATTGAATTTGGCTCAATTTAAACTTGATAAAACCAGTTTAGATTCTTTGAAGAAGAATGCATTTACCACTTGAACTGTTAGATTCTTGGTGAATTTATTTGAACACTTATTATAAATGTCATCATAAGATAAAAATATAAGTTAGGGTCTGCTCAAGCTTAGCTCATTTAAATAACCGAGCTTTGAACTAGGCTCATTTATGGCTTATGAGCCTTATCAAGCTTTTTTAGAGCCAAACATCAGGCTGCTCATGAACTGCTCAGCGATTTGCAGCCCTAGATGCTACCCAATATTAAAAGGTAGGGTTTAATTGTTTCAACTCAAATAATAGTTTTTGTTATACGTTTATTATGCTTATATATAGGATTGGCCACATCTGCACTATTTCCAACTATATTTTGACTTGATTTTATAAGTTGCCATTTTAGTTTAGCTTCTGACAATGAGAAATACTGTTAATGACTCCTTTGAAATTCATGCTTCCATGCAGAGTGCACAAAAAGGGAATCTCCATATCCGAAACTAGAGTTGCCCGGCACAGACTACATGCCAATTAATCATCAAGTATACGAACTTTATAGAATTTTTTGTGGATCTTGTTTCCCAGCAGCTGTTTTTTATTTTACTTTTGCACTGCATCTGTTAACTTTTTAGTATCTATTTTTTTATAGGATGATCATGACTCTTCAAGTTCTAAGTCCTCATTTGGGCCTTCCAGTCATAATATACAGAACAGTCATGCAAATGGAGGTGTAGCTACTTCAAGCGATTCTCAGTTATCTGGGATACCAAAGTCTGCTTCTTCCAGCTCCAATCAACTCCTTGCTCATAGGAAACTCTTTGCAGAATCGAAGATAGGAAGGTCCAGCTTCCAGAAACTTTTGGAGCCGAGCCTGCCCCAACGCCCTGGAATTGCTCCTTATAGGATAGTTCTTGGGAATGTTAAAGAAAAGGTAACAATTTTCTCTCAAAAATCATTAATACAACATTATGACTTATACACAAAAAAAATTACGGCAGGTGGCAATTTTGGGACCATACTTCTGAGTTGCTGGTAGCAGGATATCTGAAAAGTCACCATGAACTTTCTTGGTCATTTTTGAAGCACTCTGATAGTCATTAATGATGGCATGTTTATCTATTGAAGAAACATGCTTTTGTAGAAAGATATTGTAATATTTATTGAGATTGTTAGCTTGTAATTATCAGTGCTTTCTATTACAAGATAGTAATGTATTTTCATGTCCTTGGGCTTCAGCTTATGAAGACAAGAAGACGACTAGAGCTTCTTCTTGAGGATCTTCCTTGTGAACATGATCCTTGGGATTATTACGAAACATCAGAGGATCTTTTGGAACCACTGCTTTTATGCTATGAGTCTCTGGTATCCATTTATTTTCACATGTCCAAGTCCTCATGCGGATCTATTTTTTGGTAATTTAAATTATTAACTTCCTGTAGCAATCATGTTCATCTGGAGTGCTAGCCGATGGTAGGTTAGCTGACCTGATCCGAAGAGTGGCCACCTTTGGGATGGTATTAATGAAGCTTGACATGCGTCAGGTATGATTTGCATTGTGATAAGCTTTGTACTGTTACATTAATTTATGTTGACTTTAAATTTTAACGTGCCAGGAATCTGCTAGACATGCTGAAGCATTGGATGCCATTACCAATTTCTTAGATATGGGTACATATAGCGAATGGGACGAAGAACAAAAATTAGATTTTTTAACAAAAGAGCTCAAAGGGAAGAGGCCTCTTGTTCCCCCTACCATAGAGGTCAGACTTTTTATCTAATATTGATTTGACAAGTAATTTTCTAATGCATAAACTCTATATTCCTTGTGGTATAAAAGACAACAACAAATGGCTTAAATCCATATAATTTTGTGACAACAGCATTTTTAATGTGTGCGCTCGTGGCTGTGCACAGCATGCACGTGTGTGCAGGCATGTGTAGAAAATTTTATGTTCCTCCCCTCTTAGGTGAGTATCTTCTAATGGAGTACACATACTTAATATGGATTATATGGTTTTGCATTCTAGCACATTGAAAAATAACTGAAAAGTAGCATTGGATAAAAAGAAAAAGAAAAGAATAGCGGCCCTTTGATTGCAATGTTTGACAGTAATGATTTCCATGTTGAGGTTTATAAGGTAAACTTAAAAAGTAAGCCAAGAGCCTTAGGCACTGTGTTGGTGTTGGCATCCATAATAGTGTCGTGCTTCAAGGTCAGGGCCTCATAAGGAGTAGGCTTCTTAATTAAAGGCTCCCTCAAGTTTGCAAAACTCTTCTTCAATGAAATGTGCTCTTGCCTGAAGTTTCTAATATGTCCTAGTATTATAAATGTCTTGAGTGTGAAAATCATGTTGATCCATCCTCTTCATTGGGCTTTTTAGGTTGCACTTGATGTTAGGGAAGTCTTGGATACCTTCCAGGTTGCTGCTGAGTTGGGAAGCGATTCTCTTGGAGCATATGTGATTTCTATGGCCTCAAATGTATGATTTATCATTAGCATACAATTTCGTAATTTCACATGTAATTTAAAGACAAATCTATGATTTTCATATAAGGTTTTTTGGGTTGTTACATCACATGTTTTCAATGTTGATTTCGTCTTTCCATTGCCAACTTGCAGGCAAGTGATGTTCTTGCTGTGGAACTTCTGCAGAAGGATGCCCGACTTGCTGTTAGTGGGGAGCTAGGCAGGCCTTGTCCTGGTGGAACGTGAGTTTGCCTCTGCTGTTTGTGTGTTAGAGATCTTGCATCTGTTTTGAAAACCCAACTATTAGTGACTTGGAAAAGAATAGGATCAAGGCCTTATGGGTCACAGGTGTTAATGTGATTACGAAAACTGTTAATCTTTTATCTAGAATAAAAATAAAATTTCACATACGAATATGAAGATTAAAATAAATGTACAAGACTTCCTCGAAAGTATATTTAGAGCCTTGTGAGTATTTGCTATTCAAAATAAACATTAAAAACAATGAAATGTTAAACTAAGTGAAAGTAAAGGACAAGCCTTGTACACGTAACTTTGGCAAGTGGTGTGATTTGAAAAGGTATCAGGCCACAAGGGCCAATATAAACGGAGCCTTCCCCACAATTAATTTAATCACAAGAGGCTTGTTCATGACTTGAACCTGTAATCTTTAGGTCGCTAGGCAAAAACTTTATTGTTATGTCAAGGTTTGCTCTTGTTAAACAAAGCGATAGTAATGTCCAATTTTTCAAGGAGAGATTAGTTTGTGCCCAGTTCACTCTTAAGGAAGTAATCCTATGGTTTACTCTTGTTTTGATGATGTCATCCTTTTTATGGTAGAAGCAGGCTAAAACAGTAGTGAGGCTCTTATTTACTTGTTGAACTGGCACTCCATTTCACTTTTTTAATCATTGGTATTTATAATCATGTTGTTATAGTAGAAAGTAGGGAAGAGAAATATTTCTTCTTATTCATACTTATATAAGGTGAAGAAGACCTAATATAACGCCACCAAATTCAGACCTCCAAACCGGGTGTATTAGCGGAAATTAAAAAAATACAAATTTGATATCAATTTCAAACTATTACTTATTTCATCAAACAAACCATTAATTATTACAAATTCCAATTCAAGATCTTTAAGGTTTAGGGGTTTAGAGACTAAGTGTTCTTAACCCTTTATTACATAACAAAGCACATGAGCAAACAAACTTAATAAATCTTTAAAATTTCACACAATTTTATTTCCAAGTACTTCTCGACTCCTTATCCTAGTTTCTCCATTCCTTTAATTACCTGGGGTTGGAAAAGAAATCATAAAAAGGGTGAGCTCAAATAGCCCAGTAAGGGTAAACATAAGTGGGTAAGGAAAATCATGAAGATATCGAACATAAGAAATACCATATAATATTTGCACATCATACATGATCAACATTTCACAAGGAAATCATAACATGAAGATTATGTTTGGACATCGTATCATAACATCATGATCCAGGTTAACTACTCAGATACCATATCATAACATAACATATTATCAGCTGGATTAACACTCTCCAGTGATGTTCTTTACCCAATGCATTGAAGGTCTTTCTGGAACCACCATCATAAACTTACTTTGTCCAAACATAAGAGGTTATAACAACTTTAACATATATAACATGAGCCATATCATAGAATTCCAATAAAACATTCAAGGTTAACAAGGATAATCACGAATATCAAAATGGTTATCTATCCCAATCAATAGCATAGATTATCAAGAGAGAGATAATGACCAACATTTTCAACAATAAATTGGAAATAGAAGAATAAGAAACATAAAACTCTTATAATAATAATTTCAAATAAAACAAGATAAAGAGGGAGAGAAAAGAAAAGAAAAACCCTTACAATTCGCTTGTCGTTCTCCGCATTCTAAACCTTAAAAAATATCAAAACACTAAATTAGCATTAATACTTGAAAAGTTCAATATCACACATATCTCCTTTATATATATATATATATATCATACTTTAACTTATATCTTTTAATAGGTATACTGTGCTTGTGGGGTTGAATATTAATTTAGGTTCCCACTTCTATTGTTGTTCCATCTCCTATTTCGATCCCATGCATCATAAGTCTTGAGTTGTGCAATAGCTATGTTAAGTCTTGAGTTTTTGAATAAGATTTACTTTTTGTATTGGGTGAACGGAAAAGACGTTCGATAAGTTTATTTTTCTACTTGTCTTCCACCTTAACCATGAGGGGATATTAGACATGGGTCTAAAGGGAAGATCTAGAGAAGATAAGGATGAGGATAGCTGTGAGGTTGAAGCATTAACAATTGGGGTTGCGGAAGAAGAAGGGCGATTGTCGGGGGAATTCATTATCGAAGTTGTTCCTTACGATCCTCCGCTATCTAGAACCGTAAAAATAAAAATAAAAACATAAGTTAATATTTTCATCTTTTCACTTGAAATATAGAATGACAATGCTATGATAAAATACTATAATTTAAAATAATTACATATGTATATATAGGTGGCAAGGCCAATCATGTATGTATATATGAGGTGGTACAACCAATCATATAAATAACATATGTAAGGTGGTAAAACCAATCATGAATATAGTATATATGAGGTGGTAAAACCAATCATATAGATTTACATAATAAATAAGAGTAATTTCAAATTTTCAAAATATTGAGTATTACCTTTCGTAGAACTTCGACGCTCGGTAAGTTCCAAAAAGAAAAAAGGGTTTGAGTAGAGTATTTGGGGTGTTAAGAGGGCTTAAGGGAGTGTTTTTAGAGGAAATTTCGTGGTGTGGCTTGAGGGATTTGTGCATTAAGAGGAGAGGCAAGACACTCCTTATATAGGCAAGGATGGTGGTAGGTGTGTAGTATGAAAGTAGTGTATGAATTTGACTTTGGCATTAAATTAAATTTTGTAAAATATATATAATACTTTATTTTCCTCTCCTTTCTTAAAACGTGGGTATCTCCTCCTACCATTTTAAAAATGTTTTAAGACTTTTTAACCTAGAAGGTTTCTTTGGCATCAAAAGTCCACATTGGTGTACTCCCTACTAATTCAATTATAACATTTTTAATTTTATAGTTTTTGACAAACGGCCAATTGTATTAAATTATTGACTCAAATATCTACAAATGGGTATCAATTTTATAATTTTTACATATGTATAACAAAAGTTATTGAATTTTAAAGTCATACTAAAATGTTTACCCGTTCATACTGAATCTATGTGTAGTATTTTAACTTCTGGAATTGATTGGCTTCATATTAAATTCTGAAATTTCTACACGTTTTAGCTAGGTCATAAATGAACAAATGGGCTTTGGTTTCATGTCAATTGGATTTGTATAATTCAAGTTATGGATTTTTGAATGGGACCTCCAGAATCTGTCTCATTCTAATTTTTGGGCCTTACCTATGTTTTATATTTTTGATAAAGTTAAGGCTTGTAATACTTATTTACCTATAGTAATTTGGTTTAAGAAACTAAATGACATAATATATAGCATCTAAACTTTTTATGACGCATAAGAAATTATTTTATTTTTATAACGTATTTAATATTTACACGGATAAAATAATATAATTGCATAATCAATGAACAATAAAGTAAGATAACATTATAGCATAAAATATTATAAACCTAAACATAAATATTAATATCATATTCTATGACCTTCGTAAAATTTCTTGAATTGTATTAGCGTATGTGCGTAGGACGTGTTGTGCTTCAGCAGTAGAGCTGCACAACCCTTCGGCTAACATTGTCATGGTTGTCGCACGAATAACCTCAAACTTCTCCCTGTGTCTCGTCGCATTATATTGCAACCATTGGACACGAGCATTTAGCTCATCTACAGCAAAGCATAGCTTTGTAACTTCAAGTTGTATTGCTCGCCGATCTTCATCTCGTACACTATTCTCGGATGGCGGTACTTGAGAACTTAATGTCATAACTCTTATTATTATTCTTCTTACTTCTATACTCTCTCATAAATAAAATCTCATACTCATACTTATTTATGGAAGTCCAAACGGATACTATTCATAACGGCTAGTTACTATTTTAACGGCTACTTACTAGTCACATGCTATTTAAATGACTATATTGTGTGCTTATTTTTATCGTGATAATATCTAAAATATCTTTTCTAACTATTGTTAACAATGATATTATTATTATGTTATTATTATTACTCTTTAAGGAAGAACTTAAATAGTTAAAAATTTTCAGGTCTTACACCTAATGTAAAATCTAATTTAGGTAAAAATATAGCTAATAATATAGTAAGAATAAAACTCATTCACAATTCATTCAAACGTTTTCCCTCGGGTTGTGCAAAGGTATCACACATGCATAACTTGAACAAAAATGTCTAGAAAGGAACGCCAATAACTATATGAGTCATCATATCAGCTAGTTAATTCACTCTTAATGTAGGTAACTTTTATTACACCAAAATTTAGATTATCCTTGATGTAATTTTATTAAGTTCAATATAATCATATCCATAAGTAGACTTCTTATATAATTTGGATCTAGCAAAGTTAGTTGAGTCAGAATTAATGTATCTCACAATATTTAGGTGTCTATGCTTGAAGTACATAATTTCTTTGCCTAAAGAGGGCTTTAGGTATAAAAGAATGCTGCTCACAACATCTATGGGTCAATCACTCAGATTATAAAGAAATTGACTTAAGATACTAATTGCATATAATATGTCCGATTTAGTATGAGTCAGATTGATCAATTTTCCTTTTAAGTTTTGATATCTCTACTTGCTCATCGGAACTTGATCAAAATTGATAGTTAGACTTTGGTTCGCTTCAATAGAAATATGATAGGAACCTAAGTAAAAGAGCAAATTTATTGGTAGATGAAATATAAAAAAACAGAATAGATGGTCTACTGTTCGAGAGACAATTGTCTCTCCCACTATCATAATCTTCTAATTAGATTTTCCAAAATCAAAAAGCATCCTTTCACTCAAACCTTCCCTATTTAAACTAGAAGTCCCAAATTCAAATTCAAAACAATAAAGAGACAACCCAAGTCTTTACTCCCTAAATTCAAATTCAAAAACAATAAAGAGACAACCCAACATAGTATCTTAAGGTTCGCAAGCTGTGGTACCAATTTCAGCTAGAAGTTTTAAAACATATTTTCGTTGAGAGAGAAAAATTCTTTGCTTTTGATAGGGATACTTCAATGCCAAGAAAGCATTTCAAAGCTCCAAAATCCTTCATCTCAAATTCTTTCATCAAATGACACTGAAACCTTTTTATCTCACTTTGTTTTTACCTGTAACAATCACGTCATCAATGTAAACAATAAGTAAGGTAATATCTTCATCATCTCTTTTATAGAGGAAAGTGTGATCAACCATTGTCTTCTTGAAACCATATGCCCGTTTTGAGTGGCTTAATTGACCAAATCAAACTTTTGGTGATTGTTTCAAATTATATAATGCTTTTTTAGCTTCCATACCTTTGTTTCGTTTGGTGTAGAAGGCAAGGAGGATCCATATATACTGTTTCATCAAATCACTATGAAGCAAAGCATTATTAATATAAAATTGTTGTAATGGCTAGTCTAAATTAATTGAAAGAAAAAGAATAACTAACAGTACTCATCTTAGCCACAAGAGCAAAGATTTATCAGTAGTCAATCGAAAGATATAAAGCCAGATTAGTTGCCAAAGATTAAACTCAAACATATAAGATTGACTACTGTCTTTTTATTTAGGACTAACTCTATCATTTTTCAAATGAATATCTTTTGTAGTGCCTTCATTTCCTTTACTATAACATACTTTCAATTGGGATCTTCAAGAGCGCCTTAAAAATGATTAAAAATAGACACAAAAAATAATTGGAGAGCAAAATCAAGTGACATTTAAATAAACAATAATAAGAGACAAAATTAAAAAATCAGATAAGCAACATTAAAAGGTGATTTTTAAAAACTAATCCATCAGATCACAAGGAGGATATCTTTGGGCTATAGGATTTATAAACTTGTAGGGTTAGAATCCAAGTTACCATTTAAATTGGGAATGATAGGTGAAAAGACGAGTACCTTAGTTGGAATTTGTATTTTATAGTCAATTGTAGAAAAATCATTCGATGACATGGAGGTATATCAAGAGAAGGATTGGAACTACTGAGAGTAACATTCTTTCGTTTTGTATAGTATTTTTTAATCACATGAGCTTACCTCTCATTCTCACTTGACTCAGCTATCACAAGATTAGGAGCATCTAAAGACTCCTCATTGTACCCAAAAAGACTTAGATTTCAATGCTCCTGCTTCCTCTTAGTAGTACAAACTTCTTCTTTTTCTACTTGTACTAATTGCCATTTTCGTGAAATTATCACGAAACACTCAATAAGTAGTATCAAGACAAAGGTAAAATATTTTCATTGAATAATACATAACTCACACGACCCATATATATAATATCACAATCTCCAAATATGGTAACACAACATTCGAAAATACGGGTTGAGGTGCCGCCTCAGCTCCAACCCGCGTGGAGGTACCATGTCGAAGTTCGCCTCGTATGGGCGAGGTGGATTGAGGCGGCCTGTGTCGCTGCCTCAATCCGTATCTGGGACGAGGCGCCCGTGACACGAAATCTTCAATAATATAAATGGGTGTAAAAAATGATCCGCTAATCTAATATCATCGCCTCCAATCTTGTCGTCGAAGGGAAGTCGCCTTTGTCGCCGTCGTCAGTAGCAGCGTCGTCGTCCCAGTGTCAGGTCGCATCCAGCGTCCGGTCGTCGTGCGTCCAGCGTTCGTCCAACGTTGTCGTGTAGGTACTGACGCGATTTCTTAAATTTAAGTCACGGTTATATATTTATTTTGATTAATTTAATAAATAGTTAATTAATTATTTTAATTCATTTGATTTTAAATTATAATTATATTTATTCTTGTAAATTTAATATTAATGTTATATTCAAGCTCTTTGCCGGCCCGATCTTCCATAGGAGAACTACCAACAATAAATAGTGCACTCTCCGAGAGTCATGAGAATGACAACAGTGCTGCTACAAAGCGTATCGTTCTCTCTAACAGTAGCAAGAAAGCATATCTAAACCCCGCGGCGTGACACCCTCAGTTCCGAGCACCAAAAGTTTTCGTAATACGAGATAAGAAATGCGACTAGCACACTCAATCACGTATAGGAGGTGCCTTAGGGGTACAAATATAATAAAGCATATCGAAATGTGGTGCATTTGGAACAACCGAGCACTTGTGGAATACGTAACTCTAGTTGGAACCCCCCGTTTTGAAGAGAGCTCTCTTAAGGCTGCTAATACAAGAATGGTGTTTTACATAGATAGTTGGAACATGGTTACACGCACAACAGCAAAATGGAGAGGTGGAAGGCTGCTACTTGGAATGGAATATTGGGATTGGTGCAGGGACATGATACAGTGGTGGACTTTAATGTTATAAGTTAAGTTAAATAATTTGATTGAAATTATATATTAAGTTATAAATTAATGTTTTATATATTAAGTTATATATTAATGTTATAGCCTAAGTTAAATAATTTGATTGAGGTTATATATTAAGTTATAAATTAATGTTTTATATATTAAGTTATATTATATATTAATGTTATAAATTAAATTATTTTTTATTTTAAAAAATAAATTATCGTCGACGGTTGAGGCGCCTGCCTCAACATATAGCTTTGATTCTGTACTGCACCACATTTCGTATTTTTGAACCTTGATAACACATAAATGTGTACGTTCTAACACTCCCCCTCAAGGTGGAGCATATAAGTCGATAGCTCCAAGCATATATCCAGATAGCTCCAACTTGATGTCAAGTTGGTGAAATGTCCAACCATAATGGATAACTAAAGAGATAAATACCTGAACGGGTGAAATCTTGGCAACAGGATAAAAGGTGTCATCATAATTAACACCATGAATCTAAGTGTAACCCTTAGCGACTAGGTGAGCCTTCAATCGGTTGGGATGAACTTTCACAGTAAAGACCCATCGACAACCAACAACATGCTTAGTGGGCAACGGGGTAAGAACCCAAGTGTCATTGGTAATAAGAGCACGCATCTCATCTTTCATAGTGCGACACCATCCAAGATGAGCAAGTGCATCTGAAACTCGTGAGGCACGACCACAGGACGAAATAGAAGAAACAAAAGCGAAAAAAGATGGGGATAATCTAGCGTGGTGACAAAGTTGGACATAGGATAACGAGAGTGTAAGAGATCAGTATAGGAAACAAACCGATCAAGAGAGCGACTAACACAGGAGCATGTACCTTTTCATTTGGCAATAGGTAGATCAATGGTCGGTGGCGGACCAGAAGACGGGACTTCAATCGAGGGGGTAGGAACCACAAGGAGAGGAGCAGGTGGCGACGCCGATACATTTGCCCAGGAAACCTATCCAAAGGTAGAGAACTCCGGTCGGATAAAGCGACTCTTCGAAAGAACCGGAGAAATTGGAATAGGAAGAACCGAAGGAGCAGGATTGATGGGTGAGGAAGAAGAGTAATAGGATAGATCCTCATGAAAAGTGACATCACGGGAGACATAAATGCGACCACATGTGGGATCATAACACCGATACCTTTTCTGAGTACGAGAATAGCCAACGAAGACACATTTAATGGAACGTGCATCCAACTTATCCCGACCAGGTCCAAGATGCCGCACAAAACAAACACAACCAAACACACAAAAAGGAATAGAGAAAAGTGGGCTACTAGGATAAAAAATAGAATAGGGGATACATCCATGAAAAACGAAAAGAAGGAAGACGGTTAATCAAATAACATGCAAGAAGAACAGTAAAACCCCACGGATATTTAGGCAGATGCATATTTAAAAGTAAACAACGAGCAATATCAAGCGGATGACGATTTTTTCCGTCCTCTCCATTATGTTGAGGAGTATAAGAACAAGAGGTTTGATGGACAATACCATGAGAGGTAAGAAATGGTTGAAATCCAGATAAGGAACTTAAGTATTCTTTTGCATTATTAGGTCATAAACATTTCACAGAAACTTGAAATTGAGTTTGAATTTCAAAATAGAATTGCTGAAAATAAGAGAACACTTTGGTTCGGTGTTTTATTAAATATAACTAGGTCATACGAAAATAATCATCGACAAAGGTGACAAAATACTTGAAACCGGAAAAAGCTGATTTGAGACAAAGACCCCATATGTCAAAATGAACCAAAGCAAAGGGTGTATCCACCTAATTTATGTGACGTGAAGGGAATGACATATGATGATGTTTATCTAACTCACATGTGTTACATGGAAGAGTTTTAACGGACACAACAGATGTTGATATAGACTCGAGAGTACGAAGAGAAGGATGTCCTAGACAACAATGCGATCGAAAAATATCAGAAGAGTTCTTATCAAATGAGTCTTTGGGCAAGCATAGCAGCGGCGGTAGCAAAGAAAAGAGGTCCATCAAAGTAATAGAGACCATTAGCTTCGTGCCCCCACCAATCTTCCGTCCGCTTTCAAATCCCGAAAAACACAACCAAAGACCAAAAGTTATAGAACAATTAAGAGATTTAGTCAACGAATTAACCGACATCAAGTTATACGGTGAGTGTGGTAAATGTAAAACGGAAGAAAGTGAAAGAGAAGGACTTAATCTAGTGGTTTCGGTTGCCTAGGACATAACAGGGTGTGACAATGTAGGCGGTGTAGATTGAAAACACGACAAGAGGGAGGCAGTGGTGGGAGAATAGGAAGGACTGTAACGGAGGTCACTATCAGTGAGTATGATTCTGATAAAGGCTGGTTATGCCTAGGCATAAATGTGGAAGAAACCGAAAGAAACACGAAAACCACAGTCCCCCCCTTGATGTCGGTTAATTCGTTGACTAAATCTCTTAATTGTTCTATAACTTTTTGGTCTTCGGTTGTGTTTTTCAGGATTTGAAGACCGGACAAACGTAAGCTAATGGTCTCTATTACTTTGATGGACCTCTTTTCTTTGCTACCGTTTATGCTTGCCCAAGACTCATTTGATAAGAACTCTTCGATATTTTTCGATCGCATTGTTGTCCAGGACATCCTTCTCTTCGTACTCTCGAGTCTATATCAAGATCGTTGTGTCGGTTAAAACTCTTCCATGTAACACATGTGAGTTAGATAAACATCATCATATGTCATTCCCTTCACGTCACATAAATTAGGTGGATACACCCTTTGCTTTGGTTCATTTTGACATATGGGGTCTTTGTCTCAAATCAACTTTTTCCTGGTTTCAAGTATTTTGTCACCTTTGTCGATGATTATTTTCGTATGACCTAGTTATATTTAATAAAACACCGAACCAAAGTGTTCTCTTATTTTCAAGAATTCTATTTTGAAATTCAAACTCAATTTCAAGTTTCGTGAAGTGTTTATGACCTAATAATGCAAAAGAATACTTAAGTTCCTTATCCTGGATTTCAACCATTTCTTACCTCTCATGGTATTGTCCATCAAACCTCTTGTTCTTATACTCCTCAACATAATGGAGGTGCAGAACGGAAAAATCGTCATCTGCTTGATATTGCTCGTTGTTTACTTTTAAATATGCATCTGCCTAAATATCTGTGGGGTTTTACTGTTCTTACTGCATGTTATTTGATTAACCGTCTTCCTTCTTCTGTTTTTCATGGATGTATCCCCTATTCTATTTTTTATCCTAGTAGCCCACTTTTCTCTATTCCTTTTTGTGTGTTTGGTTGTGTTTGTTTTGTGCGGCATCTTGACCCGGTCGGGATAAGTTGGATGCACGTTCCATTAAATGTGTCTTCGTTGGCTATTCTCGTACTCAAAAAAGGTATCGCTGTTATGATCCCACATGTGGTCGCATTTATGTCTCCCGTGATGTCACTTTTCATGAGGATCTATCCTATTACTCTTCTTCCTCACCCATCAATCCTCGCTCCTTCGGTTCTTCCTATTCCAATTTCTCCAGCTTCTTTCCGAAGAGTCCGTTTATCCGACCGGAGTTCTCTACCTTTGGATAGGTTTATCGGGCAAATGTATCGGCGTCGGCCACCCGCTCCTCTCCTTGTGGTTCCTACCCCCTCGATTGAAGTCCCGTCTTCTGGTCCGCCACCGACCATTGATCTACCTATTGCCAAATGAAAAGGTACATGCTCCCGTGTTAGTCGCTCTCTTGATCGGTTTGTTTCCTATACCGATCTCTTACACTCTCGTTATCCTATGTCCAACTTTGTCACCACCGCTAGATTATCCCCATCTTTTTCTCGCTTTTTGTTTCTTCTATTTCGCTCGTGGTCGTGCCTCACAAAGTTTCGGATGCACTTGCTCATCTTGGATGGTGTCGCACTATGAAAGATGAGATGCGAGCTCTTATTACCAATGACACTTGGGTTCTTACCCCGTTGCCCACTAAGCATGTTGTTGGTTGTCGATGGGTCTTTACCGTGAAAGTTCATCCCAACCGATTAAGGCTCACCTAGTCGCTAAGGGTTACACTTAGATTCATGGTGTTAATTATGATGACACCTTTTATCCTGTTGCCAAGATTCCACCCGTTCGGTATTTATCTCTTTAGTTATCCATTATGGTTGGACACTTCACCAACTTGACATCAAGTTGGAGCTATCTCGACATATATGCTTGGAGCTATCTCGACTTATATGCTCCAACTTGAGGGGGAGTGTTAGAAACGTACACATTTATGTGTTACCAAGGTTCAAAAATACGAAATGTGGTGCGAAGACGTAATCAAAGCTATATGTTGAGGCGCGCCTCAACCGTCGACGATAATTTATTTTTTAAAATAAAAAATAATTTAATTTATAACATTAATATATAATATAACTTAATATATAAAACATTAATTTATAACTTAATATATAACCTCAATCAAATTATTTTAACTTAGGCTATAACATTAATATATAACTTAATATATAAAACATTAATTTATAACTTAATATATAATTTCAATCAAATTATTTAACTTAACTTATAACATTAAAGTCCACCACCGTATCATGTCCCTGCACCAATCCCAATATTCCATTCCAAGTAAGCGACCTTCCACCTCTCCATTTTGTTTGTTGTGCGTGTAACCATGTTCCAACTATCTATGTAAAACACCATTCTTGTATTAGCAGCCTTAAGAGAGCTCTCTTCAAAACGGGGGTTCCAACTAGAGTTACGTATTCCACAAGTGCTCGGTTGTTCCAAATGCACCACTTTTCGATATGCTTTATTGTATTTGTACCCCTAAGGCACCTCTTATACGTGATTGAGTGTGCTAGTCGCATTTCTTATCTCGTATTACGAAAACTTTTGGTGCCCGGAACTGAGGGTGTCACGCCGCGGGGTTTAGATATGCTTTCTTGCTACTGTTAGAGAGAACGATACGCTTTGTAGCAGCACTGTTGTCATTCTCATGACTCTCGGAGAGTGCACTATTTATTGTTGGTAGTTCTCCTATGGAAGATCGGGCCGGCAAAGAGCTTGAATATAACATTAATATTAAATTTACAAGAATAAATATAATTATAATTTAAAATCAAATGAATTAAAATAATTAATTAACTATTTATTAAATTAATCAAAATAAATATATAACCGTGACTTAAATTTAAGAAATCGCGTCAGTACCTACACGACAACGTTGGACGAACGCTGGACGCACGACGACCGGACGCTGGATGCGACCTGACACTGGGACGACGACGCTGCTACTGACGACGGCGACAAAGGCGACTTCCCTTCGACGACAGCATTGGAGGCGATGATATTAGATTAGCGGATCATTTTTTACACCCATTTATATTATTGAAGATTCTGTGTCACGGGCGCCTCGTCCCAGATACGGATTGAGGCAGCGACACAGGCCGCCTCAATCCACCTCGCCCATACGAGGCGAACTTCGACATGGTACCTCCACGCGGGTTGGAGCTGAGGCGGCACCTCAACCCGTATTTTCGAATGTTGTGTTACCATATTTGGAGATTGTGATATTATATATATGGGTCGTGTGAGTTATGTATTATTCAATGAAAATATTTTACCTTTGTCTTGATACTACTTATTGAGTGTTTCGTGATAATTTCACGAAAATGGCAATTAGTACAAGTAGAAAAAGAAGAAGTTTGTACTACTAAGAGGAAGCAGGAGCATTGAAATCTAAGTCTTTTTGGGTACAATGAGGAGTCTTTAGATGCTCCTAATCTTGTGATAGCTGAGTCAAGTGAGAATGAGAGGTAAGCTCATGTGATTAAAAAATACTATACAAAACGAAAGAATGTTACTCTCAGTAGTTCCAATCCTTCTCTTGATAATACCTCCATGTCATCGAATGATTTTTCTACAATTGACTATAAAATACAAATTCCAACTAAGGTACTCGTCTTTTCACCTATCATTCCCAATTTAAATGGTAACTTGGATTCTAACCCTACAAGTTTATAAATCCTATAGCCCAAAGATATCCTCCTTGTGATCTGATGGATTAGTTTTTAAAAATTACCTTTTAATGTTGCTTATCTGATTTTTTTATTTTGTCTCTTATTATTGTTTATTTAAATGTCACTTGATTTTGCTCTTCAATTATTTTTTGTGTCTATTTTTAATCATTTTTAAGGCGCTCTTGAAGATCCCAATTGAAAGTATGTTATAGTAAAGGAAATGAAGGCACTACAAAAGATATTCATTTGAAAAATGATAGAGTTAGTCCTAAATAAAAAGACAGTAGTCAATCTTATATGTTTGAGTTTAATCTTTGGCAACTAATCTGGCTTTATATCTTTCGATTGACTACTGATAAATCTTTGCTCTTGTGGCTAAGATGAGTACTGTTAGTTATTCTTTTTCTTTCAATTAATTTAGACTAGCCATTACAACAATTTTATATTAATAATGCTTTGCTTCATAGTGATTTGATGAAACAGGTATATATGGATCCTCCTTCAGCTTCTACGCCAAACGAAACAAAGGTATGGAAGCTAAAAAAGCATTATATAATTTGAAACAATCACCAAAAGTTTGATTTGGTCAATTAAGCCACTCAAAACGGGCATATGGTTTCAAGAAGACAATGGTTGATCACACTTTCCTCTATAAAAGAGATGATGAAGATATTACCTTACTTATTGTTTACATTGATAACGTGATTGTTACAGGTAAAAACAAAGTGAGATAAAAAGGTTTCAGTGTCATTTGATGAAAGAATTTGAGATGAAGGATTTTGGAGCTTTGAAATGCTTTCTTGGCATTGAAGTATCCCTATCAAAAGCAAAGAATTTTTCTCTCTCAACGAAAATATGTTTTAAAACTTCTAGCTGAAATTGGTACCACAGCTTGCGAACCTTAAGATACTATGTTGGGTTGTCTCTTTATTGTTTTTGAATTTGAATTTAGGGAGTAAAGACTTGGGTTGTCTCTTTATTGTTTTGAATTTGAATTTGGGACTTCTAGTTTAAATAGGGAAGGTTTGAGTGAAAGGATGCTTTTTGATTTTGGAAAATCTAATTAGAAGATTATGATAATGGGAGAGACAATTGTCTCTCGAACGATGAGACCATCTATTCCTGTTTTTTTATATTTCATCTACCAATAAATTTGCTCTTTTACTTAGGTTCCTATCATATTTCTATTGAAGCGAACCAAAGTCTAACTATCAATTTTGATCAAGTTCCGATGAGCAAGTAGAGATATCAAAACTTAAAGGGAAAATTGATCAATCTGACTCATACTAAATCGGACATATTATATGCAATTAGTATCTTAAGTCAATTTCTTTATAATCTGAGTGATTGACCCATAGATGTTGTGAGCAGCATTCTTTTATACCTAAAGCCCTCTTTAGGCAAAGAAATTATGTACTTCAAGCATAGACACCTAAATATTGTGAGATACATTAATTCTGACTCAACTAACTTTGCTAGATCCAAATTATATAAGAAGTCTACTTATGGATATGATTATATTGAACTTAATAAAATTACATCAAGGATAATCTAAATTTTGGTGTAATAAAAGTTACCTACATTAAGAGTGAATTAACTAGCTGATATGATGACTCATATAGTTATTGGCGTTCCTTTCTAGACATTTTTGTTCAAGTTATGCATGTGTGATACCTTTGCACAACCCGAGGGAAAACGTTTGAATGAATTGTGAATGAGTTTTATTCTTACTATATTATTAGCTATATTTTTACCTAAATTAGATTTTACATTAGGTGTAAGACCCGCAAAATTTTTAACTATTTAAGTTCTTCCTTAAAGAGTAATAATAATAACATAATAATAATATCATTGTTAACAATAGTTAGAAAAGATATTTTAGATATTATCACGATAAAAATAAGCACACAATATAGTCATTTAAATAGCATGTGACTAGTAAGTAGCCGTTAAAATAGTAACTAGCCGTTATAAATAGTATCCGTTTGGACTTCCATAAATAAGTATGAGTATGAGATTTTATTTATGAGAGAGTATAGAAGTAAGAAGAAGAATAATAAGAGTTATGACATTAAGTTCTCAAGTACCGCCATCCGAGAATAATGTACGAGATGAAGATCGGCGAGCAATACAACTTGAAGTTACAAAGCTATGCTTTGCTGTAGATGAGCTAAATGCTCGTGTCCAATGGCTGCAATATAATGCGACGAGACACAGGGAAAAGTTTGAGGTTATTCGATGCGACAACCATGACAATGTTAGCCAGAAGGGTTGTGCGGCTCTCTATCGTCAAGCACAACACGTCCTACGCACATACGCTAATACAATTCAAGAAATTTTACGAAGGTCATAGAATATGATATTAATATTTATGTTTAGGTTTATAATATTTTATGCTATAATGTTATCTTACTTTATTGTTTATTGATTATGCAATTATATTATTTTATCCGTGTAAATATTAAATACGTTATAAAAATAAAATAATTTCTTATGCGCCATAAAAAGTTTAGATGCTATATATTATGTCATTTAGTTTCTTAAACCAAATTACTATAGGTAAGTAAGTATTACAAGCCTTAACTTTATCAAAAATATAAAACATAGGTAAGGCCCAAAAATTTGAATGAGGCAGATTCTGGAGGTCCCATTCAAAAATCCATAACTTGAATTATACAAATCCAATTGACATGAAACCAAAGCCCATTTGTTCATTTATAACCTAGCTAAAACGTGTAGAAATTTCAGAATTTAATATGAAGCCAATCAATTCCAGAAGTTAAAATACTACACATAGGTTCAGTATGAACGGGTAAACATTTTAGTATGACTTTAAAATTCAATAACTTTTGTTATACATATGTAAAAATTATAAAATTGATACCCATTTGTAGATATTTGAGTCAATAATTCAATACAATTGGCCGTTTGTCAAAAACTATAAAATTAAAAATGTTATAATTGAATTAGTAGGGAGTACACCAATGTGGACTTTTGATGCCAAAGAAACCTTCTAGGTTAAAAAGTCTTAAAACATTTTTAAAATGGTAGGAGGAGATACCCACGTTTTAAGAAAGGAGAGGAAAATAAAGTATTATATGTATTTTACAAAATTTAATTTAATGCCAAAGTCAAATTCATACACTACTTTCATACTACACACCTACCACCATCCTTGCCTATATAAGGAGTGTCTTGCCTCTCCTCTTAATGCACAAATCCCTCAAGCCACACCACGAAATTTCCTCTAAAAACACTCCCTTAAGCCCTCTTAACACCCCAAATACTCTACTCAAACCCTTTTTTCTTTTTGGAACTTACCGAGCGTCGAAGTTCTACGAAAGGTAATACTCAAGATTTTGAAAATTTGAAATTACTCTTATTTATTATGTAGATCTATATGGTTGGTTTACCACCTCATATATACTATATTCATGATTGGTTTTACCACCTTACATATGTTATTTATATGATTGGTTGTACCACCTCATATATACATACATGATTGGCCTTGCCACCTATATATACATATGTAATTATTTTAAATTATAGTATTTTATCATAGCATTGTCATTCTATATTTCAAGTGAAAAGATGAAAATATTAACTTATGTTTTTATTTTTATTTTTACGGTTCTAGATAGCGGAGGATCGTAAGGAACAACTTCGATAATAAATTCCCCCGACAATCGCCCTTCTTCTTCCGCAATCCCAATTGTTAATGCTTCAACCTCACAGCTATCCTCATCCTTATCTTCTCTAGATCTTCCCTTTAGACCCATGTCTAATATCCCCTCATAATTAAGGTGGAAGACAAGTAGAAAAATAAACTTATCGAACGTCTTTTCCGTTCACCCAATACAAAAAGTAAATCTTATTCAAAAACTCAAGACTTAACATAGCTATTGCGCAACTCAAGACTTATGATGCATGGGATCGAAATAGGAGATGGAACAATAATAGAAGTGGGAACCTAAATTAATATTCAACCCCACAAGCACAGTATACCTATTAAAAGATATAAGTTAAAGTATGATATATATATATATATAGGAGATATGTGTGATATTGAACTTTTCAAGCATTAATGCTAATTTAGTGTTTTGATATTTTTTAAGGTTTAGAATGCGGAGAACGACAAGCGAATTGTAAGGGTTTTTCTTTTCTTTTCTCTTCCTCTTTATCTTGTTTTATTTGAAATTATTATTATAAGAGTTTTATGTTTCTTATTCTTCTATTTCCAATTTATTGTTGAAAATGTTAGTCACTATCTCTCTCTTGATAATCTATGCTATTGATTGGGATAGATAACCATTTTGATATTCGTGATTATCCTTGTTAACCTTGAATGTTTTTATTGGAATTCTATGATATGGCTCATGTTATATATGTTAAAGTTGTTATAACCTCTTATGTTTGGACAAAGTAAGTTTATGATGGTGGTTCCAGAAAGACCTTCAATGCATTGGGTAAAGAACATCACTGGAGAGTGTTAATCCAGCTGATAATATGTTATGTTATGATATGGTATCTGAGTAGTTAACCTGGATCATGATGTTATGATACGATGTCCAAACATAATCTTCATGTTATGATTTCCTTGTGAAATGTTGATCATGTATGATGTGCAAATATTATATGGTATTTCCTATGTTCGATATCTTCATGATTTTCCTTACCCACTTATGTTTACCCTTACTGGGCTATTTGAGCTCACCCTTTTTATGATTTCTTTTCCAACCCCAGGTAATTAAAGGAATGGAGAAACTAGGATAAGGAGTCGAGAAGTACTTGAAAATAAAATTGTGTGAAATTTTAAAGATTTATTAAGTTTGTTTGCTCATGTGCTTTGTTATGTAATAAAGGGTTAAGAACACTTAGTCTCTAAACCCCTAAACTTTAAAGATCTTGAATTGGAATTTGTAATAATTAATGGTTTGTTTGATGAAATAAGTAATAGTTTGAAATTGATATCAAATTTGTATTTTTTTAATTTCCGCTAATGCACCCGGTTTGGAGGTCTGAATTTGGAGGCGTTATATTAGGTCTTCTTCACCTTATATAAGTATGAATAAGAAGAAATATTTCTCTTCCCTACTTTCTACTATAACAACATGATTATAAATACCAATGATTAAAAAAGTGAAATGGAGTGCCAGTTCAACAAGTAAATAAGAGCCTCACTACTGTTTTAGCCTGCTTCTACCATAAAAAGGATGACATCATCAAAACAAGAGTAAACCATAGGATTACTTCCTTAAGAGTGAACTGGGCACAAACTAATCTCTCCTTGAAAAATTGGACATTACTATCACTTTGTTTAACAAGAGCAAACCTTGACATAACAATAAAGTTTTTGCCTAGCGACCTAAAGATTACAGGTTCAAGTCATGAACAAGCCTCTTGTGATTAAATTAATTGTGGGGAAGGCTCCGTTTATATTGGCCCTTGTGGCCTGATACCTTTTCAAATCACACCACTTGCCAAAGTTACGTGTACAAGGCTTGTCCTTTACTTTCACTTAGTTTAACATTTCATTGTTTTTAAAGTTTATTTTGAATAGCAAATACTCACAAGGCTCTAAATATACTTTCGAGGAAGTCTTGTACATTTATTTTAATCTTCATATTCGTATGTGAAATTTTATTTTTATTCTAGATAAAAGATTAACAGTTTTCGTAATCACATTAACACCTGTGACCCATAAGGCCTTGATCCTATTCTTTTCCAAGTCACTAATAGTTGGGTTTTCAAAACAGATGCAAGATCTCTAACACACAAACAGCAGAGGCAAACTCACGTTCCACCAGGACAAGGCCTGCCTAGCTCCCCACTAACAGCAAGTCGGGCATCCTTCTGCAGAAGTTCCACAGCAAGCACATCACTTGCCTGCAAGTTGGCAATGGAAAGACGAAATCAACATTGAAAACATGTGATGTAACAACCCAAAAAACCTTATATGAAAATCATAGATTTGTCTTTAAATTACATGTGAAATTACGAAATTGTATGCTAATGATAAATCATACATTTGAGGCCATAGAAATCACATATGCTCCAAGAGAATCGCTTCCCAACTCAGCAGCAACCTGGAAGGTATCCAAGACTTCCCTAACATCAAGTGCAACCTAAAAAGCCCAATGAAGAGGATGGATCAACATGATTTTCACACTCAAGACATTTATAATACTAGGACATATTAGAAACTTCAGGCAAGAGCACATTTCATTGAAGAAGAGTTTTGCAAACTTGAGGGAGCCTTTAATTAAGAAGCCTACTCCTTATGAGGCCCTGACCTTGAAGCACGACACTATTATGGATGCCAACACCAACACAGTGCCTAAGGCTCTTGGCTTACTTTTTAAGTTTACCTTATAAACCTCAACATGGAAATCATTACTGTCAAACATTGCAATCAAAGGGCCGCTATTCTTTTCTTTTTCTTTTTATCCAATGCTACTTTTCAGTTATTTTTCAATGTGCTAGAATGCAAAACCATATAATCCATATTAAGTATGTGTACTCCATTAGAAGATACTCACCTAAGAGGGGAGGAACATAAAATTTTCTACACATGCCTGCACACACGTGCATGCTGTGCACAGCCACGAGCGCACACATTAAAAATGCTGTTGTCACAAAATTATATGGATTTAAGCCATTTGTTGTTGTCTTTTATACCACAAGGAATATAGAGTTTATGCATTAGAAAATTACTTGTCAAATCAATATTAGATAAAAAGTCTGACCTCTATGGTAGGGGGAACAAGAGGCCTCTTCCCTTTGAGCTCTTTTGTTAAAAAATCTAATTTTTGTTCTTCGTCCCATTCGCTATATGTACCCATATCTAAGAAATTGGTAATGGCATCCAATGCTTCAGCATGTCTAGCAGATTCCTGGCACGTTAAAATTTAAAGTCAACATAAATTAATGTAACAGTACAAAGCTTATCACAATGCAAATCATACCTGACGCATGTCAAGCTTCATTAATACCATCCCAAAGGTGGCCACTCTTCGGATCAGGTCAGCTAACCTACCATCGGCTAGCACTCCAGATGAACATGATTGCTACAGGAAGTTAATAATTTAAATTACCAAAAAATAGATCCGCATGAGGACTTGGACATGTGAAAATAAATGGATACCAGAGACTCATAGCATAAAAGCAGTGGTTCCAAAAGATCCTCTGATGTTTCGTAATAATCCCAAGGATCATGTTCACAAGGAAGATCCTCAAGAAGAAGCTCTAGTCGTCTTCTTGTCTTCATAAGCTGAAGCCCAAGGACATGAAAATACATTACTATCTTGTAATAGAAAGCACTGATAATTACAAGCTAACAATCTCAATAAATATTACAATATCTTTCTACAAAAGCATGTTTCTTCAATAGATAAACATGCCATCATTAATGACTATCAGAGTGCTTCAAAAATGACCAAGAAAGTTCATGGTGACTTTTCAGATATCCTGCTACCAGCAACTCAGAAGTATGGTCCCAAAATTGCCACCTGCCGTAATTTTTTTTGTGTATAAGTCATAATGTTGTATTAATGATTTTTGAGAGAAAATTGTTACCTTTTCTTTAACATTCCCAAGAACTATCCTATAAGGAGCAATTCCAGGGCGTTGGGGCAGGCTCGGCTCCAAAAGTTTCTGGAAGCTGGACCTTCCTATCTTCGATTCTGCAAAGAGTTTCCTATGAGCAAGGAGTTGATTGGAGCTGGAAGAAGCAGACTTTGGTATCCCAGATAACTGAGAATCGCTTGAAGTAGCTACACCTCCATTTGCATGACTGTTCTGTATATTATGACTGGAAGGCCCAAATGAGGACTTAGAACTTGAAGAGTCATGATCATCCTATAAAAAAATAGATACTAAAAAGTTAACAGATGCAGTGCAAAAGTAAAATAAAAAACAGCTGCTGGGAAACAAGATCCACAAAAAATTCTATAAAGTTCGTATACTTGATGATTAATTGGCATGTAGTCTGTGCCGGGCAACTCTAGTTTCGGATATGGAGATTCCCTTTTCGTGCACTCTGCATGGAAGCATGAATTTCAAAGGAGTCATTAACAGTATTTCTCATTGTCAGAAGCTAAACTAAAATGGCAACTTATAAAATCAAGTCAAAATATAGTTGGAAATAGTGCAGATGTGGCCAATCCTATATATAAGCATAATAAACGTATAACAAAAACTATTATTTGAGTTGAAACAATTAAACCCTACCTTTTAATATTGGGTAGCATCTAGGGCTGCAAATCGCTGAGCAGTTCATGAGCAGCCTGATGTTTGGCTCTAAAAAAGCTTGATAAGGCTCATAAGCCATAAATGAGCCTAGTTCAAAGCTCGGTTATTTAAATGAGCTAAGCTTGAGCAGACCCTAACTTATATTTTTATCTTATGATGACATTTATAATAAGTGTTCAAATAAATTCACCAAGAATCTAACAGTTCAAGTGGTAAATGCATTCTTCTTCAAAGAATCTAAACTGGTTTTATCAAGTTTAAATTGAGCCAAATTCAATTTAGGTTCCAGCTTGAGGTTGAGCTTGAGCCAAGCTCAAGATTGATTAAAATATCAATGACGTGAGTTTGAACAAGGTAGAGTTCGGCTCAAAACGATTCAATTGCACCCCTAGTAGCATCTAAGCATTATCATCAAGTCACAAATGGTAAATATTTGGTTTGCGAATTAAATAATTAATATAAGCTGTAATGAGGATATAATAAGATCCTAGATGACCCCAAATGATACTAACTAACTACACACACGTGCACACACATATAGAGAGAGAGAGCATGCTAGATAAAGCCAAATTTTACCTGTGCATGAAGGTAGATCAGCTCTAGCTGGAAGCAGTCTTGGAAGTGCTGGAGTTTGACTCAAGCTTGGTTGTTGGCTCCAACTCTCATGCCAATTTTCAGATGAGGTTTCTAGAAAGTAATTCATCAGAAACGGGGGGCAATTATTCATAAGCAAAGCAAAAGAAAGAGGTTGGAAATGTTTTACTATACTTTCCAATCCAGATATCATTTGGCCTTTTCCCGTGCTTATAAAGTATCAAATAGGGCTAAGTGGACATCCAAAATTCTACCACCCTTCATCAATAAACAAGAGTAGATGATGAAAGAAATAAAAGATTTTATAAAAACCAAAACCAAACTAACCAGATATACATAAAGTTTATATTTAATTCAATACATAAATCCTACTCTTCTAAACAGTTCTAGAGAAGAATCCGTGTATTCAATCGAATATAAACTATCTGTATGTCTTAGTTCATGTAACCAATCTCATATTATTGAAATTAAGGCTTGGTTTTATTTTGATTTTTTATAAAATATTTTATAAGCAACAGAATTCATAGTAGCCTTGAAAGGGTATGGAAATCCCAAACCTTTTTCAAGAATCTCATTTGCCAGTCTGAGTAACTTTGTGCTACACTGGTTCATGGAGAGCTCGAATCTAAGGCTATCTACTTCTTGAATGTAAAGATCAATAGCCATCCAACGAGATAAAAGAGAGACATCTCTTGTAACCTGATATAAGAGACCAAATATACACACGCACACACATATATGATGTCATGATATATCAACTCCTTGGAATATATATTGTAAAGTAACAAATCAACTTCAAAAGCCCTACTTTTGCAGTTACATTTGGATTTCCATCTCTATCACCCCCCATCCAAGAACCAAATTTAATTGGTGTGCACGTTAAAGGAAGTGGCTTTCCAGTATGCTGAAAGGAAAATTTGTGGAAGATTGTATGATAATGAGGCCTTAAAATATATAGCACACAATATGGTATCTAGATGTTGAAGAAAACCTTCTTTAAAGCATTGCTAACACGCCGTAAATAATGAGGTATTGCTCTCCAGAGTGACTGCTCCACGATATTTAAGCCTGAGAAAAAAAAAGAAACTCAAACAGAGAACCAATGGATCAAACTTATGTTATCACTTAGCCTTTGTTATTTACCAGCCCTAGCTTCATCTACTGGAGTAGGTTTGTGGCGCCTAAGCTCATCTGTCTGCCATATTGATGTTATCTCTCTCGCCTATAGAACAAGTTGTAAATTTTAATTGAACACTTACAAATGTAAATAAACATTGTCAGTCAGATTATCATTCAAAGGAATGTACCAGATCCTCAATCACCATCTCTCGATCCTCATGGCCAAGATCAGGCCGGTCATTATAATCTAAAAGATGCTGCAGGAAAAGGACCAGTTGAGAATCAAGTTAAGGTCAAACATGATGTTTGAAGAAGTATATACGCATGCATAAATCAAAATATTCAGCAACCATTCAATACTTACTGCAATTCTAATGTGTTTATACTGTAAGGTGCGCCTATTGATTTGGGTGGGGTGTGCGGTAAGGACAATCTCAACTTCCTGCAGTAAACATAACTTAATACATAAGAAGAACAATAATAAAATAGATAAATTCTCAGAGCATCCACAACATGTTTGGTATAATCAAACTTTTCCTATAATTTAAAGAAAAAATATACAGATTTGTCAAAAACTCATTTACATCAAATTTCCTGAAATAAGATATAAAGATAGAAAATAAATTGTAAATCTCTATATTTAGGAATTTACTATTTATCCCTAAATAATTTTTTCATAATTTTTAAATATATATTATCATACTTGTAATATTTTCATTAATAATAATAAATGAAAGGATAATAGAGAAAATAATATAAATAAATTAAAAAATAAATAGAAATAGAAATGAAAAATGAAATATTTGATATTTTTAAAAAATAAGCAAATTATATACTATCCATCCCTAAAATAGGAATGAAAATGCATAGTTATTAAAGGCGCAAGGTGCACCTAAGGCGCAAAAAAAAAACACATGCCTGAAGAAACTAAGGCGCACATTTGTATAAAAGAAATTATAAAATATACTAATAAAATAAACATATCAACTTAAACATAAATAAGTCAATACTCTTAATTATAGCAAACAAATTATTACAACCCAACAATTTAAAGCATAAAATGATAAATCTAAACATCCTCCTCATCAAGGAAAACATCATCATCACCTATATCACTAGACTTGTAACCCTCAACATCATCTTCATCTGTTTCTTCAAAATCTACCTCTTCTTCCTCATACACTTGATTTGGCCTGGATGTAAAATACTTGGAGCTCCTAGAGATAGAAGGTTCTGCTCTTGATGTGCTCCTTTTGTTTGATGATAATCTTGTATAAAACCTACTATGGCCAACTAGGCATAGCAAAAGCAACCCGACCCGCCCCGACCCGAAATGACCCACCCTGACAAGCCATCGGGATGGGCCCGAGTCTTGTCTGCCCCACCCCCCAACTCGAAAAGTTTAAGTAAATTTAATGTAAAAACTGCCTACCCGACCCGACCTAACCCTCCCCAAACTGCTCAAACCCCCGGGTCGGGTCGGGTTTGGGTCAGGCGTTATCCGGGCCCAACCTGAGATGTTGCCATCCTTATATCCAACTTCTGCAGCTCTAGCAACATCACCCCATGTCAAGGAATCATTCTCAAAAACAAGATCATCATCATCCTCATCAGAATCTCCATCCATTCGCCGAACCAACCACTCATTAGAGTCATCTATGTCTTTCAATGATATAGGATCTATCACGTCATGCATATTGTATCGGCGCTTCAAAGCTCGATTGTACTTGATAAATACCAACTCATTTAAGCGCTTTTGTGATAGCCTATTTTTCTTCTTGCTATGGATCTACAAGATTTATATTTACAATTTACAACCAATTAGAATGCAATGATTCATAATTTCATGAAATAAATTTAGACACAAATTATAGAACATCCACTTACATGTTCAAAAACACTCTAGTTTCTTTCACAACTAGATGCCCTGCAAGTGAGGCTTAGAACTTTGATGGCAAATTTTTGCAAATTTAGAGTTGAAGATCCAAATGAAGACTACCATTCAGTTGTTTATCATAACTATAATTAGTAACCTTTAATAAGCAATAAAATAAAAAGATATTAAATAAAGTGACTTTATCGAGTGCCTTGATTGTTCGTTGTCTAATAGCCATATTATGCCCAAAGAGCACCCAACTGCATGAAAGGAATCAATTTTTATATGCAGTTGTATAGGCCTAACATTACTTCTGCATCTTGCTCAATGGATGAATTTCCATAAAAGAATTGTGGGTTCAAAAGCACCCAACTACATGTAAAGGCCGATAAAGCTGGCAATTCCATCTATTATCAATGATAGCAAATGCATTCATAACCCTATTATTATCCTCTTTGAATCCTTTACCAACTGCCTCTTTAGCTCTATCCATGGCCTCATAAATATATTTCATTAGAGGCTTTTTCTCCCCATCAACCAATCGAAGTACACAAACAAGTGGAGTTATCAACTTAAGTGAGAAGACAATGATTTTCCAAAAAGAAGGCATCAAAATAATTTGAGCAACCCTTTTACCTTTTTGCTCTTTTGCCCACTTGAAATTTGTCTAGTCCTCTAAAGTAAACATCTTTCTCAAGTTATCTTTTTGGCGATAAATACTTGTTAGGGTTAGAAAGGCTATAGCAAATCTGGTGAGAACAGGCTTAGCTAGATCCCTTTGCTTTGTGAAGCGCCTCATCATGATTAACAAGCCTAGACGACCATACATATAGGCATTCACTTCCATTGCCTTTTTCAATGTTCTATTGATGTTAGGCATCTTCCCAATATCTTCTAACATTAAATCTATGCAATGGACAGCACATAGTAACCAATATAAATATTGGCATTTTGTTTCAAGCAATCTTCCTGTTACATATTACAAACCTATTCATTGGAATTCATGATCAAAGTAAAAATATAGTAAAACTAATTTTAAATTTAATGATTACCTACCATCACATAATTTGAAACACTATCTGTTATGACTTGTACAATATTAGTTTTTTCAATTTTCTCCATAAAAGAATCAAGCAATTCAAACACCTTTTCCCCAATCTTGCTATACTCAGAAGCATCAATGGATTCAATAAACGTGGTTCCTTTGAGACAGTTCACCAAAAAGTTTATCAAAGTTCTTTCATGCTTGTCTTTCCAACCATGAGAGAACATCCATTCTTTGCCCATTCATCTCTATGACTTTTCAACATATTGTTTGTATTGTCCAACTCTTTCTTCAAGAGAGGAACCCTCAGCTCATGGTAACTAGGTGGCTTTATTCCCATTCCATATTGGCTAATGGACTCAATAAGAACCAAGCTATCATAATTAATAGCATTAAATGTTATCCCTGCATCATACATCCATCTTGCAATGTGAAGGCATGCCTTGTCCCTTGCTTCTTTCTTGTAATGCTCATTGATTGTTGTTTGTTTGCCTTTCCCAATCCCATCCTTTTTTCTCTTTACAACCAACTCAGGGTCTGGAGTAATGAATGAATCCATCAGTCCCTTATGCCTTGCTTTTTTAAATTTGCATTGAACTGATTTGTTACTTCCCCTTGACCTCATAACACTCTTATCCTGTCCATCAATCTCTTCCTCTTGAGCTCATAACACTCTTCTTCATCCTCACCAAAGTCAACATCATCAAAGTCGGGTAACATATTCATATGGTCTTTTTCTATCTTTTTGTTGGTCATGTTAGCTCTTATTTCTTCTTTCACATGATCTAGACATTTGAGACATGCCTTTGCATTTCTTTGCCCACCAATTATATGTTGCTTGGCTCGAGAAATATCTCCATTTGTTACCTTAGAACAAAAATTACAAGTAAATGCATTTTTGTTGCTAGGGACTTGTGTTGCATACTTCCAACCTAAATCTCTTCTTGAATTTTTAGAACTCATGGATTACAAATATCTAATAGCCTAAAAATAATCAGTATTAGATATTGAGATAGAGCAGCCGTAACTAAAAATAAATAATAGAACAGAAATATATCAGTACAGACTGCTCTCTTCTATCTTCTCTTTTCACAACAGATTGCTGGGAAAAATTAAAAACAAAAACAGACTGCTCTCTCCCTCGGGAAGAGTCATAAAAAAAAGACAAAAAAAAACAGAGAACGGACGCAAATGATAGAGAAGACGCGCACGAAAAAGAGAGAAGACGTGACGGCGAGAGAAAACGCAATCTGCGAGACAACTAAGAGAAGACACGATCTACGAGACGACCAAGAGAAGACGCGATCTGCGAGACACGACAACAATGGGAGTTGTAGCAACAGTCGGAGAAGAGAGAAGAAAAAAGAATAAGAGAGAACAATGCACCTAATGTTGACGCACAATCACGAGATAACCGAGAGAAGACCCTGGTTCGCTGTCGCCGAAGGTTTCCGCAAGAGGACAATCGCGATCAATTATTTCTTCTTCTTTTTTTGTTTCAATATATGGAGGATTGACGCATGATCGCGTCGTCGCCTCAAGGCACACCTCCACGACGCCTTGCGCTTGGTGAAGAAGCGCTAAAAAGCACGCTTAAGGTGTGCTTCATGGAAGCCGCCTCGACTGGGAGAAAGGCGGGCACAAGGGGATTTGTGCCTAAGCGCACCTTAGGTATGCCTTTAATAACTATGTAAAAATGTCAAAATTGTTATGGATGCTCTTAAAGCACTTATAGTATAATAGTCAAATGTTTCAACAAATTTGACTACATACAGTAATATTGGCTAGTTGGTGCCTCAAAGTTTGATATTTAATAAAGTTTTTAGTCAACATGTATATTTCGAGATGAATTTGTTACTAATATTACTAAACAAATTTATTGAAGTATTTAACTATTTCAATGTGAGTGCTCTTAACATCCTTTATATATATATATATATATATATATATGCTAATTTCAATCCATTAAAAGATAATGCATAGGACATTTCAGCCCCCATATAAGTTCAGATTTACAGCAAGTCATAAGCTTTAAATATTTATTGTATTTATTGTTCCATGTTTTCTTTTCTTTTTTCTAATGAATATGAGATTTTAAAAAATGAAATAAAGAAGCAAATGAATAACAGAGACTAAGAGAAAGAGACAGGCCTGTTTGCAAATGGTTTCATAGAGCTCATCTGGGGGAAGCCCACTCTGCAGCAGTTGATTAAAAGTATCATCACAAGATTTTGACAGTGGGGCTACATTTCGTGCCTTGCGTACCCTGCATGTGTTAATATTTGTCTACTACTTCAAATTCAATGTCCAAAATTACAAAATATGAGAATATATAGTAGAAATCCTAGTAACTCAACTTGGGAAAATAATAAAAATGATCCATAACCCATATCATTAGATTCCACCAAAAAAGAATCTTAAAATTTGCCTGTGCAGAAATAATTAAAATAAATGGTAAATAAACCCCATTACCTGTGATGGGTCTCGGCGATACTCATCAAATTGAGATAATGGCTAAATGCTCGGGCCAGCTTCAAAGCTTCCTCCAGCGTCATCTGGGATATTTCTGAGGCCAGCTGTTTCTCCAGCAGCTCAGCCGTCTGCTCAATCCCCGCCATCCTCATATTACAAGAACTCTGAACAAACATTTACCATCAGCAAAGCCATCAACTGAAAAAAAAAAAGGCATTAAAATTTAAACAAGCTCTGTGTAGAACTCTACGACATAGAAGAAGATTTCAAATGTTTGGTAAATTTTCTATCCTCTCTCATTCTACAGCAACAATAATCGAGTATCATGTTTTGAGGTTGTTTCCCATTGACTGCTATAATCAAATCCACTTTGCAATTTTAGATGATCAGATCTAGAAGCCATTTAAAATCCGAACTCAATAAAGAGATTTTTTTTAAATTTTCTTTCCTCTTTTAAATTCTTTTTCCTCTTTTCTCAGCACACAAACGCGCGAATCGAGAGATCAGGAAGCAACGTACGAGAATCGGTAAAACAAATACACCGGTGCGGTGCGGGTGGAACTCAAATAAGGTGGTGATGAGGGAGAGACGAGGAGGTACGAGAAGGAGACCTGAGCAAGGATTCGAGTTCTTTCGATTTTTTCCATGAACTTTGGACCAACTTCCCTCTGCAACACGTCGTTGAGAAGGCTTCCGAGGAGCTTACAGGCATCTTCGAAGCTCTGGAAGGAGATTTCTTCGGCGATATCATCGGTCGTGTCCGTCATTGCTGTCGCTGCGAAACGCAAACCAAAGACTCGGGTAAAGAAGGGAAGCGAGAAGCGAGGGACTCTCTCAGCAGATGAGGGAAAGGAGGCGGGAGAGAGGGAGTCGACGAATGGAACGGAGCAGAGCAGGGCAAGCGAGCGAGCGAGACGATGAGTCCTCGCAAGGATATTAAGAAATTAAAAAATAATAATAAAATAAAATTGTCTTCTAATATGCATGTCTGTTTGTTGGTTGGTTATTGGATTATGCGGAATGTGGGGGGCCTTGAATGGCCACGGAGGAGGTGGGATAATTGGGTACACGTGGAGGGTGCAGCGACATCGGCGGGATTGGGATTTGGAATGAGGACGATTGACTCGGTATTATTATTGTAATCAAATATATTTCTACGTTATATCTTATAAATCCTTCCGTGACACCAGAAATAATTATAGTCCTCGAAGTCACTAAGTCACTGTTGATAACCATAGTCGCTTGGGACATGAAACCAAGGTATGCCCGACAAAAATCATGATATTTAAATTTGCTGTGCAATGTGGGCCTGGATGATGACGACATCACCAACAATGGCCTGTCATGTTTGCTATCAAATGATACGATGTATTAATATTCGGATTTTTCTGAATATCGGTCCTCTAAATATCATATAATACTAAAAGTTTTTGCATCGACGTAATATTTGAAATTTAGAGCTCAATGTGCCTCATTAGATTTATTTTAATTATAACACTACTACTAGGTAAATATATATAGTCATATATATAAATTTTAATTTTAATTATTTATAAAATTAATTAATAATATAATTTATTATGTGATAAATATATTATTAATTATAATAGTGATAAATTAATTATATATTTTAAAAAGTTATATAATTTGATTATATGATAATTTGATAAGTTTTTTATTTTTTATGTTATTAATTTAAACTTAAATGGTACTAATTGTCAATGTTGGCTCTCAAAAATTATATTAAAATTAGGGCTTTCAGAGTTCATCTCATATTGGCCTAACTTCTGACGACAGCAAACAATCAAAATTTAATTTATAATTTCAACAATGATATATATTTTTAAATTTTATATTGTTCCTATAATTATAGTAAAAAAATAAAAATCAACAATTTAATTTACGAATAAGGACTTCTAATTTAATAATCACCTTAAACCCCTTAAATCTCGAAACTGGTCATACTAATTATAGTTTTAAATAATAATTTTTAAACGTGAATTATATACTTCATATTTCGGCCCGTCTAATTGAACTTTCTGGATCCGTCTCTGTCTATAGTAAAATATTATAACCAGGAGTGACACTGTGTTATGCTAAGAGTCTGCAGCTGCACACACCTTGACCTACTATAAAAATCTTTTTAATAATAATATTTAATTAAAATATTATGTAAAGACAAGTCTGTACAGCCTAACTAGCCATTGCACACCCTATTCCGACTGCATAGAAGCTACAAGGCGCAACCGACCAACCCCAATGCCCATTAGGAGCCACTTGCAGCCTGCCAATGCCCAATGTCTGTTGCGTGCCACACCGCTTGCCGGCAACCATCGTCCATCACTCTAGCACCCCAACATCTGATAGTGCCTCCTACCCGATACCTGCTACTCACTGCCAACTAATAACTATCGCCTTTTGATCACTATAAAATTTGTCATTAAATTTACATGTATTTTATGAGCTTTAATTTCATATTGTATTAAATGAATGCATTTTTATAATGTTTCTCAAATTTCAGTTATTTACTAGTTTTAATCACTTTTATAGATTTAATATCAATTTTGGTGATTTTTACTATCAATTTAATTATTTTAATTTTGATATTAAATCTTTGAGCTAATTTGTAATTGTATTATGTGATTGAAAACAATTTAATTAGGATACACGGATTTTGCCTCTCTCTATACATATATATGTATGCATTTATTGCAGTGTCTAAATTATAGGAAACAAGTTTGGTGATAATTTTAATTGGATTTGAGAAAATCAAAGGGCTTAAATCCAGTGGAGCCACAAGAATTAAATGGCCATGTTACATGAGAATTGGAGAAAAAAAAAAGGAAAGAAGAGAAAAAACTTTAATGGCATCGGCTACGTGATTTAATAAGGGAAGAAAAAGACAATTATCTTGCTTATATATTTTCACTCTAGCATGAAGAGAAGGGGGGTTAAAGGATCAATACGTACAATGACATTCATCTTTCAAGCTTTGTTTTCGTCAAAACCTATAGTGCGACATTGCGTGCAATTTATTTTGTATAAATTAATTTGTGTTTCATTTAACTTCAAACTTCAATTATTATTTTGAATCTTAGTTTTCCATCTTAATAATTTATTTATATGTTATGGTTTGCAATTCATTTCTCTATCTATTTTAAATTCTTTGTAATTAATTTGCGGTTGTAGATAATTGTATGATTTTTGTAGGTCCCAAAGTGTGTCTAAAGGAGAGGTGAATAGACTCTTTTCGTAGAAGCTTGTGATTGATAGCTGGTAGAGATATTCAAGTGATAACTATGTGTAATGACCCGTGTTTTGGGAAGAACAAGCTGGAACGAAGATGAACAGTACCCTTGGCGAACGCTTGGGTCGAAAGGTGGAAGACTCAAAGATTTGGGTCGTAGGGTCTAGTTGGACCCCATTTTGTCCGGGTTGGACATACTAACCCCATTTTGATATACCTTTCTGCCCATGCCATATACCTTGTTGAATAGGTCCACAATGATCCCATACTTCCAAGGAATGGTTTGGAATTGATGGTAGCCCAAATTTGCACGAGATAGATACAATTGACACGGACGGGGGAGTTCAAAATTAATGACTTCTGCTACAAGTCCTTGAAGCGCCCCAAGACCAACACCAGGTGATAGAGGATAAAAATTGGAGACTAATACACTTGACTGAGCTCGAATCGGACTTAAAATGAAGAAGTTATGGCCAAAACAATCTTCGTTGGAAAAGTTAAAACTTGCCAAAAGACGATCAATACCCCTGGTAAAATCACCTGAAAAAGTGGCCATGCGAAATTCTTCAAAGCGTCAATTTAGGCGAATACGGATCTCCCCAAACAATCCCTGGAAAGCTATCCATTTTTGCATTTTAGGTGAAGGGTAAGAAAAAAAAAAAACTTGGGCGTTGACCATTGACCGTTGACCTGCCGACACTTCGACCCATTGACCTTCGAAGCCTCGAAGCCCCGAAGCATCGAAGCCCCGAAGCCTCGAAGCCTCGAAACCCCGAAGCCTCGAAGCCCCGCTGCCGACACTCCGACCTTCGACCCTTCGACCCTTGACCCTTGAAGCCTATAACCCTCCGACCTTCGACTCGCCCTTTCAACCTTCAACCCCCTAACTCTCGAAGCCTCGAAGCCCTGCTGCCGACACTCCGACCTTCGATCCTTCGACCCTTGACCTTGCGACACCTTGACCTGCGAACCTTCAAACCTTGACCTACGACCCACGGACCCTCGAAGCCTGTCAACCTCCGACCTTCGACCCTTCAACCCGTTGACCGTTGACCTTCGACCTGCCGACACTTCGACCCGTTGACCGTTGACTTTCGCCCCACTGAAATTTCGACCCACTGAAGCTTTGACCCTGCCGACACTTCGACCCTCTGACCCCTTTGACCTTCACTGGTTAGCATTTCTCGCTGGCTTCACGAGACCCGTCTTCTGCACTGGCCATCTGACAAGGAATCATTTCTCAACAACCTGTCAGTCACATGCGCTGCTAAAATACAAATTCAAAAGGCAATCACGAGCTCCCCTTTTTCCGCATAAGCTGTCCACCCGACCACGCACTGATCTGCAAATAATAATGCACCCGACAAAACATTTATTGCAGCAATTAATGAGCCCAGCCAAAAGTTTTCTGCAACCCTTTAAGATGCAGTCGTCCGCCCCTGCGTAGGAGAGGCAGGTGGGTTGAAAAAAAAAGAGAGGATCGTTGAAAAAAGAGAAGGCTATTGGGGGTTTTAAAAAAAAAAGGAAGAGAGTTCGTGAAGAAAAAAGAAAAAAAAAAAAAAAAAAGAGGTTCAAACCCAGAAAAGAGAGGATTACGTCCAATCTTTCTACTCTGCTAGCTTTTATATCCAGTTTTCTTGCTATTCTGCAATAAAAACATCACCCCTTCATCTTCTTTCTCTCCTATCTCGTTCCAGTTCCTTTTTTTCAGCAAAAAAAAAAAACATAAAAACAACTCCAACTTCAGCCCCCTCTTTCTCTCACGCCCACTTCAGCCCTCCTATCTCCAAATACCAGGAAAGCCTCTTCACAAGTCCCACTGCCAGATCTGTTGGTTCTAATTCGAGCAAGTGACTATCAGCGCCGGCGGGAGCTCAAACAGAAGATTGGTGTTGTAAACCCCAAAGTCGGTTCAGCTCTTATTTCTTCATTACTTTTCAACTTATTTACATTGATTTTGATATAATTCTTAATATTTCCTTGTATTTCTTTTTTTTTTCTTTTATTTGTTGCGTTGTGTTTCCTTTGTATTTCACTTTCCTTTGTATATGTGTATGTTGTAATATGTAAAGTATAGCAAACAAAAAACAACAAAGAAAGAAAAAGAGAGAGAGCAAAGGGAGAAGATGAAAAAAAAGAAAAAGAAAAAAAGAGTGATTTTATTTTTCTTTTGTGGATGTCACACTCACACACTCCACATCTATTTTGATATATGTGTTCCTATGTATTTTCAATTGTTGAAACGTGTAGATTTAGGTTCAAAGCTTTAAAAAAACACACAAAAAAATAACAAAAGGTATTCCACAAAATGTTTTTCCAAAACGTCTTCTATAACATGTTTTCAAAATGTGTTCAAAATGTCTCCTTGAAAAAACAAAACAAAAACAAAAAAAACAAACATTTCCATGTTTTCAAACCAAAAAAAAGAGAAGAAAATCAAAATTGGAACTTCAATTTCCAAAATCAAAAAAAAAAAGAAAAAAAACCCAAAAAAAAAAAAAAAAAACCAAAAAAAATGAAGCAAACCAAAACAAAACGTTTTTTACAAAACATAAAAAACAAAAAAATGTATGTTTTCTAACAAAAAAAACAAAAAAACAAAAAAACAAAAAAAAGGGGGAAAATAAACAAGGGAAAAAAAACATTTTTTAGGACTTCAATTTCCAAAAGCAAAACCAAAAACCAAAATCAACTCGTAGGATCTCATTCTCCACTTCAAACAAAAACCCAAAATTTTTAGGATACTCTTTAGAAATTTAGGGAAAATTCATTTTAACCACGACTTTAATAAATAACTTAGCTAAATAAAAATCATAGACTTCTTTAGGAAACTTAACCTAGTCATGGCAATACAAATAAAATAAAAACCTCCTCCTCCTAAATTAGATACTGAAAGAGCGCTGTAGGGGTGCTAATCCTTCCCTACACGTAACCAACTCCCGAACCTTTCTCTGATAACGCAGACCACACATTTAAACTACTCAAAGTAAAGGGTATCCAACTGTACCCCAAAAAACAATTGGTGGCAACTCTAAATTTTCTCACCATTGGTCTAGTTTGAGCTCACCCCAAACGGGCCCGGACGAAAACTAGTGATGACAGGGTCAAAGACTGAGGGTCGAAGTTTGAAGGTTTGATGGTCGAAGGTTTGATCTTCGAGACAGATCTTCGAGGTTGCAACTACGAGGCTCCGAGGCGGTGATCTTCGAGGCAGTGTTCTACGAGTCTTCGAGGGAGTGTTTCATTTATCAAAACTATGTCGTTTTGATGGTGTGTTTCATTTATCAAAACTATGTCATTTTGATGGTGGGATTTCATTTATTAAAACTACGTCATTTTGATGGTGGGATTTCATTTATCAAAACTACGTCGTTTTGATAAGTGAGGTCTATATAAGGAGGAGCTCTCTTTGTTTTAGGTTTAGGGTTTTTGTTGTCAGCCGCCGCAGCCATCGCAGAGAGAGAGAGAGAGAGAGAGAGAGAGAGAGAGAGAGAGAGGGAAGGAGAGAGAGTTCTTAAGTGCTGCTGTTGGGGTGATTCGTGCGGGCGGACGACGTCTAGCATGGAAGCAAGGACAAGGGGGAACCTGTAGAGGTAGGGGTTTTGTCTCTTATAGTACCCATTCCGGGGTTAGACCTTGTGGTGGATAATATGTCGAGTATTATCGTTGTTGTTATAATATATATATATATATATATGTAAATTCATATAGGTGTGATCTCCTATATGAATGTTGGCCTTCAATGGCATATTTGATGTGATCTCCTATGTGGACGTTTGCTATCCTGTGCAAGTATGCCTGCATGATAAGTGTTCAATTTTATGCCTGTGTGGCTGCGTTTGTGAGCCTATGAATGTGTGCACATTATATGTTTGATAATATGCATGTGTGGCTATGCCTATTATGTGTTTAATAATATGCCTATATGGCTATGCCTATTACGTGTTTGATTTTATGCCCGTGTGGCTGAGTTTGAGAACCTGTGATTGTGCGCATGCCATGTGTTTGATTTTATGCCTGTGAGGCAGAAATATATGTTATGTGTTTGATTGTATGATTTTCAGCCTAAGAGGCTGTGGGAACTATTTGCTTGAGAGGCGGTTAAATATTTGCCTGAGAGGCGATTAAATTGTTAGCTTGGAAGGCTGTGATATTGGTAGCCTGTGAGGCTGTGGAGCCAACGTAGCTGGGCCTGTGGTTGCGCCCATTTGAGTGTTCTGCTTTACTTGTATTTACTACTGCCATGACACTGCACTAGTACACGTTCTCATGTAGTGGTTAGGTGCATGGGATGGGTTGGGGAGACTTGATCCCTAATGAGCTGTGGTTGCTCACCCCTTCTACTGTGTTCTGTTTTTCTCAGGGACCTATAGGCGTTAGGTGGGAACTTGGATCAAACCCAGAATTTGGATAATGCCGATAAAGCCATGTAATTTGATCTCGAGATCTTTTGTGTTTATTTGATCATTGCGAAGGTATGTCACTAATCCAAAGATGCACTCGTGAGAGCAAAGCTAAGGACAGGATACATAATCCCGATCCGGACAAGAGTTAAGTGTCGTCAAACACTTGGTAAATAACCAAGTAACAAATACATACGGAATAAGGAACAATCCTACGGACTAAGAACTTAAAGGAAAATAAAGTGCGGAGTAAGGAAAATAAGTGCGGAGTAAGGAAAATAGATGCGGAGTAAAGAAACCAGATGCGGAGTAAGGAATCCGGACTTATGACTCGCCCGAGTAAGGAACTTACACACGGAGTAAGGAACTTACACACGGAGTAAGGAACTTACATACGGAGTAAGGAACTTACATACGGAGTAAGGAACTTACATACGGAGTAAGGAACTTACACACGGAGTAAGGAACTTACACACGGAGTAAGGAACTTACATACGGAGTAAGGAACTTACATACGGAGTAAGGAACTTACATACGGAGTAAGGAACCTACATGCGGAGTAAGGAACTTACATGCGGAGTAAGGAAGCGCGACACGGACTAAGGATTCCAAGATCGAATAGATACGGATAAGCAACCACCGACACGGAGTAGTTCCAAGCTTCATTAACTACGGAGTAAGGAAAATTACACCGGACCAAGAAGACACCGCTCCAACAAAACCGCATTTAAAGTTATCGGCTCGTGCTGTCCCGATGTAAGACGAATGCATTTAGATCAAGAAGAATCTTACACGTGGATCGTCCGGATATGTGGACACAACCTTAATTGTATCTCGGAACTCACAAAGACACTATACTCTTCAAATCCAAGATCTTGAGCTCCACATCCGCAGCAGTCCAAGGCAGGCAGTACACGAGGGATAGTTAGTGCGGAACGCATTCCGGAACTTCAAGTTCCAAGGTTGTCTTTTAGGAATGTTTTGTATAAATATTCATACTTATACTTCATGTAAAGGTGTGCTTAGGAGAGCTAAAGTGAAAAGAAAATTAGAAAAAGAAACTTGGCTAGCGTGTGAGTTCATTGTTGTAAACAAGAGTGTAAGAGAGTGTTTACTTATATTTTGTTGTAATCACCTTGTGATAATAAAACAAAATACTTCCACTATCTGGTTATCTTCCCAGTTGATTCTATCACTTAAACTAGATAAGTCTTTGTGTCTTGAGAGAAAAGAAAGAGTTTGAATAAGAGCCTATTCACCCCCCCTTTAGGCTCCAAGGGACCATCAAGTGGTATCAAAGCAAGTTCTACTTTTAAGTAGAGATCCCATCTTTCAATCTCGAAATGGCCGAAGAAAGCAGATGCTATTCAACACTCGCCTTAACTCCGGAGGTGCACGGGAGCCCATCCCGAATCGAAGCGGAGGAGGAAAATGTCGACCCACCACAACCCGTGCCGCCGCCGCTTTTCAACCACGGAGTTGGGTTTACTCTAACGAAACCGCCCAAATTCACACCTGAGCTTTTCTCCCGTGGAAAGCTCGCATGAAGATGTTTATGGTTTGCCATGATCATCTTATGTGGCCATGTCTTCATCGGGAGATTCCAATTCCGATGACTATCGGAGAACATGGTGTAAGGAGGCCAAAGACCGATGCTGAACTTACCAACGATGAAAGAGCCTGGCGGGCGCTAGTGAAAAGGCTCGGCTTATGTCACATCGTCTTTGGATTCCGAGGCTTTCACGGACGTCTAGGGCTGCACGACAAAGAAAAGCCGTTTGGGACAAGCCGACAATCCTCTATGAGGGGAGTCAATCCCGATGCGAGAATGTGATCGTACTCTGAATGAGAACTTTGAGAGTTTTAATCATAAACCGGGCGAATCACTTGAAAGCATCTATCGGAGATTCGGCAAGCTTATACTTGAACCAAGGCCGTCAATAGCATTACTCTCAATCCCGGATCAATGACAAGTTCTTCGCTCCTTGTCGGATCGCTACTACTCCAAACAACCCGGATGCAATCGACAAAAACTGCGAATGTTCCCCTTAAGAACTATATGGAGAGTCACGGACTCACGAAGTCGGGTTTAAGTACTCGACGAGAGATGAGAAAATAGCCGGAAAAGAAAAGGGGTAGCTCTCGGAGCTGCGGAATGTCTAAACATACCGAGGAATGATGATACGGACTATCCGACAATTCCGATTCTGACGAGGAGGAAGAGATAGCCCTTCCGTCAAATCCTTTGAGCGATTCCTACGGAAAAGCAGAAAAGGAATCGAAGACGCTCATCATCATCGTTCCAACGGAAGGAGCGGCAGGAGTCCGGTTCCCAGGAATGTTTCAACTGTGGGAAAACCGGTCACTGGGCCAAGGAATGCGGGTCCAAAGCAAAGGTGGCCAGAAAAGTGACAAGGTAAATCCTCGCCGCTCCACCTCGGATAACAGCAAGAGCAAAGAGAAAGGCGCTCGTGACAAAATACATGAGTGGCTCGGAAGAAGAGGAGGAATCCTCGGATGATGAGCCGACCATTAGCCGAACGTCCGCCTCATGGCAAATGCCGAGGTACCTTCTATCTTCGAGCTCCGAGTAAATTAGAATCTCTTACTATTGCATGTGATCATGAAAAGAATGAGAGACTAATAATTACTCAAATGTACAAAAGATATGGAAAGTCGAATAAACGTCTCGAATTTACTATTAATAGACTCGAAAAGGACGTCGGCGACTTCAGAGGAAAGGAAGCTTGGTATCATGATCTAAGAGCTGAAAATCATTTGTTAAATACCAATCTTTCAGGCCTAAAAGTTATAGTGAAAAGACTCGAAAATGAACTGGAACAGGAAAAGGAAATAAATCGTAAGTGGCTAAAATCCGGGAATAGCCTCTACCTTTAGGGTCGACCCGACGACATTCGAGTCAAACCTGGCCTAGGTTCTAACCATCAACCTCCATAGCTCAAGCTACCGAGTGTCCTCCGGATTTCACTCCTAAACTAACCAACTTATATCCTGTTAGTACATCTAAAACCGTTGGATGGTTTCATTTCAGGTGGCACCATAGTATATGATCAGGGAAGAGAGGTCATTCATCGCACTTCCCGAAGCAAGAAGACCCGTAACTAAAGATGAAGGGAAGGGCCGCGCAGTTAAAGCCAAAACGTAGACCCAAAAAGGAAAGACAAGGCAAAGGCCGACGCATTTAGGGCCAAGAGCGCGTCACCCAAACGTAATGGATTAGGCCACAGGAACAGAGTAGAAAAACCGTAAAATCTAAGAGACCGTATCCCCTGTTTGTACTTCACATTATAGTGTCTGTTCCATCCGTAGGAAATGGGTCATTATCACTATGAATGTTGGAGTCTATCGATAGCCGGCTTTGTAATCAATTTCAATCAAATAAAGATCGGTTTAATAAAAGGGGTTCTTGAGCAAAACAAGATCTAAATCTAAAAGGAGTGTCTCTCCCAAGAAAACCCAAACAAAAGAGGCAGCCGAAACTAACAAGTTAATGTCAACGTGGAAAGCTAAAAGTCCTAACAAAATCAAATCCGTAAATGTTGACAATCTCGTTGCTCACTCTAACCGCCCGAAACAAGTTTGGGCACCAAAAGTGTAAACCGTTGTCTTTCAGAGCATCTCTGGAATGAATTGCTGGATCACTTGAAGTTAAAGATCAATCAAAGCAAGTGGATCCTTGATAGTGGATGCTCCGGACATATGACGGGTGACCGGGACTCGCTTGTAGAAGTTAATGATAAACAAGGTCCATCCGTTTCATATGGCGACAACAAGAAAGGTAAGACTGTCGGGTATGGCACTTTAACTAACGGCTGTTATCAATCACTAAAGTTGCACTAGTCGAAGGTTTAAAGCATAATTTGCTAAGTGTCGTAAACTATGTGACAAAGGATTTATGTTTCCTTTTTGTCCAACACCTGACAAAGAAGAGAAAACTTATCCTGAGATGTTAAGTTATCCGGATCAAGAGATGGGGACATATATTCGGTGGTCTTAAGAAATAACTCTTCTGACCCTATATGCTTCCTCACGAAAGCAACAGATGAAGATAGTTGGTTATGGCACAAGCGATGCGCACATTTAAATTTTAAGACTTTGTCTAAATTGGCGTCACTTGATCTTGTCACCGGTCTACCCAAACTCAAGTTCTCCAGAGACACTCTTGTCGAGAATGCCAACTTGGTAAACAGACCAAACACGGCTTTAAGAGCAAATCGCTTAACTCAATAACGCTCCTCTGCAACTTCTTCATATGGACCTATGTGGTCCTATATCTGTTTCATCACTAGCCGAGTGCAGATATACTCTTGTGGTTATCGATGATTACACCGGATACACATGGGTGATGTTCCGAAATCAAAGGATCAAACTTTTGAACATCTTGTAGATCTCTTCAACTGGATAAGCAACTCACAAGGACCGGGCATTAAATGCATCGGGAGTGATCATGGTACGAAATTTGACTTTTAAAAGAGATCATATTGTTCGAAACAGGGCATCCGAAGATGACTTCTCTGCTCCCGAACCCCACAACAAAATGGGGTAGTCGAGCGCAAGAATCGAACTTTAGTTGAAGCTGGTAGATCCATGTTAGCAGGGGCAACGCTTCCTCTCGCCTATGGGTCAAGCCGTGTCCACCGCCCGTATGTTCGAAGTAACTCTAATAAATAAATCTACCATGAAAACACCCTATGAGATGTGGAGAGGACGAAAACCTTCCATTTCACATTTCGAGCCTTTGGGTGTACTTGCTATATACCGATAAATGGCAAAGAGACCCGGAATAAATTTGAACCAAAAATCGATGATGGGATTTTTGTCGGGTACTCACTTCATAGCAAGGCTTATCGGGTCTTCAATAGAAAACTTTTTAAAAGTTGAAGAATCTATCCATGTAACCTTTGATGAAACTAATCTTGTTTGGTCAAAAGTCGGTCCTCAAATTCCAATATGCAGGTCATGGACAAGCAACGCCGATTACTCGAAGTTTATGAATATTCCCGCTACACATCCCGACCGGTATCCCGACCAACCACGTGGCATCAGCGAAACACAACGAAATTCTATGGATGATGCTACGGATGACTCGACTCCGGACTACCATTTAGCTCCGGACAAACTCCTACGGATACACAAAATTCCGGAGCACTTTTAAGTCCGTCCGGACTAGTTAACACTTGGAAGAAATAGTGTTAAGAACCAACCAGTTCATCCGTACCTCTAAATACGGAAACATCTACTCCGGACGAAGCTCAACCAGTCGATACAACCGAACCACCCAACTGGAAGAGCTTCAAATTGTTCAAGATCAACCAACACACGCACGTAATTATAGATGGACCCAAACCATCCCTCGATCAAGTGATTGGTGATCCTACCGTTGGTGTAAGAACAAAGAGCAGCCACCTCAAACATGAGTCTTTACTCATGCTTTTATCTCAAATAGAACCAAAGGTGGTAGATGAAGCTCTTAAGATTCAAACTGGATAGAGGCCATGCAAGAAGAGTGGAATCAATTTAAGAGAAATAATGTGTGGACCTTAGTACCAAGGCCTAAGTCTCAACAAGTCATTGGCGTTAAATGGGTGTTCCTAACAAGCTTGATTCGGATGGAATAGGAATCCGAACAAAGCCGGACCGGTAGCCAAAGGATATCGTCAAGAAGAAGGAATAGATATGATGAAACCTTTGCTCCGGTCGCAAGACTTGAGGCAATCCGAATGTTTCTGGTATGCTTCATATGAAAAACTTCATAGTTTATCAAATGGACGTCAAGAGCGCATTCCCGAATGGAGACCTTCAAGAGGAGGTGTATGTTGAACAACCTCCCGGCTTCATTGAACCTAAGGCGGACATCTTGTCTACAAACTTCGAAAAGCTCTATATGGTTTAAGCAAGCTCCAAGAGCCTGGTACGACACACTCGTCGAATTCCTACTTGCTCATAACTTCCAAAAAGGGAAGATAGACACCACCTATTTCTACGACAAGAGAAAGGACACACTCGATCGTACAAATATACGTGGACGATATCATTTTCGGATCAACGAATCCGAAGCTTTGTGAAGAGTTTGCTAAGTTGATGACAGGCAAGTTTGAAATGAGCATGATGGGAGAACCGTCCTACTTCCTTGGAATTGAAGTCAAACAATTAAAGGAAGGAATCTTTATCAATCAGGCTAAGTACACTCGCGATCTTATTAAGAAGTTTGGTATGGAAGGTTCATCTCCCGTCAAAACTCCAATGCCTCGGTGCAAGTTAGATCCGGATGTGGACGGCATATCGAGAAATGTGACCGACTACGAGAGGATGATCGGCTCCTGCTCATCTTACAAAGAAGTCGCCCGGACATTATGTTTGCAACTTGCATTTGTGCTCGATATCGGGCAAATCCCAAGGAGTCACATCTGCTTCATGTAAAACGGATATTAAGGTATCTCAAAGGGACGATGAATTTGGGCCTCGGTACCCAAAGGAGTCCAACTTCACCTTATCCGGGTACTCGATGCCGACTTCTGGATGTCGCATCGACAGAAAAGCACAAGCGGTACGTGTCGGTTTCTTGGAAATAGATTGATCTCATGGTTCAGAAGAAGCGAGAATTCCGTATCAACTTCTACCGCCGAGGCGAATATATAGGCTTTGGAAGTTGTCGCGTACTACTTTGGATGCAAAGTCAACTTACCGACTACGGATTCACCATGTCCTCTATTCCACTTTACCGTGACAACACTAGTGCAATTGCCATCAGGAACAATCCCGTCATGCATCCTAAGACGAAGCACATTGAGGTCCGATATCACTTCATACACGATCATGTTCTTAAAAACCATATTTCACTGGAACATGTTGCCACCGAAGATCAATTAGCAGACATATTTACAAAGCCCCTACCGATGCGAGGTTTTCAACTACTCTTCCGACTAGGTAGCTCGACTTCTCGCATAGTTTCTCATTTGAATTACACAACAAGATATTTACTCACGGACCATGCATTGTATGTTTCCGAAAGTAGTAGAAACTCACCGATGTATTGCTGATCATACTTCTTGTTCAACGGTTTCATGCTTCGATATTAATCTCAACCTCATTATGGGAGGATGCTTGCGTTTCCCGATCAAGTCGTTTAAAGCTAACATAATTACAGATTATATGATTTACCTCGATCGATTCATGATCTTCACATCCATTAATCACCACATAACCAAAGCATGTTCATTTAGATTACTCTATTAACGTGCATAGTTGAAGAAGTGAAATGGGCTAGCTTGGAATGCCTGGTGGATGAATACACAAACGCATTCCGATCAGCTTCAAGTATAGCTTGCTAATAAGATAGACAAAGTCTAACTACTAATTGGAACGGTCAACCGAGAGGATTGCACAATCTACGGGGAGAAAATGCTTTATATTTTATTCAGAATACCCCCGTATATGTCTCATGACCTTTGCCCCATGTCTATCCGAGGGGAGCTTTTCATTGAGAGGATTAAATGATCTACGGGGGAGCAGATGAACCCCTAATATGTCTCGGATTCTCCCTCCTCTACGCTGTTACTTCCGGATCGACTGGACATGCCGTTTTAAATCGGAAAAGTGGCATGTGTGGATGTACTTTCTTCTCAACCATGCATTTTAATCGACTAATCATCGCATTCTTTTGACGTGTGTTCACCTTATCATTTCACACTCATGAATCCTAATGACGCCAAATCATATGATCTTTAATTAATCTTAGCTACGCTGTCGGCAAAGAAGACGGTTTCGCTATGTTACCTATATGAACCTGTGTATTGCTATCCGACATATGCCCCGACTCGAATATTGATCACTTTCACATTGCGTACGTCACTACATTCCTTGCCATGCATGAGTTCGTTTCTTATTAGTTCGGATTATGTTGCTTTTCACCGACTATCTTCACTCATCCGTACTAATCCTTGCCTGTTCGGCTTTTGTATTTTCCGTTTATCTTTATTTAGCTACGGGTTCAGATTTTCTTTGCAACCATATTGATAAATCCAGTCCATAGTCTCGGATTTGAAGTGTTGTGGTACTCTCTTCTCTTCGACTTATCGACCGCAAAGGAATCACTCTACATTCTCACCAAACTCGTTTATGACGGACAAGGTCTATTATTCATCCGGATACTCTTTCACGAATATTATTAACTCCGGATGAGTGTCGGCTCTTTCCTCCGGACTCCGACTTTGTTCAATTGTGACAATCCACGTATACTCATTTGTCGCATGCTTTTGAGGAGGAATAATGATGATTCATTAAATGCTATCTCGGGTTGCACATACACTTCTCTGGATGGCAACCACCGTAATCTCTACTTGGTCATGCGGTCTCCACGACATCGTTTTATTCGGAGACGCCTCGATATCCGGACAAATGACATCAGGCATGTCGCGCGGGTCCCCACCTCACTCCCACTTCCTGACCCGCCGACATTTGCGGACTCGGTCTTATATGTTCCGATCATTCCCGCAAAGCACGAGTATTGCTCATTTCAAATCCCTAACCCTCCGTTGCTCCTTCTACCGTCAAGACCTCACCTTTCCTCTTTCCCTTCCCATCAAATCGCAATGGCACCCGAATCTTCTTTCCGCGTTACTCCCGGCCATCTTGTTGATTGAATGCTGTTTCGATCCTCCGGATTGGTTTCTCCAGCTTCGCCCTCTTCTTGAAGCCTCGCACATACTCAACCTGGTCTCCAATCCCATCGATCTTCTTATCGATGACATACTTGAGTATTACCAACGGATTCGCCGCACCAAAGACTCCATCATCTCTTATGTCCGCGGTGAATCCATCGTCATCACTCCGGCGTTCTCCGCGCCGCTCTTCACCTTCCTCTTGGTGAACCACAACGTCCGGATGCCGAACCGATGGCGGCTTCTATGGGGTGCACGATCAAAGGAAAGGAATACAAGGTGAAATCCTTCCAGGGTCGCTATCGATGTATGGCGACTATTCTAAGTCGATGCCTACGGCTCGCACATCCGCCCTGGACTCGGTCCGTACGATCTTCTACTGGCCATGTACGGCGTCTTTGAAGGTCTTCCAATGGATTGGGGGATGTTCTTATTTCGTTTGCTACAAAATGGTCCCAAAAACCATTCCTTCGGGCGCATCCTCGCATTGTCTTCCGGCTCTTCGTCCGGACCATTTCGCCCAAGTTGATGGTGTCTCGTTTCCCTCGGCTCTTTACCTTCGTCACCTTACGCCGGACGGGAACATGACCGCTCGCCGACCCAATGTAGCTCTCCGCGTTCTCCCCGCCCCCGAACAACAAGGCGGCTCCGTTGGTGACCCCTCCGACGCCCAAGCCCACGAGGTCGGTTCGCACACCGATCCTCTCGGATTCGGTCCGTTGCGGCGCCCTCCCACTCACGGGCCTCCCATCCAAGTGTCCGTGCCGACCCGTCCGAGGTTGCGGGGCCCTCTCGGCGCAGTGCGTCTAAAGCCGTTTCCTCCGCCCCCTCTCGCCGCCGATGTCCCCACTCCCTCTCCATCCGCTATAGCCGCCGCGGTTGATACCGCCGTTGCCGTCGCCACCGCCGATGTCCCACCGCTTCCCGAAGCCCCTTGCCTCCTCTACCTCAACCCCGAGATTACCTTGACCATCTCTCCGCCGACACCCTAACGGACCTCTGGCTCCGTTTCGCCTAGCCCACACCTCTTCCATTCCGACACCGATCTCCGGGTGTTTTACACCCGCCATACCCAATCCCCGGAGACTATGATCATCCGGAATCTGGACCACGGCTTTCTCACGCCGGCCGCCATTCCCGATGTGTCGTTCCCTACGCCCTCCGGCCCGGTCCCCGTACCCGAAGTCCCTCTACCGCTAAGGTGGACCCTCTTCCCCGCGCCGTGATTCCCGTGGTTGACTTGTCCGGTCAAAGCGGGTCTCTTGCTCCGGATGCCTCCATTGCTCCGGATGCCTCCGAAGCTCCGGATGCCTCGATGCCCGGATGCTCCTCGCTGCTCGCTACTCCTGCGGACTCCTCGCCCACCGCACTCCTGCTCCCGTTCATGCGGGGAGTCCTCCAAAGCTCCGGAGTTAGCACTTGGGCGTGCCTCTTTTGGCACGGTCCACTCGATGCTGTGCTTTCCACTCGCTGGACCGCCATGCCCACGCTCAAAGCGCCCAAATCTCCGCCATCGCCGCCAAAGTTGAGCCCTCGGCGCCCACTCCTCTCCGCCCTCACCGACTCCTCCACTTCCATTGAGCGAAAATGGATCTTGTCGCCACCTCCGTTCATTCACCGTCTACTTCCTCGCGGATCCGGCGCATACGATGGCTCGTCCTCCCGTTGCTTCCGGCGATCCGCCAAACCGGGGAGAAAGTGTCATCCGATCCGTCTACTCCTTCGCCCCACAACCATCTTCCCGGACCGAAAGCGGCCCGCCACTTCGCTGCTTCAGGGAGTTCAAATTCCCAAACGAAGCCGCTTCTCTCAACCAAGCTCCTCTCTCGCACCTCGAGCTCCTCCTCCATCCTCCTCATCCGCCTGATACCTTTCTCCCATCCTATGCGGAGTTTGACCCGTCTCGATGCGGATGGAAGCTTGCGCAAGGCAATGAAAGCCTATGCTGCGTCTTCGAGAGAAGATGTCTTTCGAAATGTGTCCTTTCTCTCCGGCCGACATTCGACTCTTTGTTCGGAGAAAGGACTCTTTACTACGAAGACATTGACAACTTCCGAGGGTCGCTAAGATGGAGATGAGGCCGTTTCCATCTCTTTACGAAGATGGGCACTTGTTTGAAGTTCGCCATGTTGGAATGAGGGCATCTTCCCGGTGTGGAGTTAATTCGGACTTACATTGACGGTGAGGAGCACGGGGGGGGGGTAGCAAGCCATGGAAAACTCTCTCAACCATCCTCATTCCGTACCGGATCATGTCGCCACACTTCATGATGGTCGTCTTCATGATTCGGTCCAAGCGAGATTCTCATCGATTCTCATCAGTTGTGGAGCACTTCGTTAGGAAGAATCAATGGGAACCTCTGTGTCTCGGACTAACCGAAGCCGTGAAGAAAGCCGGATTATATGAAGAGTTGGGTATCACACCCCGCGTTCAACCGAGAAACTCAAGGCGACATTCCGGGGCAAGAAGCAAGTGCCACAATAGCCGGATGGAGATAGGCAAGTGAGCCTTTGTTTGTCATTTCATCAAATCGTTCTTAATGTGGACAAACATTGGAGCCAACACTCCACCTTTACGTGCAGCAGACAATGGAGCTAAGAGAGAAGGCAAAGAACTATGATCTTCAAGTATAGTAAGCCTTATGTACCTTAGTGAAAAATCAGTATTAAGGCTGATTTGTATTTAGTTGCTGATTAATGAAATTGGTTGTGTTGTGTATTCGTATGATATTCTTTTGTATCGCTACCAGATCGGATTACAAAGGGTTTGGGCATATCCATAATTGGGGAGATTGTTGGATCAAACCCGAATTTGGATAATGCTGATAAAGCCTTATGTAATTTGATCCGAGATCTTTGTGTTTATTTGATCATTGCGAAGGTATGTCACTAATCCAAAGATGCACTCGTGAGAGCAAAGCTAAGGACAGGATACATAATCCTGATCCGGACAAGAGTTAAGTGTCGTCAAACACTTGGTAAATAACCAAGTAACAAATACATACGGAATAAGGAACAATCCTACGGACTAAGAACTTAAAGGAAAATAAAGTGCGGAGTAAGGAAAATAAAGTGCGGAGTAAGGAAAATAGATGCGGAGTAAAGAAACCAGATGCGGAGTAAGGAATCCGGACTTATGACTCGCCGGGAGTAAGGAACTTACACACGGAGTAAGGAACTTACACACGGAGTAAGGAACTTACATACGGAGTAAGGAACTTACATACGGAGTAAGGAACTTACATACGGAGTAAGGAACTTACACACGGAGTAAGGAACTTACACACGGAGTAAGGAACTTACATACGGAGTAAGGAACTTACATACGGAGTAAGGAACCTACATGCGGAGTAAGGAACTTACATGCGGAGTAAGGAAGCGCGACACGGACTAAGGATTCCAGATCGAATAGATACGGAGTAAGCAACCACCGACACGGAGTAACGTTCCAAGCTTCATTAACTACGGAGTAAGGAAAATTACACCGGACCAAGAAGACACTGCTCCAACAAAACCGCATTTAAAGTTATCGCTCGTGCTGTCCCGATGTAAGACGAATGCATTTAGATCAAGAAGAATCTTACACGTGGATCGTCCGGATATGTGGACACAACCTTAATTGTATCTCGGAACTCACAAAGACACTTATGCTCTTCAAATCCAAGATCTTGAGCTCCACAATCCGCGCAGCAAGGCGGACAGATTACACGAGGGATAGTTAGTGCGGAACGCATTCGGAACTTCAAGTTCCAAGGTTGTCTTTTAGGAATGTTTTGTATAAATATTCATACTTATACTTCATGTAAAGGTGTGCTTAGGAGAGCTAAAGTGAAAAGAAAATTAGAAAAAGAAACTTGGCTAGCGTGTAGTTCATTGTTGTAAACAGAGTGTAAGAGAGTGTTTACTTATTTTGTTGTAATCACCTTGTGATAATAAAACAAAATACTTCCACTATCTGGTTATCTTCCGCAGTGATTTATCACTTAAACTAGATAAGTCTTTGTGTCTTGAGAGAAAAGAAAGAGTTTGAATAAGAGCCTATTCACCCCCCCTTTAGGCTCCAAGGGACCATCGGGAACACTAAGGTGGACAACAGTTCTGTTTGTGATTTTGATTAATGTTATTTGTATTATTATTTTTTAGAGGCTTTGTACCCCAGTGGGGAGATATTGTAAAGTGGATTTTATTGTAATAAAGGCATGTGGATTTGTAAACGTTTATCCCGATTTGAATTTAATAAATTTATAATTTTGTCTTTCTGAATATCAGTCGTGTAGTGTATGATGCCCTATGTGGGAGTATTGTATCCTACCTCCTTCTCCACCGCGTGGGTAAAGGGGGAGTCACGAACCGGTTTCCCCGGGTTGAAAATTCGGGGCGTGACACTATGCTACAATATTAATGGAGAAGATGACAATATAGTGTAAGAGTATTTATTAACTATCTAACAGATCTGAGGTGAGAGTAAATGCTCCTGACGTGACAGACCTTAGATTTAGAATGAATATTCCTACGAATGTCAATATGGAAAGATTGTGTCACGCCCCCGAATTCCAAGAAAACCCAGAACCAGGAACATGACTTCCCCTTGCCCGCACCCGAAAGGTCAAGGGGTTGGTGACTAGCACCAATAGAGACTACACCGCGGGTGCTGTCTCAAATATGCAACCCTGTACAGTCATACATCAAGGGTAATCCTGTACTTTTCCATACATCATCATGCATACAATAAGTCAAACAGTCATACAGACATCACATCACAAACAGTATGCAAATACAACTGTCCACGGACCCATGTCCGGGATATCACATAAAACAATACAGAATATAACTGTATCATATATCAGAGTAGTGGGCGTCCTCCTCGAAGAAAGTCCTCCACTAGTCTCGGGTCACACCTGAAAAAGGTAAACAACAAGTAGGGGTGAGCGACAAGCTCAGTAGGTGACCCCAACACTCCACATCATGCAGACATACAAGTCTATACTACATGCTCTGTGTACTCGTGCACTGTGTAGTGTGCACAATCATCAGGACTCAGCCTGCAAACAAACATTAGGACCTAGCCTGCCCACACAGGACAGCTTGTCCACGATCCTCAACAGGATCTCAGCTCAGGGACTCAGCCCTACCACAGCGCTATATGCCCGGACACAGTTGCCACGTCGGCCTGCCATCGGCGTATATGCCTGCCATGGCACAGCGCAATATGCCCGGCCACAGTCACCACACAGGCCTGCCATCAGCGCATATGCCTGCCCCGTCAACCACATCGCCCCATCGGTGCATCATGGTGAGAACCCAAACAAGTCACGCAGTCCATGCCCCAATACCTCACACCAACATACTAACATGAGTATGGCATGTCATTCTCAACATTTCCTTTAAAACTGTAGCCAATCTTCACAAGTAAATCCTCAATCCTTGATTTATGAAGGAAGTACCCATAACAGCTATTTTCTTGAAATCAAAAGTCCCGGCATTGGGTTCCCATATCATAAATAAGATAATCTGATTTTTGGGGATTTTTCTGAGATGTCTAACCCCACTTTCCAAAAATTCACCACTTCGAACTTTTGGGTTTTTCCGAGATTTTACACTAAAACCCAATTTTCACATTTTGAAATAGTGGGAATTAATTTTTCTAGTATTTTTCTTTGAATCCAAATGGGGGGTATTTCGTTATTTACATTGTAACTTAAGTATAGTACTTTAATGGTTTACAATGTAAATGTCCAGTCGATGCGATTGCCTGCCGGCTTAAAACATCTTTGCGATCATTGCTGTGGAATGGATGCTACGGAAACACTGCTGCGGAGCGATGCTACGGATCACTGCTGCGGATCCGGACTACTGATCCGGACTAACTACTCCGGACTACTGATCCGGACTAACTACTCCGGACTACTGATCCGGACTAACTACTCCAGACTACTGCTCCGGACTAACTACTCCGGACTAACTAAGCTGTTGACTCCATAGCTGCTGACTCCACAGCTGCTGACTCACGAAGTCTGCGACTCCATAGCCGGCTGCGACTCACGAAGTTGCTGACTCCATAGGCTGCATCACGAAGGCTGCTAGTCTTGACTCCACGATTCTTGACTACGAAGCTGCTGACTCCATAGCTGCAGACTACAAACTTCGACCTTACAGTTCGCCCAGGGTACTGTTCATCATCATTTTTGGCCTGGTTTTCGTCTGGAATCAACCCAGCAACCCCCCAGGCACTCACAAACACGCGTTTTACTAAACAGAGTACCAAATTACGTACCCAAACTGATATAAATCAGTTCTTAACCACAGATTTTATGCTAAATCATCATATTTAACCCCAAAATTGGGTTTCCCCCAAAACTTTGGGTTCATACTCAAATTCATAATTCATGATAAATTCACGCATATTCCAAGACAGAATCGAGATAAGAGGTTCAAGGGCACCTACCTGGAAAGATTATTTGCGATCCACGAGCTCCAATCGCCCCAAAATCGCCAAAAGGAGTTCTCACTTTCCCTCTCTCTCTCTCTCTTGCTCAAACACGCATGCACCAAGCAAAAATAAAGAGATAATGCAGTTTCTTAATTATTTATACTGCTGCCAATAATTGGCCTCCCAGCAATAATTGACCCGAACGCAATAATTGACCTCCCGAGGTCACGAACTCCAAATTGAGCCCAATTACTGTCAAAATGCCCAAAATGACGAGCACAACACTAAACAGATATTATTACACCCAAAAGACCGCCCAAACGCAAGGTCAACCAATAAACCCCGAAAAGTCAACAATCGGGTCAAACGGGGCTCCGACTCGGAATCGGGCCCAAGTACAGTCAAAATGCTCACATCGACGACTATACTACCATCTAGATAGTTGCATTCCCATAGAATGGCTATCTCTCAAAACTACCCAAATACGAGTCTTTATAGATTGACTCTGTTTGGAATGTTCTAAGATAGATGTTGATCGTGGATGAACAACGTAGAGAGTAAACAAGATGGTTGTGCTGGATCTTGTGAACAAGAAGTGTATGATCAATCAATCGTTCAAGAGTGTTCTTGTTCTTTTTTCGTCACAGCGCATAGCACTTGGAAGAATTCTCTTAGTCTTTCTCTCTAGCATTGGAACTCTTGTGTAAATTCCGCAAAAGTTATTTCTTTAATGCATGTCAGGATTCTATATATTGTATTTTGAAGTTTCTATCCTCGCTTTTTGTGAGAGGTTGACTCATATTGCTCATTAAACATGTGAGAGATATATTTTAAGGTTATAGTGCATGTGCGCCTTGTCTTCCATCCTGATAGTCTGACTTCCCGCCACTTAATTTGCGGAAGTACAAAGGATGGGTCAATATGCTCTGATTCTGCAGATCTTGTTGCCCCTACTGCATGTGCATGGTCATACTGGTGTAATCGATCTTTGCCATCCATTTGTTAATGGTAGTTGGTAGTCATTAATGCGACAATAAATGCACTTGATTATTCAAGACGACACAGACAAACTACACAAACCCTAGCTGATGATATTGCTAAGTATGAATGTTGTGTTGTAAGTTTACCTTGAAGGTGGATGCCTCAAAGGTTTGGTGACTTGAAGATTTGGGTCGAGCCTATGTTGGTGTACAATGATGTCTCTGGCGTTGACAACATTAGATTCTTCAAGTCTTTGACTCTAGTTATCTTCGAGTCTTCGTGCGTAGCATATTTCAAGTTATATATGGTCTTCGACTCTGCGAGTCTGTAACTTTTCGACTCTATGAGTCTATGACTTTTTGCTTTGACACTTGGTGGTTTCTTGAAGTGTACTTAACCATTACTAGCTACGAGTCTTCGACTCTATTTCTTCGAGTTTCCGAGGGTGGCAGATTATAGGTTGGCCTAAGTCATGTAGTTTACTCTAAGATAAGTGAGTTTTCGACTCTTCGCTACGACTCTTAGAGTGACTTTCGTGAAGTGTTTACTTAGCCTCTACCTGTGTTTTATTTGCGAGTTTTTGACTCTATTTCTTCGAGTCATTCAGTATGCTTTAGGTGGCTAAGATGTTCTTTGACCCTTGTGTTCTGTGGGCCTATACACATGTACTTCATCCTTGACCCTACAAGTGTTCGACCCCACAAGTCTTAGACTCTCAGTGTCTAATACTTAGCATGTTATCCTTAGGTTATTGTAAACTAAGTCTCCGTATCTTTGAGTCTTCGACTCTACAGCTCTGACTCTTCGACTTTGACTCTTGCCTTTACAGTCTTAAGTCTTGGTCTTATTTATGGCCTGACAAATTATGCTGATTAACTGTCTTCAACTCTTCGACTCTCCAAGTTTACAACTCTTAGAGCCTTCATGTCTCAGTTGCAAATTCATTTGTCAGCTCATGTAGCTTAATGGCCTAGACCTTTGATCTTCGAGTTTCCGAATGTTTAGTAGTTGATAGTTTCTATATGTGACTTCAACTTTTCGGCCCTTTGAGTCTTTGAGTCTCCGTGTCAACTTATGTTCTGTCAATTATCATTAGGGCATCTTTGGGGACTCTTTAGTTTTACATTCTTCGAGTCTTCGAGTCATTTGTTATTCTGTCACTTTCTAGCTACGACTCTTTGAGTCTACGAGTCATTTGCCCTTATGCATAGTAATAGTTTTTTCTTCTTCGAACTTCAACTCTTCGACCCTTGTACCTTTGTATTTTCGAGTCTTTAGACTTAGAGAAATTTTTGGCAGCTTCACCAAATTTTATGTTTCCCAACAATCTCCCCCTATTTGATGTAAGTTTTCAACGTGTTTATATTTGAAGTCTGGGACTCTATGTTGACCAGTATGGTTTGGACAAGTTTAGCGTAATTAAAATTCTTTACATTTTAAAAAAGTTAGGAGGAAGTAAATAAATGAAAGAGTTTGGACCCTCCCCCATAGTCATACATCCGTTCTGCTTCCCCTTGAAAAATAGCTCCCCCTACGACCTTGCTCCCCCTAAGATCACTCCCCCTTTCTGGGGTGAGGAACAAGCACCAGAACAATCATGGGAGCACAAAAGTTAATGCTAGAAGAGAGGGACGCAAATGCAAATCAGAAGATAATGTACACATGTAAGATTAGAGAGACAAGGAGATACAATACAAAGTTACTGAGTATATTGGGAATAATCAAAACTTTGAGTATACAAAAATAGAGCGGCTTGTTGGCGTAGAAACTATGCAAGCATCAGTTGGATTGAGGCAGCATAGTTGCACAGATGTTGAAATTCAGGTGCCAAAGTAGGTAGACCAGTGGAAGTTAGGATACGGATATAGTGGCACACGAAGAAGCCATAACTATAGGCATCATCCTAAGCAGGAATACCTTTGGTCACTCTAGAGATCTTCATCAGCTTTGCCAGAGGATGCTTACCACATAAAGTCACATTGCATTGGTGTTGGTCCCTGGGAGCCTAGAAGGAGGTGAATAGGCTTTAATCGAAAAACTCTTCGCTCATCTCTGGCACAACAATTATCTGGCTAAAAGATATAATCAATGCGGAAGATAACCAAATAGTGAAGTATTTTGTTTTATTATCACAAGATAATTACAACAAAATATAAGCAGATTAAAGCTTGTAAAGCTTTTCGATCTACTGAACAATTCTCTTACACTCTATTTACAGTTACTTACTCACTAGCCAACTATTATCTCTATGAGCTCTTGTACATATACACATGTATATATTTCTTTGTTACACCTTGCACACACATATATGTGCATTATAAAATATACAAGTGTTAATATATATAGCCATCCGTGAAAAACATCTTTGGAACTTGTTCTTCCGAGCAACGTGTAGCATTGACTGTTCCTCGGAAATCTCTCTGTCTTGATTGCTACGGATGTGGAGCTCAAGATCTTGGGTTTGTAAAGCATAAGTGTCTATGCGAGTTCCCAAGTGCAGTTAAAGTTATGTCCACATATCCGTGTGATCCACATGTAAGATGTTTTAGGTTTTCCATGAGTTTGTCTTACATCGGGACGCAGCGAGCTGACTACTTTGAATGCGAAGATGATAAGTTGAAGTAGCGTCTTCTTAATCCATCGTAAAGTTTCTTACTCCCTATTAATGAAGCTCGGATCCTTACTCCGTGTTAGTAGTTGCTTACTCCGTGTTAGTTTGATACTGGAATCCTTATTCCGTGTCAGCACTTCCTTACTCCGTATGAATGAGAAGTCCGGAGAGCTTACTCCGTATCAGCGCTTCCTTACTCCGCATGAGTTCCTTACTCCGCATGAGTTGAAAGGTCGGATGACTTACTCCTTATCAGTGCATCCTTACTCCGCATGAGTTAAAGGTTCGGATTCCTTACTCCACATCTGTTTTCCTTACTCCGTGCGAATAAAGGACTTGGGTCCTTATTCCGCACAAGTCGTTCCTTACTTCGCATGTATGAAAGACTTGGATTCCTTACTCTGCGTCTTCTTGTCCTTAGTCCGCTAGAATGGAAGACTTAGCTTTTTATTCTGTGATAACTATCTCTTACTCCGTGCTAGATGTAGACTAAGATTCTTATTCCGTATCTATTTGACTTAGTCTATTAAGGTGTTAGACGCAGATTCCTTAGTCCATAGCTTTTAAGTGTTTAGTCCACATGAATGATCCTTATTCCGTATAAAATATAGACTTAGTTATTTACCAAGTGTTTGACGACACTCACGTTTGTCCGGATCAGGATTATGTATCCTGTTCTCAGTTTTGTTCTCACGAGTGAACGTCCGGATTAAGATCATATTTTTTGCAACAACTTAAGAATAAACATGTAATATCTCAAATCAAATTACATAAGGTTTTATCCGCATTATCCAAATTCTGGGATTGATCCAACAATCTCCCCCAATATGGATATGCCAAAAGCCTTTGTAATCTGATCTAGTAAGTGAAGCAAAAAAATAACATATAGAAATAAAAAATAACTTCCACATTCCATTAAGTTAGCAACAACAGTACGATTCAGCCTTAATACATGAATTTTACATTAAGGTATATAAGGCTTACTATACTTGAAGATCATTGTTGCTACCTTCTCTCGAAGCTCCATTGTCTGCTCCATCGTGTAGTTGTGGATGTTGTTCCAGTTTTCATCCACTCTTATGAAAGACTTGGTGAAGAAACAGACAAAGGCTCCGCAACTATCTCCATTAGGTTGTTAAGGCACTTGCTTTTTGCTCCTGATCATCGCCTTCAACTTTTCAATAGGAGCCAAAGGAGTTTGGCCCATTTCTTGATAAAGCCTGGATTACTTTACTGCTTCTGTTAGTCGAAGACGTAATGGCTCCAGTTGATCTTTTCTAACTCTGTTGTCCACAACTTGGTAAGAATCAATCAGGAACATCTGCTTTGACGGAATCAGAAAGACAATCAGCATGAAGTGCGACATCTTGACCCGGTACGAAATGAGGACGGAGGAAAGATTTTTCCATGGCTTGCTGTCCTCAGTAGTTCCGTCAATGAAGGTCCAAATGTGGGCTACTTCTAGAAGATAGCCCTCAGACCAACATGGAAAGACATTATACAAGTGTTCGTCCTTGTACAGAGACGGAAACAACCTCATCTCCATCTTTACTGCCCGAGAGAAGTTGTCTATATCATTAATGGTAAACAGACCCTTCTCTTCAGGGGAGAAGGGGTATATATCGGATAAACATCTTCGCTCGGCAGTGGAGGTGGCATACTTAGCCATTTTATTAAAAACACTTCCATCCGCATCATGTGTGTTGGACCTTAATTTGTCCGGGTTGGACATATTTTATCAAATTCAATTTTCTTCGATGCCGCCTCGATTTATTGAAATTTTGCAGAATGACGGAGTCGCGACCATTGAGCCACAAATGCCTGATTTCAAGAAATTATTTGAACGGCCTCGAAATGCCAAAGAATTAGTCCTAGGTAATAAAAAATCAAATTCGAGGATCAACGCAATCGATCGCGCTCAATTCTGAGGTCAAACAAAGGAGTTATAGTCAAAATAGCGTTCGGACCGCTAACAATGGTCAAACAATAATTGACTTTCAAAATGGCAATCCAGATCAGGTCACAAACCTCATTTTCCTATTCTACTCGTCGTTCTGAGAATTTTGATATATATATTGTATATTTTAACCCCCAAAACATTTTCAAAAAAAAAAAATAAAAAATTATATGTTTTCCAGTGATAAAACAGTTTCGGTACGCGTAGTACAGGCTTGGCGCGAAAATAAAATTATTTTTAAATAAAAATTACATGGGGACGCTCGTCACGACGCCCCGAGTCCAATTTTTTTTTTTTTGAAATTTAGCGAAATTCAGATCGACTTACCACCCAAAACTTAAAAACATCAGTTAAAAAATACCCCATTGAAAAAATAAGAAACCCTAGCCGCCATCTCTTTCTTTTTCCCGCCTACCCCTGTCCACGTGTCATCTCCTCATTAGCCTAAGGATAAAACAAATTAAAAAGCAAATAAGAAAATGAGAAAGGAAAAGCAAAAAGAAAAATAAAAAACAAAAAAACAGCATATTCTCTAGCCTTATCCCATCGCGTCGTCTCCCCCCCCCCCCCCCCTCTCTCTCTCTCCATCATGTCGTCTTCCTCACCTCCACGCCGGACAGCTACGCTAGCCATCATACACCTACTTCCTTTTCTCCCTCTTCCCCGGCCAACCTCCTCCACGCTAGCCACGCCTCGCCCCCATACCTCCTTTTCTCTCTCTCGGCCGAACCAAACCTAAGCCATATCGGGTCCTCATACATCATACCCTGCCATAGCTGCCGCCCTCAAGAATCCTTGAACCCTAGATCCTCTATAAAACCCCCTCTCCCCTCTCAATTCGTGGGTGGGCTCTCTCTCCCTTCAAAAATTCAAAAGAAAAACACCCAATCTTCATCCTTCTTCTTTCGTCTCCTCCCACCAAGAGCCCCACTCCCCTGGGCGGAAATCATCCCGCCGGCCGGTGTGGAGTATCCCTGGCCCGCTCCCACGAGGCTCCCTTCTCCTCAAAAATCTGAAATCCAAAAAAAATATACACACACAAACCTTTCATCTTCTCCCACCGAACCTACACAGAGAACCCCACTTCCCCTTGACCGGAAATCATCTCGCCGGACATTGTGGAGCATAGTCCCCCATCCTTTCACTAAACTCAAGAAGCCCTTTTCCTTTGCCGAAAGCCACGCCTGGCCTTCACGAAAGCGCCCCCTTGCACGGTCCTCCATCCCACCACGCAGATTACCGAGCATCCGCGTGCAGGTGTCGATTGCCCATAACCACTATACACCTTGACCCCGGTGGCACAGCAATCACCAGACGAGGCAGCGCAGAAACCACCGCACCAAGCCCACACAGTCGGCACACCATGGCATCGAGTTGCCTCCGTCACCCACTGGCCATCCAAGCAAGCTAGAATGCGCCCCAATTCGTAGTCTGGAGGAAAGGAGGTGCCTTGATGGAGACGATAAAGTTCCTTCAATTGTGTGGTTGGTTTCTCGTTGTGTGATTCGTTGTTTGTTTTGTTCAGTCTTGGGTTATTATGTTCATGTGCTCCTATTCCTATGTTTATGGGTCTTGTTGTCCCCCTTAGCTGGGTTTGCTCGTTTGTGTGTTGTCACCGTTCGTTTTATGGTCTGTGCATATATGTTTTCAAAAAAAAAAAATCTTCCCAAAAAAAAAAAAGCAACAAAAATGTCAATCTGTCGTATGATGAGCCCCTGTTTGTTTAAACATTAGTCTGTTTGTGTGGTGAATCTCTGCCTGATTTTTCAGTCTGTTGGTGTCTATTTGTGTGTATGTTTTTTTAGCATTTGATTTGATTTGATTTTTTTTGTTTGTTTTGCTGTATCTTGGTTGAGTTCGTGTTTTTGTACCAGTGTTGACAATAAAATCTGATTTATTGTTTCAGTCTCGTGTTTTTGATCTTTTTTTGTTTTGTACTTTGGCCCTGTGATTAGTAAAAATAAAATCTCGTGTCATACAATTAGCGGGAAAACTAGTATTGAGTATTATTTGTGTTGACAGTTAAAAAAATGTTTGAGTGTTGCGAAAAACAGTCTGTCTAAGTGTTGTTCGTGTTTGATTTAGGGTCAATAAGTGACTCAACCTGTTAGCTAGTTTAGTGTCTCTCCTTCTGTGTATTTTGGTAGCCACGTATATCTGGTCCTTGTTTAAAAAAAAAAGAACAACAAACAGAGGTGCAAGAAATTCCACCTTCATGCAAAAATATTAACGTCATGACAAGCTTTAATATTCAGATTTAATATTTCCATCTATGCTAAATGTTCTTCTTCGTTTTGAATATAGGTCTGATGAGTTTTGGGTCTTGCATAGCCGTGGGTTTTTTTTTTAGCTTTAGGCTTGGTTTTTCCCTTCTTTTTTTTCTTCTTGCTTCTCTCTTTCTGGTTTTCATATTCACGTGTTGTTTCATACTGGTTCAGTTTCAATGTGTTTGAGCATTCACTGCTTGTGTTGGTTTGCAATTCTTTTCATTTCCTGTCCTACTCTTGGGCTGCAAGTGTATGGGCTGTATTGCTTTGGTCTGGTTTTTTGGGTTGCAAATGTATGGGCTGTATTGCTTTTTTTTTTTATTTGTATTTTTGTTCAACCACGTGTAAGGTTCATTGTTACCTGTTTTTTTATTTTTACTTTGCCTTAGGCAAGTGTTAGTATGGCCATAAAGTTTGTATATGTGAGTTCATGTCCCAGCTTATAATTGGTAAACCAAATACTCAGTGAAAAGAGGAGTGAAAAAAGAAAAAGAAAAAAGAAATGAGTTAAATTAAAAACAAAGCAAAAAAAAAAAAGAGAGAAAAAGAGAAAAAAGAAAAAAGAAAGGGTGAGCTTGTTTTTTTTACTTTGTGGATGACACACAATCACACACATCACTTGTGTTTGTTATTTATGTATTTGGTTTAATATTTTAAAAAAATGTTTTTTATATAATTTTTTTTGGTAAATAGACAATAATATAAAATGATTTCAAAATAACAGTCAAAACTTAAAAAAAAAAAAACAAACAAACAAAACAAAAAAAAAGTGTAGAAAAACTAGAAAACTAGTGTAGAAAAAAATAGAATAAAACCAGTGCAAAAAAAAAACCAGAAACTTAGTGAAGAAAAAAAATAGAAAACCAGAACAATTAGTGCAGAAAAACTAGAAAACCAGTGCAGAAAAAAATAGAATAAAATTAGTGCAGAAAAATCAGAAACTTAGTGCAGAAAAAAATAGAAAACCAATGCAGAAAAACTAGAAAACTAGTGCAGAAAAAAATAGAATCAGTGCAATAAAATCAGAAACTTAGTGCAGAAAAAAATAGAAAATTGATGCAGAAAAACTAGAAAATTAATGCAGAGAAAAAACAGAAAACCAGAATATTAGTGCAGGAAAAAAACCAGAATATTAGTGTAGGAAAAACAAGAAAAATATCAGTGCAGAAAAACCATCTAGTGCAGAAAAAAAAGTGTAGAAAAAAAAACTTAAAAAACTAGTGTAGAAAAAAAAACCAAAAAAAAAAAAACAAAGCAAAACGTTAGCGTAGGAATTAGAAATAAAATCTTTCATTTGCCTTTAGATCTAAAAACCATAGGATCCCTTTAGAAGTTTAGGATTAAATTTAATTTAATTTTTAACAAAGAACGTAGAAATAAAAATGTAAAGATCAATCCATCAGGACTCCCTTTAGATATTTAGGGCAAATTGGACTTAATCTCATTTCAACAAATAACTTAGGGAATAAAAAGAGTAGACTTTTAGGCCATGTGCAAAGTTAACATCACTTCAAACTTAGTCAATTTTAGGCAAACCGTTAAAATAAATTAGAAATCTCCAAACTCCTAAGATAGGTACCGAAAGGGCGTCGTGGGAGTGCTAGTCCTTCCCCATGTGTAATTAACTCCCGAGCCCATCCCTAAGCGGTATAGATAATTTCCTTTTTGGTGACCAATCGCACCCCAAAAACGATTGGTGGCGACTCTGTTTATTTCATCACCCTACGGATGAAGGACGGGGGGGAACCGCACCCCAAAAGCGGTTTCCCTCCCGGACAGAATCCGGTGATGACAGCTGGCGACTCTGCTGGGGACATTTAAAAAGTTAGGCCTAGAATTAAGATTAGGAGGTTTATTCTTTGTTTTAATTGTTTTTATTTTTTTCATTCTTTGTTCTTTATTTAATTGATTCATTTACTGCGTTTAATTGCCGTCACATGATAGTTTTGATTTACGCGCTTTAATGCCATGATAGTCATATTTTACCGCTTTCCATAATTGTTGCATTCATGCATAAACTCTATACCCGAGTTTTTAATACAGTTTAGGTTAGCGAGGTTTATTAGGGTGCCCGGCGCGTTGATCATTATCCGCAAAGGGACCCCAGACTCCTCACTCAGGCTTGAGGTCCTTCTAAGGCTTGTCCTTTTAAGGCCCCCCTCCGTTAAAGCCCATGGTGTACGGAGCCCTCTAGAGAGGAAGCTTGGGGACCAACGAATAAGATAGGGTGAGAAATCATGGACCATTAGGGGCACACCGACCCACATGTTGTATGACTAAGCATGACATGCTAATCTTCATTTTGCAGGGTAGCTGCATTAAGGCATCCCTTGTTTGTTTAATACCATTTTTTTATTTTTTATTTTTTACTTATTTGCCTATTTTGCCTTATTATTCCTCTAACACTTTCACATTGCATATCACGTCATTCATATAGGGTGCATGGCAACATTTAGTCATCTCTTAGAGGGTGTATGGGAGAAGGAGACTGCTATCGAGGTGGCTCAAGCATCCGGTGAAATTCAACGTCGTCTAGGAGACTTCCCACCGAGAGAGTTGCACAAAGCAGATCAGGTTACAGTAGAATTTTCACAAGACTTTACTAGTGAGCTACGGGCCATATGGCGTTAATGGTTGGATGAAAAAAAGATTGCTTATGCCCGGCAGTTCGGGGATTTACTACTTTTAACCGACTTACCAGCTGATAGAGACATGCTCCAAGCTGCACTTCACTTTTGGGAGCCAAGGCGCAGATGTTTCGACTTCAACGGCCTTGACCTTGTTCCTACTATGGAGGAATACAGAAGACTGCTTGACATACCGAAAGATCACAGAAGGAAAGTATACTTGCCGGAACCTAGGAAAGTTGGACGACGAGCTTTTATTGAGATGATGGAAATCCCTATTTGGAATGCCCCTTTTCTGGTAAATCGCGAGGGCCGAGAGCAGCTGTCATGGAAAACCATTCAGGAGGTTATGTCGGTTACTACAGAAACAAGATTTCACCGGCTTCTAACCCTAGCTATCTTCGGGTTAGTCATTTTTCTACGTATCTCGGCATACGTAGACGTGGCAGTCATTGACTTAGTGCAGCAAGTGGTGCAAGGTTGTGATCCCACCCTGGCTATCCTAGCAGAAACTATCCGTTCCCTTTCCGATCTAAGAACTCGTGGTTCCGGACAGTTCACTGGCTGCTTACCACTTTTCTGCACTTGGTTGAAGGGACACCTCCCCTGTGCTGTCCCCAACTTCACACCGGCATACCAGTTGCCTTACACGACGCTATTGGACATTCTGCTCAGTACATGGATTCTGCCTAAAGGAGCTGAAGACTGGAAGAAAAAGCTGCAGGACTTAAAGGAAGAAGACATCGTCTGGATCGCTCCCTGGATGCCAAGGTACTCTATGACATACAGTTGTGGTGAGTACAACTGGGTTCCTTTGCTAGGCCCCTGGGGAGCTACTGCTTATGCACCACTGCAGTGTGGAAGACAGCTAGGAGACAGTCAGGTTGTTCCGGTATTGTATGGGATGGAGGACTGCGACTTCACTTATGGTCGTACCATGCTAGAAGAGAAAGGGATGAAGATACATCAAGCATGGTCCACGCCTCGCAAGATTCAGCCTAACAACTCAAAATCCGGTATTTTCCCAGCTTATATCCCTTGGAGAGCACAGCACGAGCCACAACAGAGTTTGATCATGAGGACTATCTTGCAAGAGAACCAAGAGCTGAGGCAGCAAGTCCACAGATTGGAAGTTGCTTTGGAGAGAGCTACTCAAAGGGCGTAGTTGAGGGACAAGTAGTTGGAGACCGTGCTGTGGCAAAGGGAAGATGTTGGAGAAAGACCACCGCAGAGGAAGAGGCGCCGCACATGAAGACCATATCACCATCTTTGAGATGACTGAATAATTGCCTTAGAACCATGTAGTTTTTGTTATTGTAGTTGTTAGAAGATTACACAGCATCCATGCATGTAATCTTTGTCTTTTATTCAATAACATTGAGTTTGTTTAAACCTGTTCACTTGCATTCATTCACGCATCTCATGCATTCATATAAAAAGTGAAAACAAAACTAAAAAATGCTCACCCTTGTGTTTCTTTCAGCGAAAATATTTCTTCATCCAGAATTGGGCACACATACAACCTTCGATCCAGACACAAGCACATATCCCATCCGATGGCCGACGAGACTGAAAACAGACTAATGGGGCTAGGGCAGAGTCAGCAAGGCATGAGTGATACCCTCCAGAACCTCCAAGGGCAGATGAACCGTATGGCAGAAATGATGGCTAGATTGGTCGAAGGAACTCCAAGGGAAGCCAACCCGCAGCCTAGGCCAGAAGCAACGCAACATCTGCCTCCCACGCAGCCTGTGACACATAACGCCGTTCCCGAGCAATTGGGCACGCCCAACCCAGGCCACTTCACCTCGCCAGTAATGGGAATTGCTACAGAAGGGATAGGATCTCCAGCTTATAAAGAAGAAGTCGAGTCCCCTGCACTAAAGCGGATTGAGGAACGATTGAAGGCAGTTGAAGGTGCCAAGACTTACGGTATGATAAGCCCCGATGAGCTGTGCCTGGTCCCTGGTGTAGTTTTACCTCATAAATTTAAAATGCCCGAATTTGAGAGGTTTAATGGCACGCGTTGTCCAAGAACCCACCTGGCGATGTACTGTCAAAAAATGGCAGCGTACACTAGCGATGATAGACTCCTTATGCACTGCTTTCAGGAGAGTCTAACGGGGGCACCCTTACGTTGGTATTTCCAGCTAGATGGAGGCCGTATTAGAACATGGAAGGACCTGGCTATAGCCTTCCTGGCACAGTATAAGCATGTCACCGAATTAGCTTTGGATCGTTTGACGCTGCAGTCATTGGAGAAAGGGCCAAACGAAAATTTCAAGGATTATGCAAGAAGGTGGAGGGAAACTGTTGTAGAAGTGCAACCTCCGTTAATAGAAAGAGAGCTCACTACATTGTTCATCAACACATTGAAGGGTGTGTATTATGAAAAACTGATTGGTCATGTCTCTAGTACTTTTGCTGACCTAGTCGCTTCGGGCGAACTCATTGAGAGTGGAGTTAAAGGGGGAAAGTTGAAGGGAGAAATGATCGAGGCACCGAAAAGGCTACCAACACCTCCAAAGAAGAAAGAAGGGGAAACTAATTTCATGTATCAGTCTAGTCCGATGATACAACCTAATCCTCCCCAAATGCCTGTTTATTTCAGAGCACCTCCAGTAGCTGCATACGCCGCACCTGCACCTATCCCACAATTCCAACCTTTCCAATTTCAGGCAAGACCCCAATATACTTACCCAACTCCACAATTTCCTCAACCACCTACCCCAACACCGGTCCAAGCACCCGTCAGAAGCCCATCTACTGACCTGAGACCAAATTAAGCTCCTAAGAAGCACCAGGAGTTTGACCCAATCCCTATGACTTATGCTGAACTGTATCCAAGGCTCCTTGAGGCAAGATTGGTAGTCCCTTCCCCTGTGGGAGAGCTGAAACCGCCGTATCCAAATTGGTACAAACCAGACCTTCGTTGCGTATATCATGCTGGTGCCGTAGGACACAATGTTGAGGGTTGCATTGCATTTAAAAGGAAAGTCCAAGCATTAAAAGATGCTCACTGGTTGGATTTCGTGATGCTATCCAATTCCCCGAGTGTTAACAATAACCCATTGCCAGAACACTCTAATAGTGTTACTGCCATCACCTCGGAAGCTAGGATTGCGAAGATCTCCCACGTACGCATGCAAAGGGACCAATTGTTTCAGTTTTTACTCAAGTACGGATATTTGTTGACCAGATCAACTATTGACGGTGAAGAAGGGACCGACCAACAGAAAAGGTGTCTGTTCCATGAGATGGCTCCAGGACATGACATTAACAATTGTAAAACCTTTGAAAGTGCTATTCAGGAATTGATGGATTATCGAAGGATCGAAATTTCAAAATAGTGTATCTACTCATCCATCCAGATGGTCCAAGGAGATAATGCAGACGGTTTCATAGGCACGCCCCAAGCCTCTCAGGATTTACACTACAACTCTAGAAATACCCCTGTTGCCCCATGGGATCCAGCCTCTCACAATTCATATTCCCCCGCAACCTTCCTACAAAAATGAGAAAGTAGTTCCTTGGAGGTACGGTTGTTAAGCAGTTGTACAAGGGAACACCCAAGCAAGGAAGATAACTCGGAGCGGATGTCCCTATGCACATGATGTCATTGACCAATCGAAGAAAGGAAAAGCTATAGGGAAGGATATCTCGCCTGCATCAGAACCAGCCAAAGAGGAAATTCAGATTACTGAAGAAAACGCTGCTGAGTTTTTGAAATTGATTAAGCATAGTGAATATAACATTGTGGAGCAGCTAAGCAAACAACCGGCTCGGATCTCCTTGCTTTTCACTGCTAAAGGACTCCACTCCACACCATGAAGCATTGATGAAGGTCCTTAGCAATGCTTATGTCCCGCCCACTATTTCAATAAAGAACATGGATACAATTGCTGGTAACCTCATCATCGACAACTTCATATCATTCAGCGAGGATGAATTGCCGTAGGAGGGCAAGGGTCACATCAAGGCTTTGCATATCTCAGTCAAATGCAAAGAACACACCATCTCCCGAGTACTGATTGATAATGGGTCCGCTGTTAACATTATGCCCTTACAAATATTACAACAACTGCCCATAGATTCTTCATACATGCGGTCGAGTAACATGGTAGTTCGAGCCTTTGACGGGGGAAAAAGAGAAGTAACAGGAACTTTGGATATTCCATTACTGATTGGGCCTACAGTATTCTCAGTTGAATTTCAGATCTTGGATATTGCGCCATACTACAGCTGCTTGTTGGGAAGGCCATGGATTCACACAGCAGGAGCGGTACCTTCTACTCTGCACCAGAAATTGAATTTCATGATTGACGATCACCTAATTTGTGTATCCGGGGAGACAGACCTGTTAGTAACCAAGCCGTCATCCATGCCTTGTATTGATAGTGGGGAAGATACACCAGAATGTTCTTTTCGGGCATTTGAGATTGTTAATGTTACCTATGTGACAAAGCCTAGTTTATATCAAAGGATAGGAGCTCAACTGTCCAAAGCCACAAAGATGATTGCACATACGATGATCAGGCAAGGACACAAGCCAGGACTCGGGCTTGGGGCATCTTCTCAGGGCATGAAGGACCCATTACGCATCCGGGGCAGGACAGAACGATATGGGCTGGGCTACAAACCCACCAAAGTAGACCGACAGAGGGAAACCTCCGGGAAGAGGGAAGTCAGAATGGCCAAGTTAAAGAAGCGACCTATCCAAGAGGAGCAAATGACATTTCCACCCTTAGAAGACATGTTCTACAGTAGAGGGTTTACTTATCAAGAGAAGGCTACGGTCATTGCTGCTATGGAGAGCAAGGAACCAGAAGTGGGCCAGGTGGTGTTCGTGCAGGAAGGAGCTCCAGGACAGCCTCTCAATAATTGGACTAGCACATATCTCCCTGTGATGTAATCCTTGGGGGAATTCTATTTGGATATTTGTTTGTTTTCACTTTTATGCCTCTTTCAGTGTTAAAAAAACAGTTTATGTCCCTTTTAGATGCTTTGTTTTCAATAAAGTATGTTTTTCAAAAAAAATAGTGCATTGCATTTCATTATCATGGGCATATCATATTTTGCTATCAACTTGTTGATCTTTTCACAAACAGGTACCTTGAATTCAATGAGGGTGTGACAAACAATAATGAGGCGGGATGCCCAAAGTTTGACCAAAGTCCAGATTGGGAGAGATCAGTGCATGAGGCATGTCACATGCCCGCACCCGAAGGGTCAAGGGGTTGGTGCAAGCACCTAAAAGGACTTATAACACGGGTGCTGTCCCAAACCTGTACAACCAGGCTAACATGCCACGGGCATGCTCCTGCTCCCAAACCATGCACACAAACAATAATTAAATAACAACCACAACCCAGTTCATTACATTTAAAAGAGCTCAAAGTTCAATACAACTCAATGGGGAAAGTTCCCATTTAAACCAGAATATACTGTTTACAAATAATCTCAAACATAAAATAGAAATCCATAACAAAACAATGAAAACCAACATAGTCTTCAGCCTCAGTGGCCTATCCTGGCCTATCCTCCAGCCCTTTCACCTACCGCCTGCCAAATCCTGCAAAAGAACAGTTTATGGGAAAGGTGAGCAAACCATAGCTCAGTAGGGATCCAGTCTCCCCAGACCCGTCCCACACAAAAGTATGCATGACAAGTGTATGCTTGTGCTCATGTCGTGCCTAAAGCTAAAGCAGCAAACATCACCCAGTAACACACCTTTTTACCTGAGCCCACACTGGAGGGCAGAGGACACCCCGCCACCACGGCGACATGACATACCACATCCAGGCGAATGTTGCATGGACACCAATGCAACATTTCCCACCCGAGTCAGGTATGGTCAACCACCTCCTCGGGCGCCATACCTACCCTCAAGAATGGGCGTAGACTTAGCCCACCGTCGTGAGTGCTACACCGAGACTCAGGACCGCGGTCCTGGCCAAATCTCAAGGGGTCCAGCTATCATGCCTGGCCCATAACTCAGCTCAATCCCATCACATTTGGGTGATCAATCTCAAACAACAATATAATCAGTTACAAAAGTACGGCTTAGTAACACATCTCAATTTAATACAAAACAGCAGTGCGGCTCAACAGAGTATATCACAAACAAGGTTCACCCGGCCGACATAGTCGGTTACAAACAACATATACTAGCCTCACAGGCTTAAAACCAAACACGCAACATACAACGAATACACAAGGGAATATTATCAAGCACATAGTGAGCGTAGCCACACAAACATTTTATCAAACACCTAGTGGGCATAGACAACCCAACAATTTCCAGTCCACTCCCAAGCATCAAATCAACCAATATGCCATTGAAGGCCAATATCCATATAGGAGATCACACCTATATGGATTTACAAATATATATAAGCATGTATAGGACAGATACCCTAGGACAGAGAAAGATTGAGAAGAACGGAGTCCCTACCTTGCAAACGTCCTCTGCTCTAGCCTCTACGATACACCGACCACCCACGCGAACCTTTACGGCCAAGATCCGAAGGTTCCCTCACTCTCTCTCTCTCTCTCTCTCTCTCTCTCTCTCTCTCTCTGCGGCGGCTGCAACAGCAAATAGAAAACCCTAAACCCTAAACCTAAGCCTCAACACCATTATATAGACATCACACACATCAAAACGATGTAGTTTTGATTTAGTGAAACCCAGGATCAAAACGACGTAGTTTTGATCACATAAACTACCACCTTCCCACTTCCATACAGGGCAAAATACTCATAATTTCAACATGGTCCTTTAGGGAAAAATCATTAGAATGACAAAACCAAGGTAACCATGCAAAAATATGTCTGCACGCCAATTTGAACGCCAATTCCCCAATTGGTGTGCAGCTCCAAATGCACTCAAACTTTACCCCTAGCCTCTTTGCATCATGTAAAAGACATCCATGCAATAAAAACCTTGCACGCCAAATGGGTCCAATTTGCGTGCACGTCCGTTTGGCCTGAAACTTCTGTGGTAGATAGAAGATATCATTCTAAGAATCTTTTGGTCTGCACGCCAAATCATCTGAGCCCATCTACTAGGTCCAAAATCTAGAAAGTTCCCATTTAGAAGGCAAGACTGCGACTAACTCAAAACACGGGTCCTTACATCCTCTCCCCCTTAAGACTTTTCGTCCTCGAAAAGAAAATGTGGCGTGGAAGGAAACAGCAATAACAACCAATGAATACACAAATTAATACACAATGCATGAAAATACACACAAAAGAAATACTCTCAGGTCACCTAATCAGTTGGGCAAATACCTGATTATGTTGATGTTTGCCTTTCTCCCCTCGTCAGGGTTGTTCGTCCTCAACAAATCAGGGTAGTGAGCACGCATCTCAGTCTCACGTTCCCAAGTCTCTTCCTCCATCCCTCGGTGTTTCCACAACACCCGAACCAACGGAATAGTCTTACCTCGCAGCTGCTTCTCGCACCTATCCAAAATACGGATGGGTGCCTCAACAACTGACACATCTGCCGCAAGATCCAGAGTACTCCAATCCAACACATGTGTGGGATCGGGATGATATTTCCGCAACTGGGATATATGGAAAACATCATGAACTCTGCTCAAACTAGGTGGTAATGCCAACCTATAAGCAACAGGTCCAACTCTGCTCAAAATTTCGAACGGTCCAATGTATCGTGGAGACAACTTGGACCCTTTTCCAAATCTCTTATGCCCTCTCCGTGGAGAAACACGAAGGAATACGTGGTCTCCTACCAAAAACTCTAACGGTCGGCGTCGGCGATCCGCATAAGACTTTGAGCTGTAAGAAGACGCTGCCTAATCGCTTTACTTTTGCCGTAGCCTCTTGGACCAATTGAGGTCCTAACATAGCTGTCTCTCCAACTTCTGCCCAACATAATGGAGACCGACATGGATGACCATACAATGCCTCAAACGGGGCCATCCCAATAGAGGACTGGTAGCTGTTATTATAGGCAAACTCCACCAGAGGAAGGTGAGAAACCCATGATCCTCCAAAATCTAGTACACAAGCTCTCAACAAGTCTTCTAATGTTTGAATGGTCCTCTCCGACTGACCATCAGTTTCAGGATGGAAAGCAGTACTCAAATTAAGTCGTGTTCCCAAGGCTTCTTGCAAACCTCCCCAAAACCGAGATGTAAACCGCGCATCCCTGTCTGAAACAATAGACAAGGGCACTCCGTGCAATCAGACAATTGCATCAACATATAACTGGCTTAATGTGCCGATAGGGTCTCGCTCCTGAATTGCCAAGAAATGGGCCGATTTAGTTAATCGGTCTACGATGACCCAAATCATATCCTTCCGCTCGGAAGTGGTAGGAAGTCCTGTCACAAAGTCCATGGTAATATGCTCCCACTTCCACTCATCTACAGGCAAAGGCTGCAATTGACCAGCCGGTCGTTGATGCTCTGCCTTCACTTGTTGACAAGTAAGGCACCTGGAAACAAACTCTGCTACACTCCGCTTCAGTCCCGGCCACCAGAATTGTGCTCGAACGGCATGATACATTTTTGTTCCTCCTGGGTGCATAGCCAAACGGGAATGATGAAACTCCCTTAGCACATCCTCACGCATGGGAGGCGGTACTATCAGACGCCCCCAAAATTTCAACTCATGTTCAACTCCTTCTGTCCAGTCTTCTGACAACTCTCCGGCCTCTATCTTGGCCCGGATCACTTCACAGTCCACGTCCCCCAACTGTCCATCACGGACGCGTTGATATAACTCTGGTATCACAGTGATAGGACACAGGATTGCTTCCCCACCGCGAAAATCAGGTTGTACCTGAAGCACTGCTAACTGTTCCATCATTTTCCATTCTCTCATGGAAACCTCAGCTTTTCCCTTTCTACTTAGCGCGTCAGCAACTAAATTCCCTTTCCCAGGCGTGTAGGAGAGCGTGAAGTCAAACATTTGCAGGTACTCTACCCATCTCCGCTGTCTCAAATTTAGGTCTCTCTGGGTGAAGATATACTGTAGGCTTTTTTGGTCAGTGTATACCACGAATTTCTCCCCAAACAGGTAATGTCGCCAAGACTTTAGGGCAAAAATAACTGCTGCTAACTCCAGGTCGTGCGTTGGATAATTTTGCTCATGGGACTTCAGCTGTCACGAGCCATATGCGATGACTTTGTGCTCCTGCATCAGGACACACCCCAGTCCAACGCGAGACGCATCGCAATACACTTCAAATGGCACCCCCTCCTATGGTAGACTCAACACCGGTGCAGTTGTCAGACGAGTCTTCAATTCTTCAAAAGCTTGTTGACACTTGTCCGTCCACTCAAATTTGGCTCCCTTCCGCGTAAGAGCTGTCATGGGCGCCGCCAACTGAGAAAACCCTTCCACGAAACGCCGGTAATACCCTGCCAGACCCAAGAAACTGCGGTCTCAAAAACATTTGCGGGCCTCTTCCAAGATGATACGGACTCAATCTTGGTTGGGTCCACTCCAACTCCTTCGGCAGATATTACATGCCTAAGAAAATGCACCTCTTGCATCCAGAAGTCGCACTTGCTAAATTTAGCATACAATTGATGATCTCGTAGTATCTGCAACATCACGGTCAGGTGTTCCTCATGCTCAGCTCGGGTTTTAGAGTACACGAGGATGTCGTCAATAAATACCACCACGAAGGAATCTAGGTATGGGGCAAATACCTGATTCATCAGATGCATGAACACTGCCAGTGCGTTCGTGAGCCCAAAAGGCATCACTAACCACTCATAGTGGCCGTATCTGCACCTGAATGCTGTCTTAGGAATGTCCTCACTCCGGACCCTCAATTGATGATATCCCGAACGCAGATCAATCTTTGAGAACCATCGTGCTCCACTCAGCTGGTCAAGTAGATCATCGATCCACGGTAAAGGGTATTTGTTCTTTACCGTCACTTGATTTAACTTCCGGTAATCAATACAAAGCCGCAACGAACCATCTGCCTTCTTAGCAAACAAAACTGGTGCACCCCAAGGTGAGGTACTAGGGCGGATAAAACCTTTATCTCCAAGCTCCTTTATTTGCTTTTGAAGCTCCCGCAACTCGGCAGGTCCCATCCAGTATGCCACTTGTGAAATGGGTCCTACCCCTGGCAGAAGTTCAATCGTGAACTCGATACTTCTGTTCGGAGGCAACTCCAACAACTCCCCAGGAAAAACATCCTGGAAATTTTCAGCAACATCCGGCCACACCCGTTTCTCCACGTTACCTCCCTCCTCAAAGGTTAGAGTGGCAAGTCTGTGGGTAATATTGCCCCATAGCTCCCTCGTCGGTCTAGCTCTCCCAGCATTCCTATCCCATTCACCCACTAAGGTACAGGAGGATCCTGTGGGTGAAGTAAACGTCACTCGTCGTCTATAACAATCAATCTTAGCCTGAAAGGCCATCAACCAGTCCATCCCCAAAATCAAACTAAAGGTCCTCATTGGCATCACGTATAGATCGAAAGAGAGTTCAACATCTCCTATCGTAAGCGCACACTCACGACACACTCGGTGGATAGACTCCACACCTCCTATTGGTGACTCGACCCTCAGAGGTCTATCAGCCTCCACACAATCAAGTCCAAGGCTCTCAACCAAGGATTTAGCAATCAGGGAGCATGAGGCTCCGGTATCAAACAATGCTGCAACAACAGTGCGAGATATTAAAATAGTACCTCGAACTACAGAAGATCCAGCTCCACCTTCCTCGGAGGGTGATGGTAAATCCTCCATCTTTGTTGGTGTTGAGGTAAGCGCAAACACTCTGCTTTGGCTTGCCCCACCACTGGCCTCGCTCGCCTTTCCTTTGGTTCCTGCTTGGAGTCCACTGGGATGCCCCTCCGAACCTCCTTGTGGTTGCCTCTCCCCCTGTGGTCTAGTGTGACTGGAACCAGCCTGACTGGCTTGCCACGAATGTGCTGGCTTTGGAGCTGGGGCTTGAAATGGGGTCTCGCCCCTACTTCCTTGTGCAAAACTTCCAGCTCCCCGGCTACTTCCCCTGCTGAAACACACCTTACTGATGTGTCCTATCTTCCCACAGCTATGACACTTCAAGTGCTATTTGGGGCACTCACGTTTGACGTGCCCTGCCTGTCCACAACAGGTACACCCGCTTGGGAAGTTCCCATCAGAACCTCCCTGTCCTCCAAAGTAACGGGATCTGGGTGGGGCCATTGAAGCTTGGCTCCTGTCCTTGGGAAGAGTCCCACTCCCAGGCTCAATCCTCTGCCTCTTGGTTTCCCCCTGCTTGTCGCGCATACTCTGTCCCAGCCGCTCCTGGTGAGCCTGTCTTCCTTCTTCTAATCCTCTCTCCACAATCTTTCTTGTGTCCACGACTTCAACAATAAGTCTTCGATCGCGAGATCTTTACTCTTTGCTTCAGGGCAGGTTTGAGTCCCATGGTGAACTTATGGGCCTTCAAGTCCTCCCTTGAGATTGCTTCTGGGGCAAACCGACTCAGCCCTCAAAAATCTCGCTCATACTCTGCCACCGTACGCGATCCCTGCTTAAGACTGCTGAACTCTTCCCATTTCTGCCACCGCAGCGACTCTGGGAAGAACTCCTCATGAAACAACTGGAGGAACTCATTCCAAGACATGGTCTCCATGTCTCGGCTTCCTGAAATGCTAAGCCACCACTCCAATGCCTCCTCCTCCAACTGTCGGACTGCCAGCCTCACCTTGTCTTCCTCCTGGGGTCGGAGGAAGGAGAATACATGTTCGATCTGCCGCATCCATTGCTCTGCTCCTAGAGGTTCAGCTCCTCCCTTGAACCTTGGTGGGTGTTCCTTTCGGAACCGCGTCACCACATCATCCTCATCTCGCCTCACCGGCACTTCCTGCCTACGCGAGGGTCCTGCCTCACGGGGTGGAGAGGGTGGCACTCGCTGTCGTGCCATCATCTCCCGACGTACCTCGTTTAGGATCTCCCCCCTGAGATCCTCACGCATTCCCTGAACATTCTCACTTAAGGCCCTGACTTGGGCCATGATCCGCTCCAAGGGATCATCGCCCTCTACTCGCTGTCCTCTCTCCTGTCCAGCACGTGCAGAAGATTCATCCTCTACAGCTGGGGTAGCTCGGGTTACTCTCTTAGGAGGCATAATCTACCTATTTTAAACAGAACTAGTGTCAGCATCTCAGCTCTATACACCCTCATCCCCATGGGCCATGAGGTACTTAAGCAACGTTTTTCATGTAAACATACAGGTAAATCACAAAATTGCACAACAGCGATTCATAGTAACAATCCATAGCAACAAGTCTCACAGGAAATCACAGAATTTCACAGCAACAAATTTCAATGTCAAATCATAATACTCATATTGAAATTAAACTAGTGCCCTAATGCCAATGCATGTATGTATCCCAACCCAAATGCAAATGTCCTACTCCTTGGTCTAACTGCCCCTGAGTACACCCCAGAGAACCAGATAGAACCACGGTGATCAGGCGTGTCCTACACTGCCTCCCAAGGGTCTCAAAAGCAGTCATCCCTCCCCACTACCCTAGGTCCACTAGACCATGAACTATCGCTCTGATACCATATTGTCACACCCCAATTTCCTTTCACTTGGAAACGGGTAGTGACTGCCCATGCCCGCACCCGAAGGGTCAAGGGGTTGGTGCAAGCACCTAAAAGGACTTATGACATGGGTGCTGTCCCAAACCTGTACAACCAGGCTAACATGCCACGGGCATGCTCCTGCTCCCAAACCATGCACACAAACAATAATTAAATAACAACCACAACCCAGTTCATTACATTTAAAAGGTCTCAAAGTTCAATACAACTCAATGGTGAAAGTTCCCATTTAAACCAGAATATATTGTTTACAAATAATCTCACACATAAAATAGAAATCCATAACAAAACAATGAAAACCAACATAGTCTTCAGCCTCAGTGGCCTATCCTCCAGCCCTTTCACCTACCGCCTGCCAAATCCTGCAAAAAGAAGCGGTTTATGGGAAGGGTGAGCAAACCATAGCTCAGTAGGGATCCAGTCTCCCCAGACCCGTCCCACTCAGCAGTATGCATGACAAGTGTATGCTTGTGCTCGTGTCGTGCCTAAAGCTAAAGCAGCAAACATCACCCAGTACCATACCTTTTTACTTGAGCCCACACTGGAGGGCAGAGGACACCCCACCACCACGGCGACATGACATACCACATCCAGGCAAATGTTGCATGGACACCAATACAACATTTCCCACCCGAGTCAGGTATGGTCAACCACCTCCTCGGGCGCCATACCTACCCTCAGGAATGGGCATAGACTTAGCCCACCGTCGTGAGTGCTACACCGAGACTCAGGACCGCGGTCCTGGCCAAATCTCAAGGGGTCCAGCTATCATGCCTGGCCCATAACTCAGCTCAATCCCATCACATTTGGGTGATCAATCTCAAACAACAATATAATCAGTTTCAAAAGTACGGCTTAGTAACACATCTCAATTTAATACAAAACAGCAGTGCGGCTCAACATAGTATATCACAAACAAGGTTCACCCGGCCGACATAGTCGGTTACAAACAACATATACTAGCCTCACAGGCTTAAAACCAAACACGCAACATACAATAGTCACACAGGAATATTATCAAGCACATAGTGAGCGTAGCCACACAAACATTTTATCAAACACCTAGTGGGCATAGACAACCCAACAATTTCCAGTCCACTCCCAAGCATCAAATCAACCAATATGTCATTGAAGGCCAACATCCATATAGGAGATCACACCTATATGGATTTACATATATATATATATATATAAGCATGTATAGGACAGATACCCTAGGACAGAGAAAGACTGAGAAGAACGGAGTCCCTACCTTGCAAACGTCCTCTGCTCTAGCCTCTACAATACACTGACCACCCACGCGAACCTCTACGGCCAAGATCCGAAGGTTCCCTCTGTAAAGACTCGTATTTGGGTAGTTTTGAGAGATAGTCATTCTATGGGAATGTAACTATCTGGACGGTAGTGTAGCCGTCGATGTGAGCATTTTGACTGTACTTGGGCCCAATTTTAAGTCGGGGCCCCATTTGACCCGATTGTTGACTTTTCGGGGTTTATTGGTTGACTTTGCGTTTGAGCAGTCATTTGAGTGTGATAATATCTTAACAGTGTTGTGCTCGTCATTTCGAGCGTTTTGACAGTAATTTGACTCAATTTGGAGTTCGTGACCTCGGGAGGTCAATTATTGCGTTCGGGTCAATTATTGCTGGGAGGCCAATTATTGGCAATGGTATATATATAATTAAGAACTACCTTATCTCTTTAATTGCCAATTATTGGGGCGTGCGTGTTTGAGCAATAGAGAGAGAGAGAAGGTGAAGAGCGTGAAGAGCTTTCTTGGCGATTTTGGGGCGATTGGAGCTCGTGGATCGCAAATAATCTTCCAGGTAGGTGTCCTTAACTGTCTTATTTCGATCCTATCTTTGAATATGTGATCTGTGGATGTATGAGTGTGTATTTTATGAGGGTTGTGAAGTCAACCATGGAGGTCTAGATTTAAATCTAGATGAATATATGATTTGTGTGTATTTCTACTGTTATCGTGCGAATTGGAGGCGTTTAGGACGCGTTTTGAGGTAAATATTGCAGTTTATTGCGTAAAACATGTGTTTATGAGCATTTGGGGGTCACTGGGTTGCTTCCAGACGAAGAACAGGCCAAAAACGACGATAAACAGTACCCTGGGCGAGTGTTAGGGTCGCCGGACCAGTCAGCAGCTTCGTAGTCAGCAGCTATGGAGTCAGCAGCTGTGGAGTCAGCAGCTTCGTAGTCAGCAGCTATGGAGTCAGCAGTTGTGGAGTCAGCAGCTTCGTAGTCAGCAGCTATGGAGTCGCAGCTGTGGAGTCAGCAGCTTCGTAGTCAGTAGCTATGGAGTCAGCAACTTAGTCCGGATCGCAATCCGGAGGAGTTAGTCCGGATCGTAGTCCGGAGGAGTTAGTCCGGATCAGTAGTCCGGAGGAGTTGGTCCGGATCAGTAGTCCGGAGGAGTTAGTCCGGATCAGTAGTCCGGAGGAGTTAGTCCGGAGCAGTAGTCCGGAGGAGTTAGTCCGGATCAGCAGCAGTGATCTGCAGCAGTGCAACTGCACTGCACTGGACATTTACATTGTAAACTATTATGCCTCTCCACATTTAAACCATTGTATACTTAAGTTACAATGTAAATAACAATACACCCCATTTGGATTCAAAGAAAAATACTAGAAAAATTAATTCCCACTCTTTCAAAATGTGAAAATTGGGATTTAGTGTAAAATCTCGGAAAAACCCAAAAGTTCGTAGTGGTGAATTTTTGGAAAGTGGGGTTAGACATCTCAGAAAAATCCCCAAAAATCAGATTATCTTATTTATGATATGGGAACCCAATGCCGGGACTTTTAATTTCAAGAAAATAGCTACTATGGGTACTTCCTTCATAAATCAAGGATTGAGGATTTACTTGTGAAGACTGGCTACAGTTCCAAAGGAAATGTTGAGAATGACATGCCATACTAATGTTAGTATGTTGGTGTGAGGTATTGGGGGCATGGACTCCGTGACTTATTTGGGTTCTCACCGTGATGCACCGATGGTGCTATGTGGTTGACGTGGCAGGCATATGCACCGATGGCAGGCCTGTGTGGCGACTGTGGCCGGGCATATTGCGCTGTGGACAGGCTAAGGCCTGAGTTGAGCCGTTGAGCTCGTGGAGCTAGGGCTAAGTGCCCTGAGCTGGGATCCCATGGAGGATCGTGGATAAGTTGTCCTATATAGGCAGGCTGGGTCCTGATGTTTGTTTGCAGGCTGAGTCCTGATGATTGTGCACACTACACAGTGCACGAGTACACAGAGCATGTAGCATAGACTTGTATGTCTGCATGATGTGGAGTGTTGGGGTCACCTACTGAGCTTGTCGCTCACCCCTACTTGTTGTTTACCTTTTTCAGGTGTGACCCGAGACTAGTGGAGGACTTTCTTCCAGGAGGACGTGCCCACTACTCTGATGTATGATACAGTACTGTATTCTGTATTGTGTATTGTCTTATGTTTGTATCCCGGACATGAGTCCATGGATAGTTATATTTGTATACTATTTGTGATATGATGTCTGTATAACTGTTTGACTTATTATATGCATGATGATGTATGGGAAAATACAGGATTACCCTTGATGTATGACTATACAGGTTGCATATTTGAGACAGCACCCGCGGTGTAGTCTCTATTGGTGCTAGTCACCAACCCCTTGACCTTTCGGGTGCGGGCAAGGGGAAGTCATGTTCCTAGTTCCGGGTTCCCTGGAATTTGGGGGCGTGACACCCTCACTCTCTCTCTCTATGCGGCGGCTGCAACAGCAAATAGAAAACCCTAAACCCTAAACCCTAAACCTAAGCCTCAACACCATTATATAGACATCACACACATCAAAACGACGTAGTTTTGATTTAGTGAAACCCAGGATCAAAACGACGTAGTTTTGATCACACAAACTACCACCTTCCCGCTTCCATACAGGGCAAAATACTCATAATTTCAACATGGTCCTTTAGGGAAAAATCATTAGAATGACAAAACCAAGGTAACCATGCAAAAATATGTCTGCACGCCAATTTGAACGCCAATTCCCCAATTGGCGTGCAGCTCCAAATGCACTCAAACTTTACCCCAAGCCTCCTTGCATCATGTAAAAGACATCCATGCAATAAAAACCTTGCACGCCAAATGGGTCCAATTCGCGTGCACGTCCGTTTGGCCTGAAACTTCTGTGGTAGATAGAAGACATCATTCTAAGAATCTTTTGGTCTGTACGCCAAATCATCTGAGCCCATCTACTAGGTCCAAAATCTAGAAAGTTCCCATTTAGAAGGCAAGACTACGACTAACTCAAAACACGGGTCCTTACAAGGCAGGTGAGGCTGAATCAGAAGAGGAGGTTGACTTACCCGAAGATATCCTCCGACTGTTAAAAAAGGAAGACCAGCTCAAGACCCCAAGTGAGGACCCTATAGAAATAGTAAATGTGGGAACAGACGTAGAACCAAAACGGCTCAAAGTGAGTTCTTCATTATCCACGGAGATCAAGGGGCGATTATAATTGTTACCAGCTGGATTGTTGACCGTCTATACTTTGGGATGTGTTCGCATCCCGGTGTCCCTGTCAAATTTGATATCCTTCTGGTCCGAATCCAGATATCATGCAACATCAAATACCACCCGGCAATCTTAAACCAAGTTGCTCCACCGTAACGCCCCCAAATTTGAAACCTCCAAACCGGGTGCGTTAGTGGAAATTAAATATATAAATTTCAAACTATTATTTATTTCTTCAAACAAACCAGTAATTATTACAAATTTCAATCCAAGATCTTTAAGGTTTAGGGGTTTAGAGACTAAGTGTCCATAACCCATTATTTCATAACAAAGCACACGAGCAAACAACTTAATAAATCTTTAAAATTTCACACAACTTTATTTCCAAGCACTTCTCGACTCCTTATCCTAGTTTCTCCATCCCTTAATTACCTGGGGTTGGAAAAGAAATCATAAAAAGGGTGCTCAAATAGCCCAGTAAGGGTAAACATAAGTGGGTAAGGAAAGTCATGAAGATATCGGACATAAGAAATACCATATAACATTTGCACATCATACATGATCAACATTTCACAAGGAAATCATAACATGGAAGATTATGTTTAGACATCGTATCATAACATCATGATCTAGGTTAACTATCCAGATACCGTATCATAACATAACATATTATCAGCTGGATTGACACTCTCCAGTGATGTTCTTTACCCAATGCATTGGAGGTCTTTCTGGAACCACCCATCATAAACTTACTTTGTCCAAACATAAGAGGTTATAACAACTTTAACATACATAACATGAGGCATCACATAGAATTTCAATAAAACATTCAAAGTTAACAAGGATAACCACGAATATCAAAATGGTTATCTACCCCAATCAATAGCATAGATTACCAAGAGAGAGATTAAAAAGAGACTAATCTAATCTTCTCAACAATAAAATGGAATTAGAAGAATAAGAAACATAAAACTCTTACAATAATAATTCCAAACAAGATAAAGAGGAAGAGAAAGGTCCCTTACAATAATAATGAAATATAGATTATAATGAAAAAGAAAAAGGGGACGAGAAAAACCCTTACAATCGCTTGTCGTTCTCCGCATTCTAAATCTTAAAAAATATCAAAACACTAAATTAGCATTAATGCTTGAAAAGTTCAATATTACACATATCTCATTTTATATATATATATATATATCATACTTTAACTTATATCTTTTAATAGGCATACCATGCTTGTGGGGTTGAATATTAATTTGGGTTCCCACTTCTATTGCTGTTCCATCTCCTATTTCGATCCCATGCATCGTAAGCCTTGAGTTGTGCATTAACTAGGTTATATGCTTTGAGAGTTTTTGAATAAGATTTACTTCTTGTATTGGGTGAATGGAAAAGACGTTCGATAAGCTTATTTTTCCTACGTGTCTTCCACCTTAACCATGAGGGGATATTAGACACGGGTCTAAAGGGAAGATCAGGAGGAGATAAGGATGGGGATAGCTGTGAGGTTGAAGCATTAACAATTGGGGTTGCAGAAGAAGAAGGGCGATTGCCGGGGGAATTCATTTTGGAAGTCGTTCCTTACGATTTTCCGCTATCTAGAACCTTAAAAATAAAAATAAAAACATAAGTTAATATTCTCATCTTTTCACTTGAATTATAGAACGACAACGCTATGATAAAATACTATAATTTAAAATAATTACACAGGTATGTATATGAGGTGGCAAGGCCAACCATGTATGTATATACGAGGTGGTACAACCAATCATATAAATAACATATGTAAGGTGGTAAAACCAACCATGAATATAGTATATATGAGGTGGTAAAACCAACCATATAGATCTACATAATAAATAAGAAGCGACTTCAAAATTTCAAAATCTTAAGTATTACCTTTCGTAGAACTTCGACGCTTGGTAAGTACCAAAAGCAAAAGAGGATTTGAGTAGAGTATTTGGGGTGTTAAGAGGGCTTAAGGGAGTGTTTTTAGAGGGAATTTCGTGGTGTGGCTTGAGGGATTTGTGCTTAAGAGGAGAGGCAAGACACTCCTTATATAGGCAAGGATGGTAGGTGTAATAGTGTGAAAAATAGTGTACAAATTTGACTTTGGCATTAAATTAAATTATTTAAAATATATATAATACTTTATTTTCTTCATATTATCTCTTATTAAAAACGTGGTTATCTCCTCCTACCATTAAAAAAATGTTTTAAGACTTTTAAACCTAGAAGGTTCCTTTGGCATCAAAAGTCCACATTGGTGTACTCCCTACTAATTCAATTATAACGTTTTTAATTTTGTAGTTTTTGACAAATGGCCAATTGTATTGCATTACTAACTCAAATATCTACAAATGGGTATCAATTTTATAATTTTTAAATATGTATAACAAAAGTTATTAAATTTTAAAGTCATACTAAAATGTTTACCCGTTCATACTGAACCTATGTGTAGTATTTTAAATTCTGGAATTGATTGGCTTCATATTAAATTCTGAAATTTCTACAAGTTTTAGCTAAGTCATAAATGAACAAATGGGCTTTGGTTTCATGTCAATTGGATCTTGTTGGATCAAACCCAGAATTTGGATAATGCTGATAAAGCCTTATGTAATTTGATCTGAGATCTCTTGTGTTTATTTGATCGTTGCAGAAGATATGTTATTAATCGGGAGATACACTCGTGAGAGCAAAGCTAAGGACAGGATACATAATCCTGATCCGGACAAGAGTGAGTGTCGTTAAACACTTGGTAAATAACCAAGTCATCAATACATACGGAATAAGGAACATTCGTGCGTACTAAGAACTTAAAAGCTACGGATTGCGGAATATGTTCCTAAGTGCCTCAAACGGACTAAGTCAGACTAATGCGGAGTAAGAGTCTTGGTCAACGAGGTCACACGAAGGAATAGGTTTGAAAAGGAGTTAAAAAGTTAAGTCTTCCCTCCAAGCGAACTAAAGTGAAGAAGACACGGAGTAAGGCATCCGAGTCTTTCATACATACGGAGTAAGGAAGTATTGATGCGGAATAAGGATCCGAGCCTTTATTCGCACGGAGTAAACAAACTAGATGCGGAGTAAGGAATCCAGACAACTTACTCATACGGAGTAAGGAAGCGCTAGTACGGAGTAAGCACTCCGATCCCTTAGACTCGCCCGGAGTAAGGAACTTACATACAAAGTAAGGAATTTACATACGGAGTAAGGAACTTACATGCGGAGTAAGGAAGCACTGATACGGAATAAGTCATCCAACCTTTTAAGACTCGCCCGGAGTAAGGAACTTACATACGGAGTAAGGAATTTACATACAGAGTAAGGAACTTACATGCGGAGTAAGGAAGCGCTGGCACGGACTAAGGATTCCAAGATTAAAACAGATACGGAGTAAGCAACCACTGACACGGAGTAAGGTTCCAAGCTTCATTAGCAACGGAGTAAGGAGAATTACACCGGACCAAGAAGATACTACTTCAACTCACCGCATTTAATGTTATCAGCTCGTGGCGTCCCGATGTAAGACAAATTTATTGAGAACTTGAAGAATCTTACACGTGGATCATCCGGATATGTGGACACAACCTCAATTGTATTTGGGAACTCACAAATGCACTTATACTCTTCAAACCCAAGATCTTGAGCTCCACAAACCGCAGCAGTCAAGGCAGAGAGATTACCGAGGAATAGTTAGTGCTGAACGCATTCCAGAACTACAAGTTCCAAGGTTGTCTCTTAGGAATGTTTGTATAAATATTCATATTTGTATATTTGTAAGAAAGTGTGATACAGTGTATGAGCCTGAATTAACCCTTTGTATGCACAAGAGCTCAAGGATACAATCTAGGATAGTTTGTGAATCCTTTTGTAAAACAGAGTGTAAGAGAGTTGCTTCTATTTTGTTGTAATTATCTCTTGATAATAAAACAAAATACTTCCACTATCTGGTTATCTTCCGCAGTGATTCTATCACTTAACTAGATCAGTGCCGTGCCTTAAGAGTGTAAAAGAGTTTCGATAAGAGCCTATTCACCTCCCCCTCTAGGCTCCAAGGGACCATCAAGTGGTATCAGAGCCGTCTATTTGTTGAAAAGTAGAGATCCGACTCTTTTACTCTAAGCAATGGCCGAAGAAAGCAGTATGCTATTCAATACTCGCCTTAACTCCGGAGGTGCACAAGAGCCCATCCCAAATCGAAGCAGTAGTGAAAACGTCGACCCACCTCAACCTGCTGCTGCTGCCGTTTCTCAACCACGGAGTTCTGGTTTTACATTGACGAAACCGCCCAAATTCACACCTGAGCTTTTCTCCTAGTGGAAAGCTTGCATGAAGATGTTTATGGTATGCCATGATCATCTCATGTGGCCATGTCTTCATCAGGAGATTCCAATTCCGATAACTATCGGAGAACATGGAGTTAGGAGGCCAAAGACAGATGCTGAACTTACCAATGATGAAAGAGCCTGGCAGTGCGCTAGTGAAAAGGCTCTGGTGTTACATCATCCTTGGATTCCGAGGCTTTCATGGACGTCCAGGGTTGCACGACAGCAAAAGCCATTTGGGATAAACTGACAATCCTCTATGAGGGGAGTCAGTCCCAAATGCAAAATGTGATATGTACTCTCAGGCAGAACTTTGTGAGTTTCAATCATAAACTAGGCAAATCACTCGAAAGCATCTATCGGAGATTTGGCAAGCTCATTCTTGAGCTGAAGACTGTCAATGAGCATTATTCTCAATCTCAAATCAATGACAAGTTCTTTCGCTCCTTGCCGGATCAATACTACTCCAAACAACTCCAGATGCAATCAGACAAAAACTGGCAGTATGTTCCCCTTGAAGAACTATATGGAGAGCTGCGGACTCACGAAGTCAGGTTTAAGTACTCTGACTGGGATGAGAAAATAGCTCGAAAGAAAAGGGGGTAGCTCTCAAAGCTACGGAATGTTTAAACATACTGAGGAATGATGATACGGACGTGTCCAAGAATTCTGACTCTGACGAGGAGGAGGAGATAGCTCTTCTCGTCAAATCCTTTGAGCGATTCCTACGGAAAAGCAGAAAAGGATTCAGGAGACGCTCATCATCATCTTTCCAAAGGAAGGAGAGACCGGAGTCCAGTTCCCAGGAATGCTACAACTGTGGAAAATTGGTCATTGGGCCAAGGAATGCAGATCCAAATCAAAAGTGGCCAAGAAAAGTGACAAGGTAACTCCTCGCCGCTCCACCTCAGACAACAGCAAGAACAAGAGGAAGGCGTTCGTGACAAAGTACATCAGTGGCTTGGAAGAAGAGGAGGAATCCTCGGATGATGAGCCAACTCCTAAGCCGAACGTCTGCCTCATGGCAAACATTGAGGTACCTTCTATCTCTGAGCTCATAAGTTAATTAGAATCTCTTATTAGTGAACGTGATCATGAAAAGAATGAGAGACAAATAATTACTCAAATGTACAAAGATGTGGAAAGTCAGAATAAACGCCTTGAATTTACTATCACTAGACTTGAAAAGGACATAGCTGACTTCAGAGGAAAAGCGGCTTGGTATCATGATCTAAGAGCTGAAAATCATCTGTTAAATACCAACCTAACGGGCCTAAAAGTTATTGTGAAACGACTCGAAAACGAACTGGAACAGGAAAGGGAAATAAATCGTAAGTGGCTAAAATCCGGGGAAATAGCCTCTACCTTTACGACTGATCCTGACAATATCCGAGTCAAACCTGGCCTAGGTTCAGAACCATCGACTTCCATAGCTCAAGCTACTGAGTGCCCTCCGGATTTCACTCCAAAACTAACCAACTTATATCCTGTTAGTACATCTAAACCGTTGGATGGTTTCATTTCAGGTGGCACCATAGTTTATGACTGTGGAGTTGAGGTCATTCTTGACTTCCCGAAGCAGTAGCACCCGTAACTAATGATGAAGGGAAGGCTACTGCAGTTAAAGCCAAAACTGCAGCACCCAAAAAGAAAGGAAAGGCTAAGGCTGACGCATCTAGGGCCAAGAGCACGTCACCCAAACGCAATGGATTAGGCCATAGGGAACAGAGTAGAAAGTGTGTAAAATCTAAGAGACATGTATCCCCTGTTTGTACTTCACATTATAGTGTCTGTTCCATTTGTAGGGAAATGGGTCATTATCACTATGAATGTTGGAGTTTATCTGATAACTAGCTTTGTAATCAAATTCAATCCAATAAAGATCAGTTTAATAAAAGGGTTTCTTCGAGCAAAACAAAATCTAAACCTCAAAGGAGTGTCTCTCCCAAGAAAACCCAAATAAAAGAAGTAGTTGAAATTAACAAGGTAAAGTCAACTTGGAGAGCTAAAAGTCCTAGCAAAATCAAATCCGGAACTGTTGACAATACTGCTGCTCTCTCTAACCGCCCGAAACAAGTTTGGGCACCAAAAGTGTAAACTGTTGTCTTTCAGGAGCATCTCTGGAATGCATTGCCGGATCACTTGAAGTTAAAGATTAATCAAAGCAAGTGGATCCTCGATAGTGGATGCTCCGGACATATGACGGGTGATTAGACTCTGCTCATAGAAGTTAATAAAAAATGAGGTCCATCCATTTCATATGGTGACAATAGCAAAGGTAAGACTGTCGGGTATGGCACTTTAACTAACGGCTGTGTATCAATCACAAGAGTTGCACTAGTCGAAGGTTTGAAGCATAATTTGCTAAGTATCAGTAATTTATGTGACAAAGGATTTACTGTTTCCTTTATGTCCAACTCCTGTACGGTAAGAGAAAATTTATCCGGAGATATTAAGTTATCCGGATCAAGAGATGGGGACATATACTCAGTGGTCTTAAGAAATAATTCTTCTGACCCTGTATGCTTCCTCACTAAAGCTTCAGATGAAGATAGTTGGTTATGGCACAAGCGATGCACACATTTAAACTTTAAGACAATGTCTAAATTAGCGTCACTTAATCTTGTCACTGGTCTACCTAAACTCAAATTCTCCAGAGACACTCTCTGTCGAGAATGCCAACTGGGCAAACAGACCAAACATAGCTTTAAGAGCAAATCAGTTAATTCAATAACGCTCTCCTCTACAACTTCTTCATATGGACCTATGTGGTCCTATATTCTGTTCCGTCACAAGTCAGGGCGAGATATACCCTAGTGGTTATCGATGATTTCACCAGATACACATGGGTGATGTTCCTGAAATCAAAGGATCAAACTTTTGAGCATCTAGTAGATCTCTTCAACTGGATAAGCAACTCACAAGGACCGAGCATAAAGTGCATCAGGAGTGATCATGGTACGAAATTTGACTTTTCAGAAATGAGATCATATTGTTCTGAACAGGGCATACAGCATGACTTCTCTACTCCCAGAACTCCACAATAAAATGGAGTAGCTGAGCGCAAGAATTGTACTTTAGTTGAAGCTGGTAGATCCATGTTAGCAGGGGCAACGCTTCCTCTCAGTCTATAGGCTGAAGTTGTGTCCACTGCCTGCTATGTTCAGAACAGAACTCTAATAAATAAATCTACCATGAAAACACCCTATGAGATGTGGAGAGGACGAAAACCTTCAATTTCACATTTCAGAGCTTTTGGGTGTACTTGCTATATATTGATAAATGGCAAAGAGACCCGGAATAAATTTGAACCAAAATCTGATGATGGGATTTTTGTCGGGTACTCATTACATAGCAAGGCTTATCGGGTCTTCAATAGAAAACTTTTTAAAGTTGAAGAATCTATCCATGTGACTTTTGATGAAGCTAACCTTGATTGGTCAAAAGTCGGTTCTTCAAGTTCTAATGTGCAGGTCATGGATAACAACGTTGATTATTCGAAGTTTTTGAATGTTCCTGTTACACATTTTGACCAACCACGTGGCATCAGCGAAGCACAAAGAAATTATATGGATGATGCTACGGATGACTCGGACTCCGGACTACCATTTAGCTCTGGACATACTCCTACGGATACCCAAAATTCCGGAGCACCTTCAAGTCCGTCCGGACTAGTTAACACTAAAAGAAACAGTGTTGAAGAACCATCTAGTTCAACCATACCTTTCAATACGAAAAGATCTAGTCCGGATGAAGCTCAACCAGCGGATACAACTGAACCACCTAATCTGGAAGAGCTTCAAATTGTTCAAGATCATCCATCACATGCACAGAATTACAGATGGACCCGAAACCATCCCTCAGATCAAGTGATTGGTGATCCTACTGTTGGTGTAAGAACAAGAGCAGCCACCTCCAACATGAGTCTTTACTCGTGTTTTCTATCTCAAATAGAACCAAAGGTGGTAGATGAAGCTCTTCAGGATTCAAATTGGATAGAAGCTATGCAAGAAGAGCTGAATCAATTTAAGAGAAATAATGTGTGGACCTTAGTACCAAGGCCTAAGTCTTAGCAAGTCATTGGCGTTAAATGGGTGTTCCGGAACACGCTTGATACGGATGGAATTGTAATCCGGAACAAAGCCAGACTGGTAGCCAAAGGATATCGTCAAGAAGAAGGAATAGACTATGATGAGACCTTTGCTCCAGTAGCAAGACTTGAGGCAATCCGGATGTTTCTGGCGTATGCTTCATATGAAAACTTCATAGTTTATCAAATGGACGTCAAGAGCGCATTCCTAAATGGAGATCTTCAAGAGGAGGTTTATGTAGAACAACCTCCCGGTTTCATTGAACCTAAAGCAGGACATCTAGTCTACAAACTTCGGAAAGCTTTATATGGTTTGAAGCAAGCTCCAAGAGCCTGGTATGACACATTGTCAGAATTCCTACTTGCTCACAACTTCCAAAAAGGGAAGATTGACACCACCTTATTTCTACAAAAAGAGAAAGGACACACTCTAATCGTACAGATATACGTGGATGATGTCATTTTCGGATCAACGAATTTGAAGCTTTGTGAGGAGTTTGCTAAGTTGATGGTAGGCAAGTTTGAGATGAGCATGATGGGAGAACTGTCCTACTTCCTCGGAATAGAAGTTAAACAATTGAAGGAAGGAATCTTCATTAATCAAGCTAAGTACACTCGCGATCTTATTAAGAAGTTTGGTATGGAAGGTTCATCTCCCGTCAAAACTCCCATGCCTGTCAGTGCCAAGTTAGATCCTGATGTGGACGGCATATCAGTAAATGTGACTGACTACAGAGGGATGATAGGATCCTTGCTGTATCTCACAGCAAGTCGCCCAGACATTATGTTTGCAACTTGCATTTGTGCACGCTATCAGGCGAATCCCAAGGAGTCACATATGCTTCATGTTAAATGGATATTAAGGTATCTCAAGGGAACGATGAATTTGGGACTCTGGTACCCAAAGGAGTCAAACTTCACCTTATCCGGATACTCTGATGCCGACTTTGCTGGATGTCGCATCGACAGGAAGAGCACAAGTGGTACGTGTCAGTTTCTTGGAAATAGATTGATCTCATGGTTCAGTAAGAAGCAGAATTCCGTATCAACCTCTACTCGCGAGGCGGAATATATAGCTGCTGGGAGTTCTCGCGTGCAGCTACTCTAGATGCAAAGTCAACTTACTGACTACGGTTTCAACATGTCATCTATTCCACTCTACTGCGACAACACTAGTGCAATTGTTATTAGCAACAATCCTGTCATGCACCCTAAGATGAAGCATATTGAGGTCAGGTATCACTTCATACGCGACCATATTCTCAAACATCACATTTCACTGGAACATGTTGCTACTGAAGATCAACTGGCAGACATACTTACAAAGCCCCTACCTGATGCAAGATTCTCTGAACTACTCTTCCGATTAGGTATGCTTGACTTCTTTGCATAGCTTCACATTTAAATTACCCAACAAGATACTTACTATCAGAACATGCATTGTGCTTTATTGAAAGTGGAAGATACATACTGATTTTAATGCTGATCATACTTACTGATTAACGGCTTCATGCTTCTGATATTAATATCAACTTCATTTTGGGAGGATGCTTGCGTTTCCCGACTGAAGTCGTTTAAGCTAACATGATTAAAGTTTTTATGATTTACCTCTTTCTAGTTTCATGATCTTAATTTCCACTAATCACCACATGACAACAGCATGTTCATTTAGATTACTCTATTAACATGTATAGTTGAAGAAATGAAATAGGTTAGCTCGGAATGCCTGGTGGATGAATACTCAATCGCAGTCGTCAACCCAGAAGTATAGTTTTCTAATAAGATAGACAGTGCTGAACTACAAACCAGAAATGTCAACCGAGAGGATTGCACAATCTACGGGGGAGAAAATGCTTTATATATTCTTTAGTAATACCCCCCGTATATGTCTCATGACCTCTTTCCTGGCTGTCTATTCGAGGGGGAGCTTTTCATTAAGAGGATTAAATGATCTACGGGGGAGCAGTAATGAACCCCTAATATGTCTCAGATACTCCCTCCTCTAAACTTTTACTTCCGGATCTGACTGGACATGCTATTTTGGATCAGAAAAGTGGCATGCTTGGATGTATTCTCTTTCTTCAACCATGCATTTTAATCGTCTAATCACCTGCTTACTTTTGACATGTGTTCGCTTCCACATTTTTCACTCATGAATCCTAAATTGGCCAAATCATATGATCTTTAATTAATCTTCTACGTTGTTCAGCAAGACGGTTTCGCTATGTTGATCTATATGAACTTGTGTATTGTTATCTGACATATGCCCTGATTCAGTAATATTGATCATTCTCACATATGTATATGTCTCTTACATGCTTAGTAATGCATAAGTTCTGTTTCTCATTAGTTCGGATTATGTCGTTTTTCACTGATTATTTTCCCTAATCCGTACTAATCCTTGCCTATTAAGCTTTTGTATTTTCAGTTCATTTTTTTTAGCTACAGGTTCAGATTCTCTTTGCAACCGTATCGATAAATCTAGTCCATAGTCTTGGATTTGAAGTGTTGTGGTACTTCTCTTCTCTTCGACTTATTGACTGCAAAGGAATCTACTTTACTCTCTCACCGAACTCTGTCTACTACGGACACGGTCTACTTTTCATCCGGATACTCTTCCTCGACTATTATTTACTCCGGATGATTGTCGGTTCATTCCTCCGGACTCCTGACATAGTCTAATTGCGACAATCCAAGTCTTCCTATATGTCGCGTGCTTTTGAGGAGGAATCATGATGATTCATTAAATGCAAATCTCGGGATGCACACACACTTCTCTGGATGGCAACCAACTATTACACTTATTTAGTCATGCGGTCTCCACGACATCGTTTCATTCGGAGGCGCATCGATATCCAGACTAATGACATCATCCTGTCAAGCGGGTCCCTGTTTCACTCGCCAATTCCTAGACCCGCTGACATTTGCGGACTCGGCCTTATATGTTCTGATCATTCCTGCGAAGCACGAGTATTGCTCATTTCAAATCCCTAAACCTCTCATTGCTCCTTCCATCGCCAAGACCTCACCTTTCCTCTTGTCCTTCAAATTTCCTCTGCAATGGCACCCAGAATCTCTCTTTCCGGCGTTAATCCTGGCCATCTGGTTGATTGGAGTGCTATCTCTAATCCTCCGGATTAGTTTTTCCAGCTTCGCCCTCTCCTTGAAGCCTCGCATATACTCAACCTGATCTCCAATCCCGTCAATCTTCTTATCGACGTCATCATTGAGTATTACCAACGGATTCACTGCACCACCGATTCCATAATCTCCTATGTCCGCGGTGAATCCATCACCATCACTCCGGCTGTTCTCCGCGCTGCTCTCCACCTACCTCTTGGTGAACCAAAGCGCCCAGATGCCGATCCAATGGCGGCTTCTATGGGTTGCACACAAAAAGGCAAGGAATACAAGGTGAAATCCTTCCAAGGTCGCTATCGATGTATGGCGACCATCTTGAGTCGATGCTTACTGGCTCGCACATCCGCCCTTGACTCCGTTCCGTACGACCTTCTCCTGGCCATGTACGGCGTTTTTGAAGGTCTTCCGATGGATTGGGGGATGTTCTTGTTTCGGTTGTTGCAGAATGGTCCCAAGAACCGTTCCTTCGGGCGCATCCTCAGCATTGTCTTCCGGCATCTTAATCCGGACCATTTCGCCCGATATGATACTGTTCCATTTCCTCCGGCTTATTACCTTCGTTATCTTACGCCGGATGGGAACATGACAGCTCTCCGACCATCTGCAGCTCTCCGCATTCTCCCTGCCTCGGAACAACAAGGCAGTTCTATTGGTGACCCCTCCGACAGCCAAGCCCCCGACGTCAGTTCTGCACCCCGATCCTCCCGGATTCGGTCTGTTGCAGCACCTTCTCATTCTCGGGCCTCCCAGCACACCGTTCGTGCCGACCCATCCGAGGTTGTGGGGCCATCTCAGCGCAGTGCCCCTAAAGCTGTTTCCTCAGCTCCATCTACTGTGGATGTCCCCACTCCCTCCTCCTCCGCTGTTGTTGCCGCGGTTGATACCGCTGTTGCGGCCGCCACTGCTGATGTCCCGGCCTCTTCTCCAGGAAGCCCCTTTGCCTCCCTTACCTCAACCCCGAGATTATCTTGACCATCTTTCCGCCGACACCTTAACGGACCTATGGCTCCGTTTTAGCCTTGCCCACACCGCCTCCATTCCTGACAACGATCTCCGGGTGTTTTACACACGACATACCCAATCCCCGGAGACAATGATCATCTGGAACTTGGATCACGGCTTTCTTACGCCAGCCTCCATTCCAGATGTGGCGTTCACTACTCCCTCCATCCCAGTTCATTCCGCCCGGGGTCCTTCTCCTGCTAAGGCTGGCCCCTCTTCTCCTGCTGCTGCCATTCCCGTGGTTGACCTCTCTAGTCAAAGCGGGTCAGCTGCTCCGGATGCCTCTGATGCTCCGGATGCCCCTTCTGTTGCTGCTGCTGATACTCCTGTGGACTCCTCTGCCCAGCGCACTCCTGCTCCTGTTCATGCGGGGGAGTCCTCCAAAGCTCCGGAGTTGGTCCTTGGGCATGCCTCTTTTGGCACGGTCCACTTCGACGCTGTGCTCTCCGCCCAGCTGGACCGCCACGCCCAGGCTCAGAGCGCCCAAATTTCCGCCATCGCCGCCAAGGTTGATGCACTCGGTGCCCAACTCCTCTCCGCTCTCACTGACTCCTCCACCTCTATGGAGCAAAAAATGGATCTAGTCACCTCGTCCGTTCATTCACTGTCTACCTCCTTCGCGGACCTGGCACACACGATGGCTCGCCCTCCCGTTGCTTCCCGGCGATCTGCCAAACCGAGGGAGAAAGTGTCATCTGATCCTGCTCCTTCTGCACCACAACCATTTACTCGGGCTGAGAAGCGGCCTGTCACTTCAGTGCTTGAGGGAGTTCAAATTCCCAAACGAAGTCGCTTCTCTCAACCAAGCTCCTCTACTGCAGCTCCAGCTCCTCCTCCATCCTCCTCATCCGCAGCCGACACCTTCCTCCCATCATATGCGGCGTTTGACCCTTCTGATGCAGATGGAAGTGTTCACAAAGCAATGAAGTCCTATGCAGCATCTTCTACTGAGAGAAGATGTCTTTCTGAAATGTACCCTTTCTCCCTGGACGACATTCAGACTCTTTGTTTGGAGAAAGGACTCTTTACTACAGAAGACATTGACAACTTCTCGAGGGCTGCTAAAATGGAGATGAGGCTGTTTTCATCTCTATACAAGGATGGGCACTTGTTTGAAGTTCTGCCGTGTTGGAATGAAGGCTATCTTCCCAGGTGTGGATCTAATTCAGTCCTTCATCGATGGAACTGCTGAGGATAGCAAGCCATGGAAAACTCTCTCAACTATCCTCATTCCGTACCGGATCATGTCGCCACACTTCATGATGGCTGTCTTCATGATTCAGTCCAAGCAAATGATTCTCATTGATTCTCATCAGATAGTGGAGCACTTTGTAAGAAAGAATCAATGGGAACCACTGTGTCTCAGCCGACTGAAGCTGTGAAGAAAGCCGGTTTATATGAAGAGTTGGGCATCACACCCTTGGGTCCAACCGAGAAGTCAAGGCGACATTCCGGGGCAAGAAGCAAGTGCCACAACAACCGGATGGAGATAGTCATGGGGCCTTTGTCTGTTACTTCATCAAGTCATTTTTGACTGTGGACAAATCGTGGAGCCAACACACTACTTATACGATGAAGCAGACAATAGAGCTTAAAGAGAAGGCAGCAACTATGATCTTCAAGTATAGTAAGCCTTATGTACCTTAGTGAAAATCTTGTATTAAGGCTGAATTGTACTTAGTTGCTGATAAATGAATTTGGTTGTGATGTGTATCTTGTATGTTATCTTTTTGCACTGCTTACCAGATCAGATTACAAAGGGTTTGGGCATATCCATAATTGGGGGAGATTGTTGGATCAAACCCAGAATTTGGATAATGCTGATAAAGACTTATGTAATTTGATCTGAGATCTCTTGTGTTTATTTGATCGTTGCAGAAGATATGTTATTAATCCGGAGATACACTCGTGAGAGCAAAGCTAAGGACAGGATATATAATCCTGATCCGGACAAGAGTGAGTGTCGTCAAACACTTGGTAAATAACCAAGTCATCAATACATACGGAATAAGGAACATTCGTGCGGACTAAGAACTTAAAAGCTACGGATTGCGGAATACGTTCCTAAGTGCCTCAAACGGACTAAGTCAGACTAATGCGGAGTAAGAGTCTTGGTCAACGAGGTCACACGAAGGAATAGGTTTGAAAAGGAGTTAAAAAGTTAAGTCTTCCCTCCAAGTGAACTAAAGTGAAGAAGACACGGAGTAAGGCATCCGAGTCTTTCATACATATGGAGTAAGGAAGTATTGATGCGGAATAAGGATCCGAGCCTTTATTCGCACGGAGTAAACAAACTAGATGCGGAGTAAGGAATCCGGACAACTTACTCATACGGAGTAAGGAAGCGCTAGTACGGAGTAAGCACTCCGATCCCTTAGACTCACCCGGAGTAAGGAACTTACATACGGAGTAAGGAATTTATATACGGAGTAAGGAACTTACATGCGGAGTAAGGAAGCACTGATACAGAATAAGTCATCCGACCTTTTAAGACTCGCCCGGAGTAAGGAACTTACATACGGAGTAAAGAATTTACATACGGAGTAAGGAACTTACATGCGGAGTAAGGAAGCGCTGGCACGGACTAAGGATTCCAGTACTAAACAGATACGGAGTAAGCAACCACTGACACGGAGTAAGGTTCCGAGCTTCATTAGCAACGGAGTAAGGAGAATTACACCGGACCAAGAAGATACTACTTCAACTCACCGCATTTAATGTTATCAGCTCGTGGCGTCCCGATGTAAGACAAATTTATTGAGAATCTGAAGAATCTTACACGTGGATCATCCGGATATGTGGACACAACTTCAATTGTATTTGGGAACTCACAAATGCACTTATACTCTTCAAACCCAAGATCTTGAGCTCCACAAACCGCAGCAGTCAAGGCAGAGAGATTACCGAGGAATAGTTAGTGCTGAACGCATTCAGAACTACAAGTTCCAAGGTTGTCTCTTAGGAATGTTTGTATAAATATTCATATTTGTATATTTGTAAGAAAGTGTGATACAGTGTATGAGCCTGAATTAACCCTTTGTATGCACAAGAGCTCAAGGATACAATCTAGGCTAGTGTGTGAATCCTTTTGTAAAACAGAGTGTAAGAGAGTTGCTTCTATTTTGTTGTAATTATCTGTTGATAATAAAATAAAATACTTCCACTATCTGGTTATCTTCCGCAGTGATTCTATCACTTAACTAGATTAGTGCCGTGCCTTAAGAGTGTAAAAGAGTTTCGATAAGAGCCTATTCACCCCCCCCCCCTTTAGGCTCCAAGGGACCATCAGATCTGTATAATTCAAGTTATGGATTTTTGAATGGGACCTCTAGAATCTGCCTCATTCAAATTTTTGGGCCTTACCTATGTTTTATACTTTTGGTAAAGTTAGGGCTTGTAATACTTACTTACCCATAGTAATTTGGCTTAAGAAACTAAATGACATAATATATAGCATCTAAACTTTTTATGACATATAAGAAATTATTTTTATTTTTTATAACGTATTTAATATTTATGCGGATAAATAATATAATTGCATAATCAATAAACAATAAAGTAAGATAACATTATAGCATAAAATATTATAATCCTAAACATAAACATTAATATCATATTCTATGGCCTTCGTAAAATTTCTTGAATTATATTAGCGTATGTGCGTAGGACGTGTTGTGCTTCGACAATAGAGCTGCACAACCCTTCGGCTAACATTGTCGTGGTTGTCGCACGAATAACCTCAAACTTCTCCCTGTGTCTCGTCGCATTATATTGCAGCCATTGGACACGAGCATTTAGCTCATCTACAGCAAAGCATAACTTTGTAACTTCAAGTCGTATTGCTCGCCGATCTTCATCTCGTACACTATTCTCGGATGGCGGTACTTGAGAACTTGATGCCATAACTCTTATTATTCTTCTTCTTACTTCTATACTCTCTTATAAATAAAATCTCATGCTCATACCTATTTATGGAAGTCCAAACGGATACTATTCATAACGGCTAGTTACTATTCTAATGACTACTTATTAGTCACATGTCATTTGAATGACTATATTGGGTGCTTATTTTTATCGTGACAATATCCAAAATATCCTTTCTAACTATTGTTAACAATAACATTATTATTATTATATTATTATTACTCTTTAAGGAAGAACTTAAATAGCTAAAAATTTTGCGGGTCTTACATCCTACCCTCCTTAAAGAAATTTCGTCCTCGAAATTATTTCGTACGTTCGTTATCACAAAAGCTCATGGTCGCAAGGAGAAAATTATACTTACTTTCTACGGCCTATTCAATATTTCTCGAATTGTATCTGCATAAACCCTGAGGGTTAAGCGAGCTTCTGCAGCAGAGCCACATTGTCCTTCTACTAACATTGCCGATGTGGCTGCACGGATGAGATTAGCCTTTTCCCTCATCCTTGTTTGCTCTAATAATAGCCAATGATTACGAGCTGTTAGTTCATCTATGGTAAAGAGTAGTCTTGTAATCTCAGCCCGCACCCTTCGTCGATCTTCATCTCGCGTGGTGCTAGATTCGAGTATATACACATGAGAGTTGGATGATGCCATATCGTTGCACTGCTTCCTATAAAGATTATCTTCTCCTTCTGTTTATATTTTATATATAGCACTTCCTTAGAGTACGGCTACTTCAACAATGATAATGATATTATAATCGATATAGGTTCTCAAATGTCAAAATAGACTTGTTCTATCATCAATCAAAATCATATCAATCACTTTCTGATTAAAATTTGACTAAGATTTGCGGTTTCACATTATAAAACGTGTCCTAGACATTATCACCAATATTATTACTTTCCATTTATTATGTTTATGATATCACTCTTAAAAATTCTAGGGTTATACGATGACATAGGGTTAAAAGCATCATTTATTTAAAACAAAATAAAATACGTGAAATAAAATACACCATACAGATTTCAAATTATGATAGAGCTAAGCAGTTTTCTAGATGTTGTCTAGATTCGATGATCCAGCTTCAGCTTCCCAAAGGTCCTTTGAAATAGTACCTTCACGTGTTGGCTTATATGCCTCCATTTTCCTTAGTAGATCCTTTGCGCTGTTGCTTACGATGATGATCTTCTTTTGTGATGGTTTAATGAAACCTTCTTCGATGGCAGTATCGATTTGGGCTATAAAGGGGTCAAAAAATCCACCTATATTAAGTAAGCCTATGGGTTTATCATGGATACCTAGTTGAGCCCAGCTGACGATTTCCATGAATTCCTCCATAGCTCCAAGGTCCCCAGGAAGTATAATGAAGCAATCAGAGAGTCTAGCGACTTCTTCCTTTCGCTGATGGAGTTCGGAGATCGCGTTTCCATGCTCTGAATGTGTAGATATATGTCCTCCCGCTGAGCGAACGACTTGAGACAAAAGCTCCAGAAGTCTAATAATTTTGCAATTGCAGACAACGTCTAACCCTTTAGAGACAAGTTCCTCACCGAGTTCTATGGTTGCGATCTTATAACACTCTTTCTTCCCAATGGTTTTTCCTCCAAGAACACCAACTCGTTTGAACCTTGAGTTTCGTGGTAGTTTATAGTAGGAAGCCATTTTTCAACTAAATAGAAATTGTTGTCTAGGTCTAGAACTATGGAAATGGCGCATACTTCCATTTATAGTGCTATTCGTTGGGGTGGGTAAACTTAGCGTGTAAGAAAAAGCAAGCTAAAAGATAACTTGACCGTGTCTTAGAAGCATGGGTGCATTAACTTCTACATATAGCAAGAGCATGGGTGAGTGCCTTTGGCGTGCGGTATAAGGCATGCATGATATGGCGTTAACGTGTAGCAAATCTATACCTATGTAGCTTCAGCGTGCCGCAATAATGAAGTTAGGATTCTTAACTTAAAGCATGGAACAAGATGATAGGTATTTACTTGGGCATTAAAGAAAGGAATATATATCAAAAATAAAATAACCGTGGTATATAAAAATATAAGGGTTACTTAAACTTAAAATGGTAACATAAGTTAAACATAACATGTGATAATAGTGAGATTTCATAATTTAAATTAAGGGGTCATCATTTATTTGCTTCTCTAACCGAGCATTATAGTCCTTACGTTAAATCGGGCTACTTACTTGTATACTGCTTGGGAGGTGGCCTAATGGTATCACCTTATTTGAATATTCTGAACGTCTTGGTTCGGTTCCGAGGCCTGCTTGTTATCTGAGCTGGTTCGAGCCTAATTACATACCGAATTTAACATGCCTATACGTAAATATGTATAAACCTCCCACTACACATTAGTTATAGGTTTGCTTTTCCTCTTTTTTTTTTTTTCAACCACACGTTCCCACCTTTATTCTTCACCACATGTTCTCCATTATAGGTTTGCTTCGGTTCCACTTCAACCCTCATCGTCCCTCACCATCTCGTGCTATACTAGCTAGCCGTCGCCGGACTTCAACTCGCATCACCGACTTCCGTTAATCCATGTGGATGTCGAAGACTTGTCGGATGATGGGCTTTCACTGTTGATGGTTTGATTTCCTTGCCGGCTAACACTGCATGAACTGGTTATTGATTGCTATCTCCTCCGGCCAACTCGCAGCTCCTACGACAAGCTTCGAATCCGGCAAAACAACCACTCCTTCCCTTCTCAACAAAAATGTTTCCTCTCGTCAAGATTTTGTTTACCGTTCTTGTTATTGTTGTAACGTTTTTATTTTTCATGGACGAAGTGTTTAGTCCAATTTTCATACCGTTCCTGATGACAATCTATCTGTTCTATATTATCGCAATGTTGGTGTAATTTTCGTTATGTAATATTTCCTTATGAAATAAAATAAGTTGTGTGTTTGTGTGTGATATACACTACTATTATTTTATTTTGTAGCGTGCCGAATGACGTACCTTTCACGAGTGTGTTGTCCCAAAATCACGTTGAAGACTTGATAACATACCTTTCACCGTGTCATTTACTAGAATTTCACCATGTCTGCTTCTTTTGAGATATATACACAAAATACCCGTTAGTCCATCAATAAACGAAATATAATTTCCTAACAATAATCTTATGCGTTTACTTAAAGTTTTATTGATTTTGATTTCTTGTAGCGTGCTATACTTTATTTCTATGCTTTATACGAAATTATCATTCTAAGACCTTTAACTTATGTATCACACTTTATATTTCTACGACCCGGTCTCTAATCTATACTAAACCAAGTTGCTCTGATACCAACTGTAATGCCCCCAAATTTGAAACCTCCAAAACGGGTGCGTTAGCGGAAATTAAATATATAAATTTCAAACTATTACTTATTTCTTCAAACAAACCAGTAATTATTACAAATTTCAATCCAAGATCTTTAAGGTTTAGGGGTTTAGAGACTAAGTGTCCATAACCCATTATTTCATAACAAAGCACACGAGCAAACAACTTAATAAATCTTTAAAATTTCACACAACTTTATTTCCAAGCACTTCTCGACTCCTTATCCTAGTTTCTCCATCCCTTAATTACTTGGGGTTGGAAAAGAAATCATAAAAAGGGTGAGCTCAAATAGCCCAGTAAGAGTAAACATAAGTGGGTAAGGAAAGTCATGAAGATATCGAACATAAGAAATACCATATAACATTTGCACATCATACATGATCAACATTTCACAAGGAAATCATAACATGGAAGATTATGTTTAGACATCGTATCATAACATCATGATCTAGGTTAACTACCCAGATACCGTATCATAACATAACATATTATCAGCTGGATTGACACTCTCCAGTGATGTTCTTTACCCAATGCATTGGAGGTCTTTCTGGAACCACCCATCATAAACTTACTTTGTCCAAACATAAGAGGTTATAACAACTTTAACATACATAACATGAGGCATCACATAGAATTTCAATAAAACATTCAAAGTTAACAAGGATAACCACGAATATCAAAATGGTTATCTACCCCAATCAATAGCATAGATTACCAAGAGAGAGATTAAAAAGAGACTAATCTAATCTTCTCAACAATAAAATGGAATTAGAAGAATAAGAAACATAAAACTCTTACAATAATAATTCCAAACAAGATAAAGAGGAAGAGAAAGGCCCCTTACAATAATAATGAAATATAGATTATAATGAAAAAGAAAAAGGGGATGAGAAAAACCCTTACAATCGCTTGTCGTTCTCCGCATTCTAAATCTTAAAAAATATCAAAACACTAAATTAGCATTAATGCTTGAAAAGCTCAATATCACACATATCTCCTTTAATATATATATATATATATATCATACTTTAACTTATATCTTTTAATAGGCATACCGTGCTTGTGGGGTTGAATATTAATTTGGGTTCCCACTTCTATTGCTGTTCCATCTCCTATTTCGATCTCATGCATCGTAAGCCTTGAGTTGTGCACTAACTAGGTTATATGCTTTAAGAGTTTTTGAATAAGATTTACTTCTTGTATTGGGTGAACGGAAAAGACGTTCGATAAGCTTATTTTTTCTACGTGTCTTCCACCTTAACCATGAGGGGACATTAGACACGGGTCTAAAGGGAAGATCAGAAGGAGATAAGGATGGGGATAGTTGTGAGGTTGAAGCATTAACAATTGGGGTTGCAGAAGAAGAAGGGCGATTGCCGGGGGAATTCATTTTGGAAGTCGTTCCTTACGATCTTCCGCTATCTAGAACCTTAAAAATAAAAATAAAAACATAAGTTAATATTCTCATCTTTTCACTTGAATTATAGAATGACAACGCTATGATAAAATACTATAATTTAAAATAATTACATAGGTATGTATATGAGGTGGCAAGGCCAACCATGTATGTATATACGAGGTGGTACAACCAATCATATAAATAAGATATGTAAGGTGGTAAAACCAACCATGAATATAGTATATATGAGGTGGTAAAACCAAACATATAGATCTACATAATAAATAAGAAGCGACTTCAAAATTTCAAAATCTTAAGTATTACCTTTCGTAGAACTTCGACGCTTGGTAAGTACCAAAAGCAAAAGAGGATTTGAGTAGAGTATTTGGGGTGTTAAGAGGGCTTAAGGGAATGTTTTTAGAGGGAATTTCGTGGTGTGGCTTGAGGGATTTGTGCTTAAGAGGAGAGGCAAGACACTCCTTATATAGGCAAGGATGGTAGGTGTAATAGTGTGAAAAATAGTGTACAAATTTGACTTTGGCATTAAATTAAATTATTTAAAATATATATAATACTTTATTTTCTTCATATTATCTCTTGTTAAAAACGTGGTTATCTCCTCCTACCATTAAAAAAATGTTTTAAGACTTTTAAACCTAGAAGGTTCCTTTGGCATCAAAAGTCCACATTGGTGTACTCCCTACTAATTCAATTATAACGTTTTTAATTTTGTAGTTTTTGACAAATGGCCAATTGTATTGCATTACTAACTCAAATATCTACAAATGTATATCAATTTTATAATTTTTAAATATGTTTAACAAAAGTTATTGAATTTTAAAGTCATACTAAAATGTTTACCCGTTCATACTGAACCTATGTGTAGTATTTTAAATTCTGGAATTGATTGGCTTCATATTAAATTCTGAAATTTCTACTCATTTTAGCTAAGTCATAAATGAACAAATGGGATTTCGTTTCATGTCAATTGGATCTGTATAATTCAAGTTATGGATTTTTGAATGGGACCTCCAGAATCTGCCTGATTCAAATTTTTGGGCCTTACCTATGTTTTTACTTTTGGTAAAGTTAAGGCTTGTAATACTTACTTACCCATAGTAATTTGGTTTAAGAAACTAAATGACATAATATATAGCATCTAAACTTTTTATGACATATAAGAAATTATTTTTATTTTTTTATAACGTATTTAATATTTATGCGGATAAATAATATAATTGCATAATCAATAAACAATAAAGTAAGATAACATTATAGCATAAAATATTATAATCCTAAACATAAACATTAATATCATATTCTATGGCCTTCGTAAAATTTCTTGAATTATATTAGCGTATGTGTGTAGGATGTGTTGTGCTTCGACAGTAGAGCTGCACAACCCTTCGGCTAACATTGTCGTGGTTGTCACACGAATAACCTCAAACTTCTCCCTGTGTCTCGTCGCATTATATTGCAGCCATTGGACATGAGCATTTAGCTCATCTACAGCAAAGCATAGCTTTGTAACTTCAAGTCGTATTGCTCACCGATCTTCATCTCGTACACTATTCTCGGATGGCGGTACTTGAGAACTTGATGCCATAACTCTTATTATTCTTCTTCTTACTTCTATACTCTCTTATAAATAAAATCTCATGCTCATACCTATTTATGGAAGTCCAAACGGATACTATTCATAACGGCTAGTTACTATTCTAACGACTACTTATTAGTCACATGTCATTTGAATGACTACATTGGGTGCTTATTTTTATCGTGATAATATCGAAAATATCCTTTCTAACTATTGTTAACAATAACATTATTATTATTTTATTATTATTACTCTTTAAGGAAGAACTTAAATAGCTAAAAATTTTGCGGGTGTTACACCACCGGTCCAGCAGAAGCTACGAAGGATGAGACCTCAGATGATATTGAAGATCAAAGGGGAGATCAGAAAACAGTGGGATGCCGGTTTCCTCAGTGTTGCTCATTATCCGGAATGGGTGGCGAACATTGTGCCAGTACCGAAGAAAGGGGGAAAAATCCGTGTATGCATCAACTACCGAGATCTAAATCTGGCGAGCCCAAAAGATAATTTTCCACTCCCTCATATTGATACTCTGGTGGACAACACGGCGAAGCATGCTCTGTTTTCATTTATGGATGGATTCTCGGGCTATAACCAAATCCAGATGGCCCCTGAACACAAGGAGCGGACAACCTTTACGACATTATGGGGCACTTTCTGTCACAATGTGATGCCATTCGGACTTAAAAATGCGAGGGCCACCTATCAAAGAGCCATGGTGACATTGTTTCATGATATGATGCATAAGGAGGTGAAAGTGTATGTGGATGACATGATAACCAAATCAGCAAGTACGGAAAGTCATGTTAAGGTACTTCGTAAACTTTTCCAAAGGTTGCGAAAGTATCAACTCAAGTTGAATCCGGAGAAGTGTACCTTTGGTGCTACATCGGGTAAGTTGTTGGGCTTTATAGTTAGTGAGAAAGGGATAGAGATTGACCCCGACAAGATTTGAGCTATCTAGGAGATGTCGCCGCCAAGCACGGTTAGGGAAGTCAGGAGTTTCTTGGGGCATTTGAACTACATTGCTAGGTTCATTTCTCAGTTAACGGCCACATGTGAACCGTTATTTAAATCACTACGAAAGGATAATCTAGAAGTTTGGAATAAAGCATGTCAGGAGGCCTTTGACAAGATTAAGCAGTACTTGATAAATCCGCCAATCCTGGTTCCACTAGTACCTAATGAACCACTTATCTTATATCTAACTGTCCAAGGCTCATCAATGGGTTCTGTATTGGGACAACACGACGCTTCAGGAAGGAAGGAGCAAGCAATTTATTACCTGAGTAAAAAGTTTACCCCTGGTGAAACAAAATACACTCCATTGGAAAGGCTTGTTGCGCTCTGGTTTGGACTGTCCGGTGATTAAGACAATACACCCTTTATCATACAACATGGCTTATTGCGAAACATGATCCGCTCAAATACTTATTGGAGAAACCATCAATTTCTGGGAGGATCGCCAAGTGGCAGCTGTTGTTATCCGAATATGATATTGTGTATGTATCAGAAAGCCATAAAAGGAAGTGTCGTAGCAGACTATCTTGCAGAAAGGGCCTTAGAAGACTACGAGCCAATGAATGTAGGATTCCCCGATGAGCATATGAATATCATTGAAGAAGCATCTGACTCATGGATCATGTGGTTTGACGGTGCCTCTAGTCTGTTGGGGCATGGTATTGGGGCTATCCTGATATCCCCAAAGGGTGAGCATTTCCCCATGGCAGCCAAGTTGACATTCCCATGCACTAATAATGTGGCCAAGTATGGACCCTGTGTAAGAGTTAACCACAAACACCTTGGATGTTGGTGCACAAGTGTGAGGTAAGAGATGAGCCCAAGAGGGGACTTTTGGGAGGGCTGTGACAAGTGGTAACGTACCTTTCTGCCCTAGGAAGATGCTATGCGTTCTGAGGCGGTTTAACGTTTTGGCGATCTTGGAGCTCACTTTTGACCTAGTAGATGGCCTCAAACAATTGGCGTGCAAGAACAAAAAGTTTCTTAGAATGAGGTCCTCATCTACCACGAAATTTCAGAGCATTTGGAGCTGAACGTGAATTCACCCATTTCACGTGCAAGCATATTTTTGCTCCTCGGCCTCTACAAGAGCAAGAGACTTGTGGTGAAGTTTGAGTGCATTTGGAGCGCACGCCAATTGGGGAATTGGCGTGCAAATTGGCGTGCGAGCATATTTTTGCATGGTTCCCTTGTTTTGTCATTCTAATGACCTTTCTCCAAAGGACCATGTTGAAATTCGAGTATTTTGGCCTTATGGGTGCGGATAGGTGCTACTTGTGTGATCAAAACTACGTCGTTTTGATCCTGGGTTTCTTAATCAAAACTACGTCGTTTTGATGTGGATGGTGTCTATATAAGGAGGGCTTGAGTTTGAGTTTAGGGTTCTTGTGTTCCTTTCTTTGCCTTCTTTGCTTGAGAGAGAGAGAGCTAGAGAGAGAGAGGGAAGGGGAGTTGCTGGTTCTTTGCGTGAGCATCTTGCGTGGGGAGGACGGCGTTTGGCGCGGGAGCAAGGAAGATCTGCTTTAAGGTAGGGGTTCTGTTCTTCCTAAACCCTCCTCTGTCCTAGGGTCCTAGGGCGATTCTGTATCGTATATATATTTATATGTAAATTCATATAGGTGTGATCTCTATATGAATGTTGGCCTTCAATGGCGTGTTGTTTGGATATATGTATATATGCCGAGTGCGTGTTTGACATAATGCCCGTGAGGCTGTGCATGTTATGTGTTTGAGGTAATGCCCGTGAGGCCGTGCATGTTATGTGTTTGAGGTAATGGCGTGAGGCCACGCACGTCCAGGTGTGTTAGATTTGTCCGTGTGGCTGGGTTTATGAGCTTGTGGATATATGCATGTAAGTGTTCGATGTTATTCCTGTGTGACTGAGCATACTAAGTGTTTGATGTTTGCCGTATGGCCATGTGTTGCGTGTTTGTTGTACACCCGGTGGCCGTGGAAGCCCGGGACTGTTTTGTGGAACCCGGTGGCTGTGGAAGCCCGGGACTGTTTTGTGGAACCCGGTGGTCTGGAAGCCCGGACGTTTTGTGGAACCCGGTGGCTGTGGAAGCCTGGGACTGTTTGTGGAACCCGGTGGCTGTGGAAGCCCGGACTGTTCTTGTAACCCTGGTGGCTGTGGAAGCCCGGGATGTTATTGGAAACCCGGTGGTGTGGAAGCCCGGGAGTGTTTATGTACCAGCCCGTGTATGATTGCATTTGCTATTATAGCCTGTAATTACATCTGGTGGAATAATTGTAACACGACACGACTTGTACACAAGGCATGTAGATATTAGGTGCATGGGATGGGTTGGGGAGACATGATCCCTCTTTGCGTGGTTGCTCACCCCTCCTACCATGTTGTTTTCTTTACAGGAACCTACAGGCGTTAGGTGGGAACACCAAGGTGGAAGACCATCTCCATTTTATTGTTTATTTCAATGTAATTTTATGATTTATGTAACCCCGGGGTGGGAAATGTACTAAGGGATTGAATTGTAATAAGGAACATGGTTGTTTTGTGAACCTTTGATATATGGAATTAAATAAAGATGTGGCTTGTTTGATTTATTGTAATTGTTAGACTTGTTTGTGGCATCCGAATCCAACCCCTTTGCCCTCCGTGTGGGTGAATGGGGAGTCACGACCGGTTTCCTCGGGTTGGAAATCCGGGGCGTGACAATATGGTATCGAGCCCGGTCTAGTTGGCCTAGGGTAGTGGGCGGACTTGGTTATCTTGGGTCCTTTGGAGGAGCCTGGAGGGACGTGCCTGATCAACACGGTCCTCTTGGAGCCTCCAAGGTGTACTTGGGGTAGTCCAGCTTGTGGTAGGATTTGCATGCATTGGCATTAGGGCACTAGTTGCATTGGTTGTGTATGTGAAGGTGTGGATACCTGAAAAAAATAAAAAAAAATAAAAATAAAAAAATAAAAAAATAATTGTGATAAAAGAAAATATGAATAATGTGATAAGGCGTGAACGTGCAACTCGATTTTATTTGAAGTACCTTTGAGCATGACTACAAGGAAAGGTCCTTGTTTAGTTGACGTGTGCTGTGGAATGGATGCTTGGCATGTGGTTTAATGAGAACCGAAATGTGTGCGGGTGTGAATTGCATGGATAAAGGGTTTGAACATGATAAAGTTTCAATTGTGCAACTCGAAATTTTGTGATGATTTGAGCATGGAAACATGGAAAAGAAATTGTGGAAGTGAACTGGCTTGGAAACTTGAGGCTTGGACCTGTTAACAAAAAAAAAAAAAAAAAAAAAAAAAAGGGGGGGGGGGGGATAAATGTATTTGTTTGGTGTTCTGAATGGTTGAACATGTGATTTGCTTGGTACTGTGTGAAATAAGCGTGGTTATGAGCAATGCAATGGAATGTAAAATTGGTATAACTGTAAATGTGAACCATAGACTTGTATGGTAATAATGCGTGTTATAGCTTAAGCGCTATCGGTAGTGGTCTCGCGATTGTTGAGATTTGGAGTGATGACCTAGAGCGCTGCCTTTTCGGGAGCCAATGTCTCCGAAAATTGTGACCGGTACGACTATTGAGGTAGAAAGAAGCCCGCCCCCAGCTTGGGCAAGTGGGAGAGCTGCAGGATGTAAGTAATGAGGTTGGCATCTTAAGCCCGGTAATGCAAGAGTTGAGGGATGAGATCGACAACCGATAAGAGCGAGGTACGTCGAGAGCTACAACCCCACATCATCGGGGGATCTTGGGTGAAGATTAATTGAAGCATAGTGTCCGATCGCAGAAAGGGGCTCAAGAGGTAGAGACCGGCTTCCCAAAGGGGTTGTTCTTGCAGTGGACAACCGGGACATTGGAAAGTAGGACATCTCCCGACAGCCTGTTTTGGTAAAACAAGTCATGGTGCTGAAGACGGCTCAACGAGCTAGTGGACAAAGCAAAATTCAAGTGAGGCTAGGAGGAGAGCATGGCGAACTTTCCTTAGCACGGGTACGATTTTGATTCTCGCGTGTTAAGATTTGTTTAGTGGTGGTATCCTATTCCTTTAATGATAGTGATCGGTTGAGTCTCGTGCGGGATTAGGTGAGGTCGGTGAACCTTTGATTGTTGCGTTTCTAGCAATTTGATTAAGACACTGTGATAAAGGGGATTTTCGCTGGGTGGGCTCTTGAGCCACTGTTTTTGTTAGGTGAGGCTTAAAGGTCGTTTGAGTTACCATTTTGGATGGACGTAGTGGGGGACCTACTAGAGAATAAATGAGTAAAATAAATAAATAAAATATATATATGATACCAAAAGACTAATAAATTACTAATGGTTATAAGCGGTATTGGAAAGAGCGGTGGGTTTTAATGCGGTGGGCTAAAGTGTTAATTGCATCTTCGTGTGGTAGTCAATTTTGGGCGCCCGTGTGTGAGGAAAGTAATAAATGTCACCGTGTTACCCCTAATACTCTAGCGTAGGTGAGATTACCTCCGGCCTAGCTAGCCTAGGAAGCTGAGGCATGAGTTAGTGGCTTGTGGGTAGGTGTGACCCCGCTGTGGCAACCTTGAGTAATAGAAATGTGTTTTCTTGTGAGTAGAGGTTTCTGTAGATGTCTACTTAAGAAGGATGTTCTTTTGGTAACCTTTCCAAGTGTCAAGGTTGAGGGAGGAAATTGCCACTAGTATAACCCACCCTTGAGTCATTGAAATCTAAATTATTGGCGAGAGTGGTATGTGGTTTTAAGATTCTTGTGGGTGTCCTATGGAAAGGCTGCAAATTCTTGGGTGGCCAAACATTGACCACGTGTCATGCTGGTGGTGTGTGAAAGACCTTGGGTAAGTTCATAGGATATGTGGTGAAATGGGTTTGCGTATGTATAAGAATGTGATGAGTTCCGGAACTAGGTTACGAGTGAGTTTATAGGATCCTGCCCGTGAACCCATCGGTGCAAGCGAAGCGAGTGAGATTGGGCAGGCCTTGTTTGGGTTTTTCCTCTAATTGGGAGACACCTTCCGAGGGGTTGAGGATGTACTCCTGGTGGTAGGACCATTCCGTTAATCCATGTCGTGTGGGTAATAGGCTTAAAAGAGGCGAGGAGGTGGGGACTAGATGTCCTCTCTTACATGTGTTCTACACGGTAGTTTATTTCGTGTGTTGTGGTTGCTTTGTTTTGTTGGTGTGTTACATATGTGCTAAAGGAGTAAGCAAAGTTCTTATGTGTGGGCCTCGTGGCATTCATATGCAGAGGAGTAAGAGGTGATGCATGCGCATATATGTGCGGTGTGGGATGAAGAGGGGTGTTATGTGTAATGTTGATGTTATTCCTTGTCACATATGATGGCATGCTAATTAAAAGTGTGAAAGTATTGATGCGTTGTGATTCACTAAATGGAGTCGGATGTGAGTTTTGCTTGTAAGGGGTATTAGTCTACCCCTTTGGGGGAGATTTGTGTCCTGCGGCTACCATGGGGTCCTCATGCTACATATGTTCTTCTTGAAAGTCTTTCGTGTGCGTTTTGATGCGGTAAGTGACATGGTCCACGCCATCAAAGTGTTGGTGTGTTTGGGAGCTACGTGAATGTCCCGAATAAGGAGTTTGCATGCCTCGTTCTTGTGCCTACCCGGAGGAATTGCAGTGACCATATTAGCCGCGGCTAGAGCCGAGTATTTCTTGGTCCATTTGAGTGTTTTCTGGTGTGTTGAGATAAAACGTAATAGTTGATATAGCGGAGTTGGTGGGCCATGAGGTGGAGTATGTCTTGGAGGCAAGGGATTTTCTTGTGACCTGTGAGTGGTGACACAGAGGATTCCATTGTGGTCGGGTGCAATAGGAGCGTTTTCGGTGTGGGGGGGGACTATGATGTTCATAGCTACTTGGCGTCAAGGGATTCCTATCGCGTGGTCCGTCTGCGACTTGGTAAGGCATTATCTCTTGGGCGACGGTAAGCCTCGGTTGTGAAGGCTGTGTGGGACCTTGGCGGATCTCTGTTTGACCGTGATCAAGGAGGTCGATTCTCAAAGTCGGTGACTAGTGATAGCCCGATAGTGGGTTTTGGTCTTACCATGGTTGTGTGTGTGGTGCTGCATTTCTGTTTTTAGTGCATCCTTGGACTCCGTTGGGCGCCAGGTTGATGCGACCGAGTGGTTAAGGGCACACTCCATTCTCGTGTTTCTATGTCTAGGCTTGTACTGCTTCTGCGTCACCATTGGCGTTGGTGGGGTTTCAATGTTCCTTGCTTGAGTGAGGTGGTTTTCGCAGTGATGATGGTGCTGCTGAGGTGAGCTCCCTGGGTGGGAATGTGATTGTGGTTTGCATCATGCTATCCTATTTGTTTGTGTTTCATTGTGACCTCATTGTGCTTCTTGTTAGGGTGTGGTCTACCTATGGGCCGAGGCTGCGTTGACTTCCACTCCCAATTGTTGGGTATTTTACGTTGTGGAGTGTTGGTCCCATCATGCCGCGAGTTGGCATCTCCAACATTTGTGGTAATGACTACATTATGTGTTGCTTTGATCTTTTCGCGTTGTTTCTACTTGGTTTCTCTTTTCGGGGACGAAAAGTCCAAAGGTGGGAAGGTTGTGAGGAAACTCCCTGCGGATGAGTTTATAATGATGGTGAATGGGCGTGGAACGTTAAACGGTAGTAGTGTTTTGTTTGTGAGTTGTTCCTTGTGGTGGTGTTTATGATGTGAGTTGCTCGTGACCTATGTGATCCGTTAAACGTGTTGGTGATGGGCGTATATGTCTTTACTGTCGTGACATGTGAATACTTGTGACATGTGTTGGTGAGGAGAACAATGGTTGTTTGTGAGATTCGAATATGTGTTTCCCTATCATGCTGTGTTGTATTGGGTCTGCGGGTACGTACCTTCATGTGTGTTATGGTGTGATATCTTCGGTCGCGGGTATGTGAATGGTTGTGGGCGATGTGCCTCGGCATGTGCATTTTGGAAGGTGTGTTGTCTTTTAGGGGCCGACACGTCTGCTGCGGAGACATGGAATGTGAGTCCATGATGCGTGAGCAACACCCGGCCGTTGTTCGAGGACCAACAACCTAAGAGTGGGAGGTGGCGTGGTGGCTGTTGGCCAAGGATTGTGATGTGTTTTCTTGTATTAGTTGTGTATGATTTGGTGTATTGGTTTTGTCTTTTAGACATAGTTCTTCATTGTGATGTGTTTTGAGATGTGTATTTGCGACATGCGGATATGTGTTATATGCATTATTGTGAGGCATGTGGTTATGGATTATGGTGGTACCTTGTTATGTCGTTATGTCTGTGCGCGGTGTATGACCCATTTGGGTGTTGTGGCTTGCCGGGTGGCAAATGGGTAACTTGGGTTTGTTTTCCTCGTACGTCATTTCTTTTCGAGGACGAAAAGTTTTAAGGGGGAGAGGATGAATGACCCGTGTGTAACCCATGTGTAAGAAGTTAACCACAAACACCTTGGATGTTGGTGCACAAGTGTGAGGTAAGAGAGAGCCCAAGAGGGGACTTTTGGGAGGTGCATGTGACAAGTGGTAACGTACCTTTCTGCCCTAGGAAGATGCTTGCGTTTACAGGCGGTTTAAGTGTTTTGGCTGATCTTGGAGCTCACTTTTGACCTAGTAGATGGCCTCAAACAATTGGCGTGCAAGAACAAAAAAGTTTCTTAGAATGAGGTCCTCTATCACCACAGAAATTTCAGAGCATTTGGAGCTGAACGTGAATTCACCCATTTCACGTGCAAGCATATTTTTGCTCCTCGTGCCTCTACAAGATGCAAGGAGACTTGTGGTGAGTTTGAGGCATTTGGAGCTGCACGCCAATTGGGGAATGGCGGCAAATTGGCGGCGGCATATTTTTGCATGGTTCCCTTGTTTTGTCATTCTAATGACCTTTCTCCAAAGGACCATGTTGAAATTCCGAGTATTTTGGCCTATATGGGTGCGGATAGGGCTACTTGTGTGATCAAAACTACGTCGTTTTGATCCTGGGTTTCTTAATCAAAACTACGTCGTTTTATGTGGATGGTGTCTATATAAGGAGGGCTTGAGTTTGAGTTTAGGGTTCTTGTGTTCCTTTCTGCTGCTGCCTGAAGAGAGAGAGCTAGAGAGAGAGAGGGAAAGAGGGAGTTCCTGGTGCTGCCGGAGCATCTTGCGTGGGGAGGACGGCGTTTGGCGCGGAGCAAGGAAGATCCGCTTTAAGGTAGGGTTCGTTCTTCCTAAACCCTCCTCTGTCCTAGGGTCCTAGGGCGGATTCGGGGTATCTGTATATATATTTATATGTAAATTCATATAGGTGTGATCTCCTATATGAATGTTGGCCTTCAATGGCGTGTTGTTTGGATATATGTATATATGCCTGCCAAGTGTTTGACATAATGCCGTGAGGCCGTGCATGTTATGTGTTTGAGGTAATGCCTGTGAGGCTGTGCATGTTATGTGTTTGAGGTAATGCGTGAGGCCACGCACGTCCGAGTGTGTTAGATTATGTCCGTGTGGTGGGTTTATGAGCTTGTGGATATATGCATGCTAAGTGTTCGATGTTATTCCTGTGGTGAGCATACTAAGTGTTTGATGTTTGCCCGTATGGCCATGTGTGCTGCGTGTTTGCTTGTACACCCGGTGGCTGTGGAAGCCCGGGACTGTTTTGTGGAACCCGGTGGCCGTGGAAGCCCGGGACTGTTTTGTGGAACCCGGTGGTGTGGAAGCCCGGGACTGTTTTGTGGAACCCGGTGGCTGTGGAAGCCCGGGACTGTTTGTGGAACCCGGTGGTGTGGAAGCCCGGGACTGTTCTTGTAACCCGGTGGTGTGGAAGCCCGGGATCTTATTGGAAACCCGGTGGCTGTGGAAGCCCGGGAGTGTTTATGTACCAGCCCGTGTATGATTGCATTTGCTATTATAGCCTGTAATTACATCTGGTGGAATAATTGTAACACGACACAGCTTGTACACAAGGCATGTAGATATTAGGTGCATGGGATGGGTTGGGGAGACATGATCCCTCCTGGCCGTGGTTGCTCACCCCTCCTACCATGTTGTTTTCTTTACGGGAACCTACGGGCGTTAGGTGGGAACACCAAGGTGGAAGACCATCTCCATTTTATTGTTTATTTCAGAATGTAATTTTATGATTTATGTAACCCCGGGGTGGGAAATGTACTAAGGGATTGAATTGTAATAAGGAACATGGTTGTTTTGTGAACCTTTGATATATGGAATTAAATAAAGATGTGGCTTGTTTGATTTATTGTAATTGTTAGACTTGTTTGTGGCATCCAAAGATCCAACCCCTTTGCCCTCCGTGTGGGTGAATGGGGAGTCACGTACCGGTTTCCTCGGGTTGGAAATCCGGGGCGTGACAAGTATGAAGCATGTTTGATGGGTCTTCAAGAAGCTATTAATCGAGAAATCAAGAAATTACAAGTCTTCGGGGATTCAGCCCTTGTGATATACCAAGTAAGAAATGAGTGGGAAACCAGGAATCACAAATTGATTCCATATCAGAAGCTTATCTCTAGACTGCTCGAGCAGTTCGAGGAGATTACCTTTGAGCACATGCCAAGAGAGCATAACCCAATTCCCGATGCACTGGCAACCCTAGCCTCCCTTATTCGGCTAGATACAAAATTAGAAGTTCAATCCTTTGACATTCATATACGAGACACACCAGCTCACTGTATGGCTATTGAAGGAGATCCAGAAGAAAAGCCTTGGTATCATGATCTTAAACAATACCTGCTCAAGCAAGAATATCTCGAAGGAGCTTCCGACATAGACAAGAGGAACATTCGGCGGACCGCGATGAAGTATTACCTTGATGGCTCTATCCTATATCGATGAAATCACGATATGGTGCTGCTGCGTTGTGTCGAAAAGGAGGAGTCGTTGCAACTAATGAAGGAACTTCATGAAGGGAGTTGCGGTTCACACGCAAATGGGTATGCACTAGCAAGACAAATTATGAGAATGAGTTACTACTGGGTCACAATGGAGAAGGATTGCATTAATTATGTACGCAAGTGTTTCAAATGTCAAATATACGGCGATAAGATTCAAGCACCCTCATCTCAGTTGCATGTGATAACTTCGCCATGGCCTTTCTCACTCTGGGGCATGGACGTCATCGGACCTATATCACCAAAGGCATCTAATGGACATCGTTTCATCTTGGTGGCCATTGATTACTTCACTAAATGGGTGGAAGTTGTATCTTACGCCAACGTGACACAAGCAGTGGTGGTCAAGTTTGTTTGCAACAATATCATATGCCGTTATGGGCTCCCAGAGCAAATCATAACAGACAATGCGATCAACTTGAACAGTCGAATGATGGGTAATCTGTGTGAGCAGTTCAAGATCCAGCACCGAAATTCAACCCCGTACAGACCCAAGATGAATGGGGCAGTCGAAGCAGCTAACAAGAATATCAAGAATATTATCAGAAAGATGATTGAGACGTACAAGGATTGGCATGAGAAGCTGCTCTATGCATTACACGCATACCGCACCTCGGTGCATACATCAACTGGGACAACTCCGTTCTCATTAGTCTACGGGATAGAAGCAGTGTTACCGATAGAAGTGGAGATTCCTTCCTTACGCATACTCAAGGACACGCAGTTGGATGAAGCAGAGTGGGTTCAAAGCCGGTGCGAACAATTGAACTTCGTGGAAGAAAAACGCATCGCAGCGGTGAATAGAGGCCGATTGTACCAACAAAGAATGATGAAGAGTTATGACAAGAAGGTGAAGCCTCGAACTTTTCAAGAGGGGGAGCTTGTACTCAAGAAGATCTTGCCTATCCAAGCTGACCACAGGGGCAAGTGGACACCCAATTATGAAGGTCCATACGTCATTAAAAGAGCTTTCTCTGGCGGAGCACTAATCCTTGTTAAGATGGACGGAAATGAGCTACCAAATCCGGTCAATAGGGATGCCGTAAAGAAATTCTATGCTTGACTCCTATTACCATCCTGTTACCATATTGTATTGGATTAGGATCGACATGTAATCAAATGGCTCTATCCATATCAAACCTTTTGCTATCATTCTCCCATCTTTTCAATACATCTCATTGAAGTCCCATAGTGATGCCCTACACTGGGGCATTTCCTATTCAAATACCTCCACAACACGAGAAGTGGAAACATGCATGCCCAAAACTCCTTAGCTTAAAGTTCCAAAAAAAGATACAAAAAAACCGAAAAAAGGAGTACATGACCAATTCAGAATTTTTCAACATTTAGCAATGCCCTGCCCACAATAATGACCTTTGTCAGCAAAAATCAACATTTCCCTTGGTCTTCTATCCCAGCCAAAAGCCAACTACCAATACTTATACCCTTCCCGAGTCATTGATTACATGTATGATTTTTTTTTCTCAATCCAAGATGAGTAACAGAAAATCCCGAAGCAAAAAGCGGACTTAGTGAAAACCCGAAAGGGCGCTAAGGGTAAAATACAAAGCTCAAGAGTAAAAAAAAACAATAAAAAAAAAAACTGGACTTAGTGAAAACCCGAAAGGGCATTAAGGGTAAAATACAAAGGCAAAAGAAGAAATGAAAATTCGACTTAGTGAAAACCTGAAAAGGTGCTAAGGACAAAGCAAAGACAACAGAAAGAGAACCCAGCGATGAAGCATCTAACACTTGGGGTTAGAGGTGATCATAAATTCAAGACAAAGCAGCCAGTGAAGCAGCCGCATATTGCAAGCAAAAAGAACTTTGGTCAAACTGAAGGCACACCCAAATCAAAATTGTGTCTCACGGCTTTCAAGGACTCAAGTTTTGTTTGTTAAAGTTAGGCATGTTATGTTTTATATGATGTGCTTATGAGAAATTGAGATCATGCTCATAACTTCTTTTTCAAAATGTTTGGTTTTAAATTTTTTTATCTCGCTGTAGAGTGAACCTTCCAAAGTCCTAATAGACTTCCCCAAGGATTGCCTCACAGGAAGAAGTTGCTATGAAGCATTATGAGGCAACACCAAGGCCCCATGGACAGAATCCCCGAAAAAAAAGGGGACAACCCATTGTCAAAACCAGCAGAGCCTGGGTAAGACAGATTTGTGACAATTGACGTTGTTAAATAAAGGTAGCAATCCTCCATAGAAGCCAACAGAGCTTGATAAAGACTTAATCACGACAATAAATGTTGCAAGGAAATGGTGGCCCATCATTGAAGCCAACGAAGTCTGCAGAAGACTCCATCAATAAAGGTGGAGATCCTCCGTTGAAGCCAACAGAGCCCTGAGAAGGACTGCGCGGTGAAAATCAAGCCCCATCAGGATCTCTACCTCTCTAGAAGGATGGGATCACAAAGCTTGAGACATTTAACCCTCCCCTTTCCCTTTGGGTTTTCAATAAGATTGTAAAAAAAAAATCATGCATCCATGCATATGCATCATACATTCACTTACTCCTATTCTATACATGCTTTTGCACCTCGTGATTGAGTTTCAGGGACCCTGTACGGCGTGGACTTTCCACTTCAGGACTATCTCAAGTCACAGGCAAGCACCAGACATCCCTCGAGCCCTTTTCACCCTCTTCTAAATTCCAAAGTTTTTGAACCATCATCTCAAAGATTTTTCACTTCAAGTTTTCAATTTTCCTTCCCGTTTTAAAATTCATGTCAATCTCAAGGATTTTTCATTCCCGTTAATCTCAAGGATTTTTCGTTCTCGTTTTCCTACTAATCTCAAGGATTTTTCAGTTCAAATTTTTAATTGCCTGTTAATCTCAAGGATTTCTCGTTCCCATTTTCAAATTCACGTTAATCTCTAAGATTTTTCATTTAGAGTTTTTAAATTCCTGTTAATCTCAAGGATTTTTATTTCCTATTTTAAACCTCAAGGGCCTTTCCATTTCAAGTTTTTAAAATTCCTATTAATCTCAAGGATTTTTCATTCCTGTTTTACAGCTCAAGGGCCTTTCAATTCCGATTTTTAAATTTCTGTCAATCTCAAGGATTTTTCATTTCGAGTTTTTAAGTTCCTGTTAATCTCAAAGATTTTCATTCCTGTTTTTAACCTCAAGGGCTTTTCATTCCAAGTTTTTAACTCCATGTCGACCTCAAGGGCATAACAGGTAAGCCAGGTAAGCAGTCCAACTCGTCCAAAACAAGTCCGTCCTATCTTTGTGTATCGTTTGTACACAAACAGTACACAAAGAGGGGTAGCTATTGGACTCTAATTTGTCCGGGTTGGACATATTTTATCAAATTCAATTTTCTTCGATGCTGCCTCAATCTGTTGAAATTTTGCAGAACGATAGAGTCGCGACCATTGAGCCACAAATGCCTGATTTCAAGAAATTATTTGAACGGCCTCCAAATGCCAAAGAATCAGTCCTAGGCAATAAAAAATCAAATTCGAGGATCAACGCAATCGACCGCGCTCAATTCCGAGGTCAAACAAAGGAGTTATAGTCAAAATAGCGTTCGGACTGCTAATAACGGTCAAACAATAATTGACTTTGAAAATGGCAATCCAGATCAGGTCACGAACCTCATTTTCCTATTCTACTCGTCGTTATGAGAATTTTGATATATATATATATATATATTGTATATTTTAACCCCCGAAACATTTAAAAAAAATAAAAAATTATATGTTTTCCAGTGATAAAACAGTTTCGGCATGCGCAGTACAGGCTTGGCGTGAAAATAAAATTATTTTTAAATAAAAATTACATGGGGACGCACGTCACGACGCCCCGAGTCCAAAAATATTTTTTTTGAGATTTAGTGAAATTCAGATCGACTTACCGATCGCAAAACTTAAAAACAACAGTTAAAAAAATACCCCATTGAAAAAATCAGAAACCCTAGCCGCCATCTCTTTCTTTTTCCTGCCTACCCCTATCCACATGTCATCTCCTCATTAGCCTAAGGATAAAACAAATTAAAAAGCAAATGAGAAAATGAGAAAGGAAAAGCAAAAAGAAAAATAAAAAACAAAAAAATAGCGTCGTCTTCCTCTCTCTCTCTCTCTCTCTCCATCACGTCGTTTTCCTCACCTCCATGTCGGACAGCTACGCTAGCCATCATACACCTACTTCCTTTTCTCCCTCTTCCCCGGCCAACCTCCTCCACGCCAGCCACGCCTTGCCCCCATACCTCCTTTTCTCTCTCTCGGCCAAACCAAACCCAAGCCAAATCGGGTCCTCATACATCATACCCTGCCATAGCTACCGCCCTCAAGAATCCTTGAACCCTAGATCCTCTATAAAACCCCTCTCCCCTCTCAATTCGTGGGTGGGCTCTCTCTCCCTTCAAAAATTCAAAAGAAAAACACCCAATCTTCATCCTTCTTCTTTTGTCTCCTCCCACCAGGAGCCCCGCTCCCCTGGCTGGAAATCATCCCGCCGGCCGGTGTGGAGTATCCCTAGCCCGCTCCCACGAGGCTCCCTTCTCCTCAAAAATCTGAAATCCAAAAAAAATATACACACACAAACCTTTCATCTTCTCCCACCAAACCTACACAGAGAACCCCACTTCCCTTTGACCGGAAATTATCCCACCGGGCATTGTGGAGCATAGTCCCCTATCCTTTCACTAAACTCAAGAATCCCTTTTCCTTTGCCGAAAGCCACGCCTGGCCTTCATGAAAGTGCCCCCCCTGCACGGTCCTCCATCCCACCACGCAGATTACCGAGCATCCGTGTGCAGGTGTCGATTGCCCATAACCACTATACACCTTGACCCCGGTGGCACAGCAATCACCAGACGAGGCAGCACAGAAACCACCGTACCAAGCCCACATAGTCGGCACACCGTGGCATCGAGTCGCCTCCATCACCCACTGGCCGTCCGAGCAAGCTAGAATGCGCCCCAGTTCGTAGTCTGGGGGAAAGGAGGTGCCTTGAAGGAGACGATAAAGTTCCTTTAATTGTGTGGTTGGTTTCTCGTTGTGTGATTCGTTGTTTATTTTGTTCAGTTTTGGGTTATTATGTTCATGTGCTCCCATTCCTATGTTTATGGGTCTTGTTGTCCCCCTTAGCTGGGTTTGCTCGTTTGTGTGTTGTCACCGTTCGTTTTATGGTCTGTGCATATATGTTTTCAAAAAAAAAAATCTTCTCCAAAAAAAAAAAACAATAACAAAAATGTCAATCTGTTGTATGATGAGTCCCTGTTTGTTTAAACATTAGTCTGTTTGTGTGGTGAATCTCTGCCTGATTTTTCAGTCTGTTGGTGTATATTTGTCTGTACGTTTTTTTAGCATTTGATTTGATTTGATTTTTTTTTGTTTGTTTTGCTGTATCTTGGTTGAGTTCGTGTTTTTGTACCAGTGTTGACAATAAAATCTGATTTATTGTTTCAGTCTCGTGTTTTTGATCTTTTTTTGTTTTGTACTTTGGCCCTGTGATTAGTAAAAATAAAATCTGGTGTCATACAATTAGCGGGAAAACTAGTATTGAGTATTATTCGTGTTGACAGTAAAAAACAAAATGTTTGAGTGTTGGGAAAAACAGTCTGTCTGAGTGTTGTTCGTGTTTGATTTAGGGTCAATAAGTGACTCGACCTGTTAGCTAGTTTAGTGTCTCTCCTTCTGTGTATTTTGGTAGCCACGTATATCTGGTTCTTGTTCAAAAAAAAAAAAAAGAACAACAAACAGAGGTGCAAGAAATTCCACCTTCATGCAAAAATATTAACGTCATGACAAGCTTTAATATTCAGCTTTAATATTTCCATCTCTGCTGAATGTTCTTCTTCATTTTGAACATAGGTCTGATGAGTTTTGGGTCTTGCACAGCTGTGGGTTTTTTTTTTTTAGCTTTAGGCTTGGTTTTTCCCTTCTCTTTTTTTTTTCTTCTTGCTTCTCTCTTTCTGGTTTTCATATTCACGTGCTGTTTCATACTGGTTCAGTTTCAATGTGTTTGAGCATTCACTGCTTGCGTTGGTTTGCAATTCTTTTCATTTCCTGTCCTACTCTTGGGCTGCAAGTGTATGGGCTGTATTGCTTTGGTCTGGTTTTCTGGGTTGCAAATGTATGGGCTGTATTGCTTTTTTTTTTTTTAATTTGTATTTTCATTCAACCACGTGTAAGGTTCATTGTTACCTGTTTTTTATTTTTACTTGGCCTTAGGCAAGTGTTAGTATGGCCATAAAGTTTGTATACGTGAGTTCATGTCCCAGCTTGTAATTGGTAAACCAAATACTTAGTGAAAAAAGAAAAAGAAAAAAGAAATGAGTGAAATTAAAAACAAAGCAAAAAAAAAGGAGAAAAAGAGAAAAAAGAAAGGGTGAGCTTGTTTTTTTTACTTTGTGGATGACACACAATCACACACATCACTTGTGTTTGTTATTTATGTATTTGGTTAATATTTAAAAAAAATATTTTTTTATATAATTTTTTTTTTGGTAAATAGACAATAATATAAAATGATTTCAAAATAACAATCAAAACTTAAAAAACAAACAAACAAACAAACAAACAAACAAAACAAAAAAAAGTGTAGAAAAACTAGAAAACTAGTGTAAAAAAATAGAATAAAACCAGTGCAAAAAAAAACCAGAAACTTAGTGAAGAAAAAAACAGAAAATCAGAACAATTAGTGTAGAAAAACTAGAAAACCAGTGCACAAGAAAATAGAATAAAATTAGTGCAGAAAAATCAAAAACTTAGTGCAGAAAAAAATAGAAAACCAATGCAGAAAAACTAGAAAACTAGTGCAGAAAAAAATAGAATCAGTGCAAAAAAATCAGAAACTTAGTGCAGAAAAAAATAGAAAACTGATGCAGAAAAACTAGAAAATTAATGCAGAGAAAAAACAGAAAACCAGTGCAGAAAAAAACAGAAAACCAGAATATTAGTATAGGAAAAAAACCAAAATATTAGTGTAGGAAAAACAAGAAAAAAATTAGTGTAGAAAAACCATCTAGTGCAGAAAAAAAAAAGTGTAGAAAAAAAAAACTTAAGAAACTAGTGCAGAAAAAACCAAAAAAAAAAAAAAAAAGCAAAACGTTAGCGTAGGAATTAGAAATAAAATCTTTCATTTGCCTTTAGATCTAAAAACCATAGGATCCCTTTAGAAGTTTAGGATTAAATTTAATTTAATTTTTAACAAAGAACGTAGAAATAAAAATGTAAAGATCAATCCATCAGGACTCCCTTTAGATATTTAGGGCAAATTGGACTTAATCTCATTTCAACAAATAACTTAGGGAATAAAAAGAGTAGACTTTTAGGCCATGTGCAAAGTCAACATCACTTCAAACTTAGTCAATTTTAGGCAAACCGTTAAAATAAATTAGAAATCTCCAAACTCCTAAGATAGGTACCGAAAGGGCGTCGTGGGGGTGCTAGTCCTTCCCCACGCGTAATTAACTCCCGAGCCCATCCCTAAGCGGTATAGATAATTTCCTTTTTGGTGACCAATTGCACCCCAAAAATGATTGGTAGTGACTCGGTTTATTTCATCACCCTTCGGATGAAGGACGGGGGGGAACGACACCCCAAAAGCGGTTTCCCTCCCGGACGGAATCCGGTGATGACAATGTGGATCACAATCCGCGTATGGTGGGAGGAAGGAGACAGCCGCGGATGGAGAGGTCAAAGGAGGAGCTGCACTTGAGGAGCTAGGTTGAGAGAAGCAGCTGCGTTTGGGGATAGGTACTCCCGAAAGTAGTATAGATGTAGGCCGCTTTGAGGAAGTTGTAAGAGGATCAAATGACACACTCTCTCCCGTTTTGGTAGATCACCGAGGAGCGGTAGGAGGACGAGCCATCGTAAGTGCCAAGTCCGCAAATAAGGTTGACAAGGAATGCACGGACGAGGCGACAAGATCCTTCTTTTGCTCAATAGAAGTGGAAGAGTCAGTGAGGGCAAGGAGGAGTTAGGCACCGAGAGCATTAACCTTGACGATGATGGCAGCAATTTGGGCGCTCTGGGCGTGGGTGTATCGGTCCAGTTGTGTAGAGAGCACAATGTCAAAGTGAACCGTGCCAAAAGAGGTGTGTCTAAGTGCAAACTCCGGCGCTTTGGAGGACTCCCCCGCATGAAGAGGTGCAGGAGTGCGTTGGGCAAAGGAGTCAGCAGCTGGAGAGAGGGGTTAGTCAGCAGCAGCAGTGGGGCCACTTGGAGCATCGGAGGCATCCGGGGCATCAAAACTGCTTTGACCAGAGAGGTCAACAACGAGGATTGCTGCAGCAGGAGAAGAGGGCCCAGCCTTAGTAGGGGAAGTAACCCATGCGTCATGGGCTAGTCCGGAGGTAACAGCAAAGGGGACGATAGGAATGTTGGCCGGCGTAAGGAAGCCGTGATCCAGGTTCCAGATGATCATTTCCTCCGGGGTTTTAGTATGGCGAGTGTAATACACCCAGAGGTCGTTGTTGGGGGTGCAGGCGAGGCTGAAACGGAACCATAGGTCCGTGATGGTGTCAGCGGGGAGATGGTCGAGGTAGTCTTGAGGTTGAGGAAGTGGGGGCAAAGGTCCTTTCGGAGGAGAGTTAGGGACATCAGCCACTGCCATAGCAACAGTAGCATCAATAGTAGCAGTAACAGCGGGAGAATCAGGTGTGGGGACATCAACAGCAGAGAGTGCTGGAGAATCAGCCGGAGGACAAATTGGCTGAGACGGATCCGCAACCTCGGATGGGTCAGTGCGAACACTGTGCTGGGAGCCTCAGGAGATGGAGGGTGTAGCTACGGACCGAATCTGTGAGGACCGGTGGGCAAAGCTGACTTTGGGGGCAGAGCTATCGGCTGGGTCACCAACCGAGCTACCCTGTTGTTCCGGAGCAGGGAGGAGGCGAATAGTAGCAGAGGGCCAGCGAGCAGTCAGATTTCCGTCAGGCGTAAGATGGCGGAGGTAGAAGGCCTGGGGAAAAGGGATGATGCCATGTCCGTTGAAGTGGGACGGACGTAGGTGCCGGAAGACAATGCTGAGTATTCACCCAAAGGATTGATTCTTCAGGTTGTTCCCCAACAGGTGGAACAAGAAAGTCCCCCAATCCATTGGGAGACCCTCAAAGACTCCGTACATGACCAGTAGTAGGTTGTACGGGACGGAGTCAAGGGCTATTGTGCGAGCTAGAAGACATCGGCTCAGATAGTCGCCATACATCGGTAGCGACCCTGGAAGGATTTCATCTTATATTCCTTCCCTTTGTATGTGTAGCCCATGGAAGCTGCCATTTACTCTGGATCCGGGCGCTAATGAGGACCGGAGGGGAGATTGAGAGCGGTGCGAAGAACATTTGGGGTGATGACTATGGATTCATCCCAGATGGTGGAACGGATGGAGTCGGTAGTGCAACGAATATTCCCGTAGAACTCAGCTATATCGTCGATAAGGAGATCGACGGGGACAGAGACCAGGTTGAGGATGTGGCTTGCTTCTAGTAGAGGGCGAAGTTCCAGAAACCACGCCGGAGGATTTGACACAGAAGGCCAATCAACCAGATGGCCGGGATTAATGCCGGAAAGAGCGGTCTTGGGTGCCATAGGAGATGAATGCAGAGAAGGGAAAGGAAATTTAGGGTTTGAGAAAAGGAAAAGCAACTTTGAAATTGGAGGGTGATAAATCACTCTTTGCGTGAAGGCTTATGATATATATGGCGGGTCAGTGGATGTCGTCGGGTCTAGGGTTTAAGCGAAATGAGCAGTGAACCGCCTGACAATCTGATGTCATTAGCCTTGATAGGTGCGCGCCTTCGAATAAAGAGATGATATGGAGGCAGCATAACCAAGGATTTATGACACCTGTTTGCCTTCTTCCGGAAATTGCCTGTCTCGAGACTTCCATTTAATGGACCATTATTATCCCTCCTCAAAAAAAATACGCGATGTAAGATAATACTTTGTTTATCACAATTTGAGAGTTCCAAGAGTCAGGAGGAATTGAACCAACTTTCATCTGGGGTAAAAATAATCCGTAGAAGAGTATCCAGATGAAAAACAGACCGTGTCCATAGAAACAGGTGTTGTAAGAGAAAGATAGATTCCTTTGCTGTCTTGAAGTAGAATAGAAAAGAAGTACCACAACACTTCAAATCCGAGACATCAGACAAGATATATATTGGGGAAAATGCAAAGAGAATCTAAACCTGTAGCTTCACAAAGATAAACTAAAAGAATAGAAGACATAATAGGTTGGGATTAGTACGGATATAAACAAATACGAAAGGTCAGCATAATCCAAACTAATGAAAAACAAACATAACTTATGCATTAAAAATTTATGCGAGAGACACATATATATGAGTGAAGGATCATTTTTACTGAAATCAAAACATATGTCAGATAAGAAACACATAAGTTCATATTGGTCAACATAGCGAAACCTTTATGCTGAATAACGTAGCTAAGATCAATTAAATCTATATGATTTGTCTAACTTAAGATTCATGAGTGACAATGGATTAAAGAACACATGCCAATAGCAATCAATTGATTATTATATTAAAATGCACAGTTGAAGAAACAAAAACATTCAATCATGCCACAATTCCAATTCAACAATGCATGCCCAGTCAGATCCAAAAGTGAGAGTTTAGAGGGAAGAGCATCCGAGACATATCAAGGGGTTATTATGGAAGTAATAGATGAAGCTTTTGCTCCCCCTTAGATCGTGCGATCCTCTTGAGAAAGACTCCACCTCAGATAGATAACCAGGAAAGAGGTCACGAGACATATAAGGGGGGTATTACTTGGGTAATAGATAAAGCATTTTCTGCCCCTTAGACCATGCGATCCTCTCGATGGACATTTCTTGCTTAATATTTAGATCTTTGAGAAATTGCTGTCTATCCTTGAGGAAAACTCCACTTCCGAAGCTGATCAGACTGCAACTGTGATTTTATCCACCAGGCATTCCGAGCTAACCCATTTCATTTTTTTAACCAGGCATGTTAATATTGCAATCAATATGAAAAAGCATTTTACATGTGGTGAGAGATGAAAATTTGAATCATGAAATCCTAAGGAGGTTTTATTCATATATCTTTAATTATGTTAGCTAAAGCGACTTTAGTTGAGAAACACAAGTATCCTCCCATATGAAAATATGAGAAAATTATCAGAAACATAATGCATGACACGAGTAAAGATGATCAACATGAAGTACAGTAAGTGTCTAACGCTCATCATAAAACAGGATGCATGTTCTGAAAGAAATACTGTTGGATGAATAAATGAGAAGCTATGCAGATAGGTCAAGCATACCTAATTTGAGGAGTAGTTCAGAAAATCTTGCATCAGGGAGGGGCATGGTGAGTATGTCTATGAGTTGATCATCCGTAGCAACATGTTCGAGAGAGATGTGCTTTTTGAGAACATGATCTCGGATGACATGATACCTAACTTCAATGTGCTTCGTCTTTTGGTGCATAATAGGATTGATGACAATTGCACTGGTGTTGTTGCAGTATAGTGAAACAGATGTCATGTTGAACCCGTAGTCAGTAAGTTGACTTTGCATCCAGAGAAGTTGTGCGCAGCAACTCCCAACAGCTATATATTCCACCTTAGCAGTAGAGGTTGATATGGAATTCTGCTTCTTACTGAACCATGAAATCAATCTGTTTCCAAGGAACTGACAAGTACCACTAGTGCTCTTCCTGTCGATGCGACACCCGGCAAAATTAGCATCAAAATATCCGGATAATGAGAAGTTGGACTCTTTTGAATACCAGAGTCCCAAATTCATTGTCCCTTTGAGATACCACAATATCCGTTTTACATGAAGCATGTATGACTCTTTAGGATTCACTTGATATCTTGCACAAATGCATGTTGCAAACATAATATCCGAGCGACTTGCTGTAAGGTACAACAATGATCCTATCATCCCTCTGTATTCAGTCACATTTACTGATTCTCTGTTAAGATCAGGATCTAACTTGGCACTGACTGGCATGGGAGTCTTCACGGGAGTTGAGTTTTGCATTCCGAACTTCTTGATTAAGTCTCATGTGTACTTAGCTTGGTTGATGAAGATTTCATCCTTTATTTATTTAACTTCTATTCCAAGGAAGTATGATAATTCTCCCATCATGCTCATTTCAAACTTGCCAGTCATCAACTTCGCAAAATCTTCACAAAGCTTCGGATTAGATGATCCGAAAATGATATCATCCACATAAATTTGTACGATTAGAGAATGACCTTTCTCTTTCCGTAAAAATAATGTGCTGTCAATCTTCCCTTTTCTGAAGTTGTGTTCGAGCAAGAATTCTGATAGTGTGTCGTACCAGGCTCTTGGAGCTTGCTTCAATCCGTACAAGGCTTTCCGTAGTTTATATACCATATGTTCAGCCTTGTGTTCAATGAAGCCCGAAGGTTGTTCAACATAAACCTCCTCTTGAAGATCTCTATTAAGAAAAGTGCTCTTGATGTCCATTTGATAAATTGTGAAGTTTTCATATGATGCATACGCTAGGAACATTCGGATCGCCTCAAGTCTAGCTACTGGAGCAAAGGTTTCATCATAATCAATGCCTTCTTCTTGACGATATCCTTTGGCTACCAATCGAGCTTTGTTTCAGATTACTATTCCATCTGTATCCAGTTTGTTCTGGAACACACATTTGACTCCAATGACTTGTTTCGACCTCGGCCTTGGTACTAACGTCCACACTTCGTTCCTCTTGAACTGATTAAGCTCTTCTTGCATAGTGTCTATCCAGTTTGAATCTTGAAGGGCTTCATCCACCACCTTTGGCTCTATCTGTGATAGAAAACAAGAGTAGAGGCACAAGTTGGAGATGGCTGCCTTTGTTCTTACTCCAACAGTAGGATCACGAATCACTTAATTTGATGGGTGGTTTCGAGTCCACTTATAGTTCTGCGCAAGTGGTGGTGAGTAATCAACAATTTGAAGCTCTGCCAGATCGGATGGATCTTGTACATCGGCTGGTTGAGCTTCTTCCAGGCCAGTTGTATCCGTATGATGAATAGTTCCAGAAGTACTTTGAGGTTCTTCGGCACTGTGACTTTCAGTATTAACTGGTCCAGATGGACTTGAAGGTTCTCCAGTGTTTTGGATGTCCATATTAATTGGTCCAGAGTTGAGTGGAAGTCCTAAGTCCAAATCTTCAGAAGCATCATCAGTGACATTTCTTCTTGCATCTCTGGTGCTCGGTGATTCATCAGGAGATGTGGCAAGAACATGTTGGAGCTGAGAATAATCAGTCATGTCCGTATGAACCTGCACATTTGAATTTGAAGATCAGATACTTGACCAATCAAGGTTAGATTCATCAAAATCAACATGGATAGATTCTTCAACTGTTAAACGTTTTCTATTAAAGATGCGATAAGCCTTGCTGTGTAATGAGTATCCGAAAAAGATCTCATCATTGGATTTTGGCTCAAATTTACTCCGAGCCTCTTTGCCGTTGTTTGACACATAACAACCACACCCAAAAGCTTTAAAATGAGAGATTGGTGGCTTCCTACCTCTCCACATCTCATAGGGTATTTTCATGGTAACCTTATTGATAAGAGTTCTGTTCTGAACATAGCATGCAGTAGACATAGCTTCAGCCCATAGACAGAGAAGAAACTTTTCCCCTGGTAATATTGATCTATCAGCTTCGACTAAAGTGCGATTCTTACGCTCAGCAACTCCATTTTGTTGTGGAGTCCTGAGCGCAAAGAAGTCGTGCTGAATGTCTTGTTTAGAACAATAAGATCTCATATCAAAAAAGTTAAATTCCGTACCATGATCACTCCTGATGCATTTAATGCTCAGTCCTTGTGAATTGCTTATCCAGTTGAAGAGATCTATAAGATGTTCAAAGGTTTGATCCTTCGACTTCAGGAACATCACCCATGTATACCTGGTGAAATCATTGATGACCACAAGGGTGTATCTCGCACCAGGAAGAGAAGCAATAGAAATGGGACCATAGAGGTCCATATGAAGAAGTTGCAATGGTGCAGTTATTGAATTAACTAATTTGCTCTTAAAGCTATGCTTGGTGTGCTTGCCAAGTTGGCATTCTCGACAGAGAGTCTCTGGAGTATTTATGTTTGGGCAAACCATTGACCAAGTCAAGCGATGCTAGTTTATACAAAGTTTTAAAATTTAAATGAGTGCAACGTTTGTGCCATAGCCAACTTTTTTCATCTGATGTTTTAGTGAGGAAACATACAGGGTTAGAGGAATTATTTCTTAAGACCACTGAATATATGTCCCCATCTCTTAATCCGGATAACTTAATATCCCCGGATAAGTTTTTCCTAACTGTGCAGGTGTTGGACATAAAGGAAACAGTAAATCCTTTGTCACATAAATTACTGACACTCAGCAGATTATGCTTCAAACCTTCGACTAGTGAAACCTTAGTAATTGATACACAACTGTTGGTTAAAGTGTCATACCCCACAGTCTTACCTTTACTATTGTCGCCATAAGCTACAAATGGTCCTCATTTGTCAGCAACTTCTACGAGCAGGGACTGATCACCTGTCATATGTCCAGAGCATCCACTATTGAGTATCCACTTGCTTGGATTGATCTTTAATTTCAATTGGTCCGACAATGAATTCCAGAGATGCTCCTGCAAGACAACAATTTACACTTTTGGTGCCCAAACTTGTTTCGGGCGGTTAGGAGAAACAACCACAATGTCAATAGTTCCAGATTTTGCTTTGTTAGGAACTTTAGCTTTCCATGTTGACTTTACTTTGTTAGTGTCAGTTGCTTCTTTTAATTGGGTTTTCTTGGGAGAGTTACTCCTTTGAGATTTAGATTTAGATTTGATAGAAGAATCCTTTTTGATGAATTGATTTTTATTAATATAAACTTGATTACAAAGCCAGTCATCAGATAGACTCTAACACTCATAGTGATAATGGCCTATTTCTCTACAGCTGGAACAGACACTATGATGCGGAGTGCAAATAGGGGATACAGGTTTCTTAGGTTTTATAGGTTTTCTACTCTGTTCCCTATGGCCAAATCCTTTGCGATTGGGTAATGCGCTCTTGGCCCTAGATGCGTCAGCTTTAGCCTTTCCTTTCTTTTTGAGTGCTACAGTTTCAACTTTAACTGCAGCAGCCTTCCCTTCATCGTTAGGTACGGGTACTACTACTTCGGGATCAGCAGTAACAGCCTCAGTTCCACAGTCATAAACTATGGTGCCACCTAAAATGAAACCATCCAACGGTTTAAATGTACTAATAAGATAAAGGTTGGTTAGTTTCGGAATGAAATCCGAGGGACACTTAGTAGCTTGTGCAGATGAAGATGGTTTGGAGCCAAAGGCAGGTTTAACTTGGATGTTGTCTGGATCAGTCCTAAACATAGAAGCTATTTCCCCCAATTTTAGCCACTTACGATTTATTTCTTTTTCCTTTTCAAGTTCATTCTCGAGTCTTTTTAGATTAACAGTTAGGCTATTTAGGTTGGCATTTAGCAAATAATTTTTTACTCTTAGATCATGATACCAAGCCTCTTTACTCCTAAAGTCAGCTATATCTTTTTCAAGTCTTGCAACAGTAAATTCAAGACGTTTAGTCTGACCTTCTATATCTTTGTACATTTGAGTAATTATTAGTCTCCCATTGTTTTCATGATCACGTTCAGCAGTAAGAGATTCTAATTTACTCATGAGCTTAGAGATAGAAGTTACCTCAGTATTTGCCATGAGGTAGACGTTTGACTTTGCGGTTGGCTCATCATCAGAGGATTCCTCCTCTTCTTCCGAGCCACTGATGTACTTCGTGACAAACGCCTTCCTCTTATCCTTGCTGCTTTCTGAGGTGGAGCATCGGGGTTTAACTTTGTCACTTTTATCGGCCGTCTTTGATTTGTATTTACAATCCTTGATCCAGTGACCGGGTTTCCCACAGTTGTAGCATTCTTAGGAACTTGACTCCGATTGCTCCTTCTTTCTGGATGATGATGAGGAGCCTCTTCTGAATCCTTTTTTGCTTTTCCGCAGGAATCACTCGAAGGACTTGACCAGAAAAGCTATTTCTTCTTCAACATCCGAGTCTAAGTTCTCTGACTCTTCCGTATCATCATCCCGCTGTATGCTTTGACATTCTGTAGCTTTAAAAGCCACCCCCTTTTCTTTTCGAGCTATTTTCTTATCTTGGTTAGTATATTTGAATCTGAGCTCATGAGTCCGTAGCTCTCTGTATAGTTTTTCAAGGGGAGCATACTACTAGTTCTTGTCCACTTACATCTGGAGCTGCTTGGAGTAGTAGCGATCCGGCAAGAAGCGAAAAAACTTGTCATTGATTTGAAATTGAGTGTAGTGTTCATTGATAGTTTTTAGCTCCAGAATGAGCTTGCTGAATCTCCGATAGATGCTTTCGAGGGATTCACCAGGTTTATGATTGAAGCTCTCAAAGTTCTATTGGAGAGCACAGATGACGTTCTGCATTTGGGATTTACTTCCCTCATAGAGGATTGTCATTTATCCCAGACAGCTTTCGTTGTCATGCAACCCTGGACGTTCATGAAAGCTTCGGAGTCCAAAGATGATGTTACGTATGCCAGAGCCTTTTCGCTAGCATACTACTAGGCTCTTTCATTGTTGGTGAGTTTAGCATCCGTCTTTGGCCTTCTCACTCCATGTTCTTCGATAATTATCGGAATAGTTAGCTCCTGATGAAGACACGGCCACATGAGATGATTATGACATATCATGAACATTCTCATGCGAGCTTTCCACTGGGAGAAAAGCTCAGGTGTGAAATTTGGCTGTAATGACCCATATTTTGGGATGTGGAGTTAGTCACAGTTTTGCCTTTTGGGGTGGCAATTGTTGGGTTTTAGGGAGTTTTCTTCCCACACACATTGGCTAGAACACCTTGTATTTTGATGAGCAAGCAAGAGGCAAGATTTGAGCCCAAGAGGGAGCTTTTAGAGGTTGCACGTGACAATGACATTGTCACGTGCATTATCACGTGCAAGAAGATTATTGCATGCCTGCCTTCTACATGATTCGAGGAAGCTTAAGGCAGAATTTCACATCATTTGGAGCTGCACGTGATATGGGGATATCATATGCAATGTGGCGTGCATCCATGTTTTCGCACCATCACTTTGGTTTTGTTATTCTAACAATCTTTTCTCAAAGGGGCATGTTTGAATTGTGTGTATTTTATCCTGTGTGGATGTAGGAAGGTTGTAGCTTGTTTTATCAAAACTATGTCGTTTTGATGATGAGGTTCAGTTAATCAAAACTACGTCGTTTTGATGATGAGGTTCACTTAATCAAAACTACGTCGTTTTGATGTTGAGGTGTCTATATAAAGAGGAGGAGCCCTCTTTGTTTTAGGCTTAGGGTTTTTGTTGTTAGCCGCCGCAACCATCGCAGAGAGAGAGATAGAGATAGAGAGAGAGAGAGAGAGAGAGAGAGAGAGAGAGAGGATCTCCTGGTTGTTGTTGCAAGGGTGACTAGCATGGGTGGACGGCGTCTAGCGTGGGAGCAAGGAGGATCTTCCAGAGGTAGGGGTTCTGTCTCTTCTAGTACCCATTCCGGGGTTAGGCCCTGTGGTGGATGATATGTAGAGTATTGTCATTGTTGTTATAATATATATAGGTGTGATCTCCAATTATCAGTTCAGAAAGGTGGTCCTTTAACCATCTTCTTGTCTTTGGAAGGTCTTCTCTTTCTTCATGATGAATGCCCAATTGCTCAATGTCAGGTTCTTGGGCTGGTATAGGTGGCAGAGTCTGAACAGGTTGAATGTTAGAGTCATGGTTTTCTGCTGATTTTTGACTTGGTTCCTCAGCAACTGGTTCAGCTCTGTGTTCATCAGGTTCACGTGCATCTTCCAATGTTTCTGTTGTAATGGGATTATCTGTGTCTTGGTCTTCTACAATAACAATGTCCTGCACTTCATTTACATTTGTGTCTCCTTTCTGCATTCTATGGTTAGTCTCATCAAAAGAAACATGAATAGACTCTTCAACAACTTTGGTTCTTCTATTAAATACACGATAAGCCTTGCTAGTCATGGAATATCCAACAAGATATCCATCATCTGATTTGGCATCAAACTTGTTCAAGTAATCCTTGCCATTATTCAAAAAGTACACCCGAAGATCCTTAGGTGACCAATGTTTGGTCTCCTTCCCTTCCATAATTCATAGGGTGTTTTCATGGCTCGTTTGTTAATTAGAGTTGTGTTTTGTACATAAGAAGTAGTGGCAACAGCTTCAGCCCATAGGGATTTTGGGAACTGAGCTCCTGTCAACATGGTTCTAGCTGCTTCAATTAAAGTTCGATTCTTTCTTTTAGCTACTCCATTTTGTTGTGGAGTTCTTGGTGCTGAGGAATTATGCTGGATACCATGTTCAGTGCAAAACTCTAACATATCAGAAAATTCAAATTCCTTGCCATGATCGCTACGAATGTACTTAATAGAGAGACTCTTAACATTTGTGACCCAATTGAAGAGTTCGACAAGATTCTCAAATGTTTCAGTTTTGTTTTTGAGAAACATGACCCATGTGTATCTAGTATAGTCATCCACTACTGCAAGAAAGTATCGTGCACCAGATAGGGAAGACACATTTATTGGTCCACATAGGTCCATGTGTAGAAGTTCGAGTGGTTGTGTGATTGAGGTTTTATCTACACTCTTAAAAGAATGTTTAACCTGCTTACCCAGATGACAATCCCTACACGGGTGTTCTTTCTCATAAACATGCTTGGGTAAGCCCTCAACAAAATCCAGAGATGCCAGTTTAGACATAGTCTTAAAGTTTAAATGGCCAAATCTCTTATGCCACAACTAACTAATGTCAGGTGAAGCTTTGGACAGAAAACAAATTGGTTCATCAGATTGAGCATTACCAAAGACCAACTTGTAGACATTACCTTGTCTATGTCCATTTAGTTTCACCTCTTTGGAGACAGGGTCCATAACTATGCATGTGTGTTTAGTGAACAAAACTTCATAACCCTTGTCACATAATTGACTTATGCTCAATAGGTTATGTTTAAGACCTTGAACAACAGATACATTCTGAATGGACATAGAACCATTAGAGAGAGTACCCTTACCAACAATCTTACCCTTTTTATTGTCCCTGAAAGTGACAGATCAAGCTGCAACCTCCCTTACTTCACTCAATAGGGAGGCATCATCTGTCATGTGCACAGAACAGGCACTGTCAAGATACCACTGGATGGAATTGATCTTTTGTTTTAGGTGGCTGCTTTCAGCTTCAGGTACCTGTTCCTGCACAATGAGCAACTAAGTCTTGGGGGCCCAATTAAGATTGGGCTTTGGGTAAGTTAAAGCTACAGTTGACAATTTAGGTTTCCAATAAGAAGGGGCAGATTTAACTTTCCATGCTACTCTTGGTGATCCTTCATTAGATTCATTTGCACGGTTAATCTTGAGATTTTCAGCATGTTTCCCTTTCTTATTGTTATCTTTGGTAGCTTTAATAGGCACAGGTTTGACAGCTTTCTTCACAGGTTTGGTCTTTAAGTCTTTTGGATGGGTAGCCTGTGTGTGCCTGGTGTGTTTCTTCCTATCAGAGATACTGTTGCACTGCAGATTTGTAGTGACATTAAGTTGTTTAAGGTTTACCCTGATTTCTGTGGCAATCTCCTTTATGAGATACTCAGGGTAGAATCTGCACTGATAGGAGAGGTGTCCAACTTCACAGCAGATGGGGCATGTGACAGAGACTTATCACCCGTCATATGTCCAGGAGCATCCGCTATCGAGTATCCACTTGCTTTGATTGATTTTTGACTTCAAGTGAGATGTCAGTGACTTCCATAGATGCTCCTACAAGACAACAGATTACACTTTTGGTGCCCAAACTTGTTTCGGGCGGTTAGGAGAAGCAACAACAGTGTCAACTATTCCGGATTTTACGTTGCTAGGAACTTTAACTTTCCAAGTTGACTTAGCTTTTTCCATATTAGTTGCTCCTTTAACTTGGGTTTTCTTAGGTGAGATGCTCCGAGGAGTTTTAGATTTAGATTTCCGAGAAGAACCCTTTTTGTCAACCTGATTTTTATTGATTGAAAAGTGATTACATAACCAGTCATCAGTTAGACTCCAACATTCATAATAATAGTGACCTATTTCACGACATATCGAACATACACTATGATGTGGAGTTACAGCGGGGGAAACAGGTTTCTTTGGCCTAACAGGTTTCCTACTCTGTTCCCTATGGCCTAATCCTTTGCGAACGGGTGACGCGTTCTTGGCCTTAGAAGTGTCAACCTTTTCCTTTTCTTTGTTTCTGGGTGCTGTAGTTTTGGCTGTAACTACAGCAACCTTCCCTTCATTGTTTGGAATGGGTGCTACTACTTCGGGATTAGCAGTAACAGCCTCTCTTCCACAATCATAAACTACGGTGCCGCCTGAAACAAAACCATCCAATGGTTTAGATGTACTAACAGGATATAGGTTGGTTAATTTTGGAGAGTAGTCCGGAGGGCACTCAGTAGCAGGAGCAGTGGAAGTGGGTTCGGATCCTAGGCTAGGTTTGACTCAGATATTGTCAGGATCAGTTTTAAATGTAGAGGCTAAATCTCCGGATTTTAGCCATTTACGATTTATTTCCTTTTCCTTCTCAAGTTCAATCTCGAGTCTTTTAAGATTTACATTCATGCCTGTGAGGTTGGTATTCAGCAAGTGATTTTTAGCTTTTAGGTCGTGATACCAAACCTCCTTGCTTCGATAATCAGCTATGTCCTTTTCAAGTTTAGAAATAGTAAGTTCTAGGCGTTTAGTCTGACCACTCATATTTTGATACATTTGAGTAATTATTAATCTCTCATTCTTTTCATCATCACGTTCCTTATTAAGAGATTCTAATTTACTCAAAAGCTCAGAGATAGAAGGTACCTCAGCATTTGCCATGAGGCAGAAGTTCGCCTTTTCCATTGGTTCGTCATCTGAAGATTCCTCTTCTTCTTCCGAACCACTGTTGTATTTTGAGACAAATGCCTTCCTCTTCATTTTGCTGTTGTCTGAGGTGGAGCGTCGGGGTTTAACCTTGTCATCCTTGTCGGCCATCTTGGGTTTGGATCTACAGTCCTTGGCCCAATGACCAGGTTTCCCGCAGTTGTAGCAGTCTTGGGATGTCGACTCCGACCGCTCCTTCCTTCTCGAGGATGAGGAACAGCCTCTTCTGAATCCTTTTCTGGTTTTCCGCAGAAATCGTGTGAAGGATTTCACCAGGAGTGCTATTTCTTCTTCTATGTCTGAGTCAGAGTTCTCTGGCTCTTCCGTATCATCCTCCGTCAGCATGCTTGGTCCAGCCGTAGCCTTAAGAGCTACCCCCTTTTGTCTCCGAGCTATCTTCTCGTCTCGGTCAGTGTATTTGAATCTGACCTCATGAGTCCGTAGCTCTCCATATTGCTCTTCAAGGAGAGTATACTGCCAGTTGTCTTTGGATTGCATCTAGAGCTGCTTGGAGTAATAGCGATCCGGCAAGGAACGAAAGAACTTGTCATTTATTTGGAACTGAGTGTAGTGCTCATTGACAGCTTTCAATTCCAGGATGAGCTTGCCGAATCTACGATAGATGCTCTCCAGGGATTCGCCAGGTTTGTGGTTGAAGCTCTCAAAGTTCTGTCTGAGAGCGCAAATGATGTTCTGCATTTGGGACTGACTTCCTTCATATAGAATAGTCAATTTGTCCCACACAGCTTTTGCTGTCGTGCAGCCCTGGACATCTGTGAAAGCCTCTGAATCCAAGGACAATGTCACGTAAGCTAGAGCCTTTTCACTGGTGTATTGCCAGGCTCTTTCATCGTGAGTGAGTTCAGCATCAGTCTTTGGCCTCCTGACCCCATTTTCTCCGATAGTCATTGGAATGGGAAGCTCCTGATGAAGACAAGGCCACATTAGATGATCATGACAGGTCATGAACATTTTCATGCGAGCTTTCCACTAGGAGAAAAGCTCTGGTGTGAACTTTGGCGGTTTGCTTAAAGTGTAGCCTGAACTCCGTGGTTGAGGAGCAGCGACAGCAGCAAGTTGAGGTGATCAACATTTTCACTACTGCTTCGGTTGGGAAGGGGCTCTTGAGCTCCCCCGGAGTTAAGTGTCACGCCCCGGATTTCCAACCCGAGGAAACCGGTACGTGACTCCCCTTTTACCCACACGGAGGGCAAAGGGGTAGGATACAAATCAAGAATTTAACATTTTAAACATTCACAACACATTCAAGAAAAATAAAGTCCATTAAAGCAGTCCACAAACCAAATCAGTCTTTATTACAAAGTCCTCTTTTCAATCCATTCCCACTGGGGTTACATCAGTTCCCATAAAAATAACATAAACAGTAAAGTAAATAAGGTCTTCCACCTTGGGGTCCCTCCTAATGCCTGTAAGTTCCTGAAAGAAAACACAACATAGAGGGAGGGGTGAGCAACCACAGCTCAGTAGGGATCAAGTCTCCCCAACCCATCCCATGCACCTAATACCTACATGCCTTGTGTACAAGTGCTGTGTTGTGATACAATTATTCCACTAGATATAATTACAGGTTATAGCAGCAAATACAATCATACACAGGCTGGTACATAAACACTCCCGGGCCTCCACAGCCACCGGGTTCCAAGAACAGTCCCGGGCTTCCACAGCCACCGGGTTCCAAGACCAGTCCCGGGCTTCCACAGCCACCGGATTCCAAGAACAGTCCCGGGCTTCCACAGCCACCGGGTTCCAAGAACACAGCACACATAGCCACACTTAGTCACACAGACATAACATCGAACACTTAGCATGCAAAGCCTCACAGGTATAAAACCAAACAATTGGTGTGCATAAATTCATAGACTCATAAACCCAGCCGCACAGGCATTTTCTCAAACATGTAGCAGGCATATCACACAGGCATTTTATCGAACACTTTTCATGCATCACACGAACACCAGAAACACACCAAAATCGCCATTGAAGGCCAACATCCATATAGGAGATCACACCTATATGGATTATATATATATATAAACAGGTTTAACTCCATAATCTGCCCTAGAACCCTAGGACAGAGGAGGATTTAGGAAGAACAGAACCCCTACCTCAAGTAAAAGGCAACAACACCGAAATGTCCCGATCCCACGTCGAACGCCGTCCACCCACGAAGCACCGACCACCCACGCAAGACGCCCAGGCAGCAACCAGGAGCTCTCCTTCCCTCTCTCTCTCTCTCTCCGCGACGGCCGGTGGAGCAACAAACCCTAACCCTAAAACAGAGAGGGGCTTCTCCTCCTTATATAGACAACACAACATCAAAACGACGTAGTTTTGATTAAGTGAATCCCAGGATCAAAATGACGTAGTTTTGATCACACAAGTTAGCACCTTTCCGCACCCATATAGGCCAAAATACTCAAAATTTCAACATGGTCCTTTGGAGAAAGATCATTAGAATGTCAAAACCAAGGGAACCATGCAAAAATATGGCTGCACGCCAATTTGCACGTGAATTCCCCAATTCACGTGCAACTCCAAATGCGCTCAAACTTCACCCCTAGCCTCCTTGCATCATGTAGAAGACAACCACACTTGCACGTGAATTGGACCCATATCACGTGCACCTCACATACACGTCAGTTTGGCCTGAAACTTCTGTGGTAGATAGAGGACATCATTCTAAGCATCTTTCCTTTTGCACGTGAATTCATTGGAGTCCATTTACTAGGTCAAAATCTAGAAAAACTAGAAAAACTACTCAGAAGGCAAAACTGTGACTAACTCAAGGTACGGGTCCTTACATCCTCTCCCCCTTAAGACTTTTCGTCCTCGAAAAGAAATGACATACGAGGAAAACAAACTCAAACTACCCATTTGCCACACGACGAGCCACAACACCCAAATGGGTCATACACCGCGCACAGCACATAGCAGCACATAACAAGGTACCACCATAATCCATAATCACCATAATGCATATAACACATAACCGCATGTCACAATTACACATCTTAACACATCACAAATAATAACACATCACAAAAAGACAATACAAATACACCAAATCGTACACAACTAATACAAGAAAACATATCACTATCCCTTGGCCAACAGCCACCTCCCACGCTTAAGATTGTTCGTCCTCGAACAAGTCTGGGTGCTGCTCACGCATCACGGACTCACGTTCCCATGTCTCCTCCTCAATGCCACGGTGCTGCCACAGCACGCGAACCAAAGGAATAGCACGACCACGCAAAAGCTTCTCTCGCCGATCTAGGATACGGATAGGGGCCTCAACAACGGACAAGTCATCCTCATTGTCGAATGTCCCCCAATCGATCACATGAGTGGGGTCAGGGTGATACTTCCGCAACTGGGACACGTGAAACACGTTGTGCACTCGACTCAGCCGCGGTGGTAACGCTAACCGGTAGGCCACAGGCCCCACACGATCCAGAATCTCAAAAGGACCAATAAACCGCGGAGATAGCTTGGAACCTCGCCCAAACCGTCGATGTCCACGACGTGGAGAGACACGAAGGAACACATGATCACCAACAGAAAACTCCAAAGGTCGCCGCCGCTGATCCGCATAAGATTTCTGCCGACTCTGAGCTGACAACAAACGCTGACGAATTAACTTGACCTTCTCAGTAGCCTCTTGAACTAACTGTGGCCCCAAGAGAGCTGCCTCTCCTACCTCCGTCCAACACAAGGGTGAGCGGCACGGCCGCCCATACAATGCCTCAAAAGGAGCCATCCCAATGGATGCCTGATAACTGTTATTGTAGGCAAACTCCACCAAAGGAAGGTGAGTTGCCCACGAACCCCCAAAATCTAGCACACAAGCCCTCAACATGTCCTCCATGGTCTGATTCGTCCGCTCAGTCTGACCGTCAGTCTCAGGGTGAAAGGCTGTACTTAGGTGAAGCTTGGTCCCCATAGCTGCCTGCAAACCTGTCCGAAACGGGGAAGTGAACCGCGAATCTCGGTCAGAGACAACCGATGATGGTACTCCATGCAGTCTCACAATCTCGTTCATGTATAGCTGACTCAAGGTCCCAATGGAGTCCCGCTCGCGAACAGCAAGGAAATGGGCCGACTTTGTGAGTCGATCCACAATCACCCAAATCATATCCTTCCTCCCAGGTGGTGGGTGGAAGACCGATCCACAAAGTCCATCGCGATGTGGTCCCACTTCCACTCCGCTATGGGCAACGGCTGTAACATGCCCGCCGGCCTCTGATGTTCTGCCTTCACCTGCTGACACGTGAGGCACCGTGAAACAAAGGCAGCCACATCGCGTTTCATCTCAAGCCACCAAAAATGTCCTCGAAGCGCATGGTACATCTTCGTACCCCCTGGATGCACAAGAACTCTAGGCCGGTGAAACTCCCTCATCACCTCATCCCCGAGGGAAGAAGCCACTACCAACCGCCCCTGAAATGACAACTCATGCTCAGGACCCTCTCCCGATCCTCGGATAGCTCACCAGCCTCAATACGGGCACGGAGAACCTCACACTTGATGTCACCCAGCTGTTCCTCCCGAACGCGCTGGTACAACTCAGGCACAACCACCAAAGGACTCAGGACTGTCCCACCATTACGAACAACAGGCTGCAGCTGCAACATCGCCAACTGCTCCATCAGCTTCCATTCTCTCACGGCCACCTCAGCTTTTCCTTTTCTGCTCAACGCGTCAGCTACAACATTACCCTTGCCCGGGGTATAGGCAAGAGTAAAGTCAAAGGTCTGCAAATACTCCACCCATCTCCTTTGCCTCAAATTCAAGTCCTTCTGAGTAAAGATGTATGAAGGCTCTTGTGATCCGAGAACACCACAAACTTTTCCCCCAAGAGGTAGTGCTGCCAACTCTTCAGGGCGAAGATGACAGAGCTAACTCAAGGTCATGAGTAGGATAATTCTGCTCATGAGGCTTCAGCTGCCTCGACCCATAAGCTACCACACTGTGCTCCTGCATAAGCACACACCCCAAACCAACCCTGGACGCATCACAGTACACTTCATACGGAATATCCTCCCTAGGCAACCTCAACACAGGTGCAGTGGTCAAACGGGTTTTGAGAGTCTCAAACGCCTGCTGACAATTGTCAGTCCAATCAAACTTCATGCCCTTCCGAGTCAACGCTGTCATAGGAGCTGCCAAACGGGAGAACCCCTCGACAAAACGACGATAGTACCCCGCCAAGCCAAGAAAACTACGGATCTCAAAAACGTTGGTTGGCCTCGCCCACGATGCCACGGCCTCAATCTTGGCTGGGTCCACCCTAACTCCCTCGGTGACACCACATGGCCAAGAAAGTGAACCTCCTGCGGCCAAAACTCACACTTGCTAAACTTAGCAAATAGCTGCTGGTCCCTCAAGGTTTGCAACACCGTTGCCAAGTGCTCCACATGCTCCTTCTCGGTCTTGGAATACACCAAGATATCGTCGATAAACACCACCACGAACGAGTCTAAGTATGGGGCAAAGACTTGGTTCATCAAATGCATGAACACCGCTGGCGCGTTAGTGAGCCCGAAAGGCATCACTATCCACTCATAATGCCCATACCTGCACCAAAAAGCTGTTTTAGGGATGTCTCCCTCCCTAACCCTCAACTGATGATACCCCGACCGTAAATCTATTTTGGAAAACCACTGGGCCCCACTCAACTGGTCAAACAGGTCATCTATCCGAGGCAACGGGTACTTGTTCTTCACAGTCACTGAATTCAGCTTCCTGTAGTCGATGCAGAGATGAAGTGTGCCATCAGCCTTCTTAGCAAAGAGCACCGGAGCACCCCAAGGTGAGGTACTCGGTCTGATATACCCCTGACCCACCAACTCCTCGATTTGCCTCTGAAGTTCCCTCAACTCAGCTGGCCCCATACGATATGCTACTTGGGAAATCGGACCCGTCCCCGGCACCAACTCAATGGTGAACTCCACACTCCTCTTAGGTGGCAAACTCCTCAACACTTCAGGAAAAACATCCTGAAATTGGTCCACAACAATGGCCACACCCTCTTCTCCACCTTCCCCTCCTCGGCAAAGGTCAGGGCTGCCAACCTGTGGGTAATGGCACCCCACTGGTCCGACACTTGGCCCGGCCCGACTCGCCTCACAGTCCCACTCCCCCTGCAGGGTGCAAGAGGTCCCTGCAGGTGTCACGAAGGATACCCGCCGCCGATAACAGTCTATCTTGGCCTGGAAAGCCATAAGCCAATCCATACCCAAGATCAGGTCAAACGTCCTCAAAGGCATTACATGCAAGTCGAAACTCAGCTCCACCTCTCCTATGGTTAACACACGATCCACGGAAAACACGCCACACCTCAATCATACCCCCCCACTGGAGACTCAACAACTAGGGGCTTCGCCGCCTCCACACAAGCTAACCCCAAGCTATCTATCACAAGCTCAAGAACAAACGAACATGATGCACCCGTATCGAAAAGTACGAAGCTAATGTACGGGAGATCAAAAGGGTACCTCTAACCACCGATGGTCCTGCTCCACCCTCAGTGGTGGGGGTGGTAGCTCGGTCTCCTCCGGGCACGTCGCCTCCAGCGCAAACACCCTCCCTTGGCCCGTGCCACCGGTCGGCTCACTCGGCGGGCGCTTCCCGCCAAGGCGCCTCCAGGCTTCGATCTGTGCCGCTCCGGCCTCCCCCCGAGGTCGGGTCCGATTCGATCTGCTGCTAGCCGGCCACCGACGAGCTGGTCTCTCTGCTGGTGCACGGAACCGGCATCACTCCTTGTCTTGGATGTCATGCCTCCAACTCCCCTGTTGCCACTCCGGCAAACCCGGCTCGAGATGGCCCTCTCGTCCACAACTATGGCATTTCCGGTCCCTCTTTGGACACTCCTTCCTTAAGTGGCCTTGCTCCCCACAAGCGAGAAACAACCGCCGGGGAGACCTCCTGGCTGGACCGCCCGTGCCTGCCACCGCCAAAGCTAGACCTCCCTGGGTTCACCAATGTCTGTCCCCTGCTGCGGAAGGAACTCGCTATCTCTCTCCTCGCTCTTAGGCCTCTTGGACCCCGAATCGCGTTCGGACCCACCTTGCAACCGACGACCCCGATGGACCTGCCTCCCATCCTCCGGCTCCCTCTCGCCTATACGTGCTGTCTCAACGACCTCAGCATATGTCCTCAAACGTAGAATCGCCACCCTCTCCCTAAGGGCTGGCCTAAGACCCAGAGTGAACTTGTGGGCCTTCAGGTCCTCCTTTGCCACTGTCTCGGGGGCAAACCTACTCAGGCTCCGGAACTCCCGCTCATACTCGGGCACTGTCTTTGATCCTTGCTTCAGGCTGCCAAATTCCTCTCTCTTCTGCCATCTCAAAGATTCCGGGAAGAACTCATCATGGAAGAGCTGTAGAAACTCCTCCCAAAGCATAAACTGCACCGCACGGCTTCCCGCGACACTCAACCACCACTCCAGAGCATCCCCTTCCAGCTGCCGAATGGCCAGTCTCACCTTATCCTCCTCCCGGGGTAGGAGAAAGGAAAACACATGCTCGATCCGCCTCAGCCAGTGCTCAGCTAACACTGGGTCCTCCCCTCCTTTAAATCGTGGAGGTTGTTCCTTTCGAAACCGCGTCACCACATCATCCTCCGCACGAGTCGGTATACCACGCGGAGGAACCTCACGCTCCTGGGGTAGCTCCCCCGCTGGTGGTGGCGGTGGGGGTGGCACCACCTGCTGTGCCGCCATCTCACGGCGCACCTCCTCCCGGACTTCTTGCCGGATACCCTCCCTCAGCTCTTGGACTTCCAATCGGATGCCTTCTCGCGTGCGCCAAGCAATAGTGCATGTCCTCCAATGGACTGTCCCGCACCCGGGCCCTCATGGGCAGATGACTCATCAGCCACTACCCCGGACGCACGCGTCACTCTCCTCGGTGGCATTCTTACTACATGAAGTAAGAAGCACAAACATCAGAACGCGTTCGACTACTAACAGGTTGACTACCTCTACCCCATTATCAAGTCAAGCAGTACATGGCATCACACACATTTTAACCATTGCATCAATCAATATTGCACACAGCACAGTCCACATTGTAGTCATACCCAAGGCATTCCAAGAATATTCAGAGTTACACAGTTCACACATAATCATGTTATTCACATCCTTCACACATGACAACAAATGCAACGAGTGCCCTAATGCCAATGCATGCAAATCCTGCCTCAGGTCTGGACTACCCCAAGTACACCTTAGAGGCTCCAAGAGGACCGTGTTGATCAGGCACGTCCCTCCAGGTTCCTCCAAAGGACTCAGGGTTAACCGGATCCGCCCACTACCCTAGGCCAACTAGACCATGCTCTGATACCATATTGTCACGCCCCGGATTTCCAACCCGAGGAAACCGGTACGTGACTCCCCTTTTACCCACACGGAGGGCAAAGGGGTAGGATACAAATCAAGAATTTAACATTTTAAACATTCACAACACATTCAAGAAAAATAAAGTCCATCAAAGCAGTCCACAAACCAAATCAGTCTTTATTACAAAGTCCTCTTTTTAATCCATTCCCAATGGGGTTACATCAGTTCCCATAAAAATAACATAAACAGTAAAGTAAATAAGGTCTTCCACCTTGGGGTCCCTCATAACGCCTGTAAGTTCCTGAAAGAAAACACAACATAGAGGGAGGGGTGAGCAACCACAGCTCAGTAGGGATCAAGTCTCCCCAACCCATCCCATGCACCTAATACCTACATGCCTTGTGTACAAGTGCTGTGTTGTGATACAATTATTCCACTAGATATAATTACAGGTTATAGCAGCAAATACAATCATACACAGGCTGGTACATAAACACTCCCGGGCCTCCACAGCCACCGGGTTCCAAGAACAGTCCCGGGCTTCCACGACCCACCGGGTTCCAAGATTAGTCCCGGGCTTCCACGGCCACCGGATTCCAAGAACGGTCCCGGGCTTCCACGACCACCGGGTTCCAAGAACACAAAGACACATAGCCACACTTAGTCACACAGACATAACATCGAACACTTAGCATGCAAAGCCTCACAGGTATAAAACCAAACAATTGGTGTGCATAAATTCATAGACTCATAAACCCAGCCGCACAGGCATTTTCTCAAACATGTAGCAGGCATATCACACAGGCATTTTATCGAACACTTTTCATGCATCACACGAACACCAGAAACACACCAAAATCGCCATTGAAGGCCAACATCCATATAGGAGATCACACCTATATGGATTATATATATATATAAAACAGGTTTAACTCCATAATCTGCCCTAGAACCCTAGGACAGAGGAGGATTTAGGAAGAAAAGAACCCCTACCTCAAGTAAAAGGCAACAACACCGAAATGTCCCGATCCCACGTCGAACGCCGTCCACCCACGAAGCACCGACCACCCACGCAAGACGCCCGACAGCAACCAGGAGCTCTCCTTCCCTCTCTCTCTCTCTCTCTGCGACGGCTGGTGGAGCAACAAACCCTAACCCTAAAACAGAGGGGCTTCTCCTCCTTATATAGACAACACAACATCAAAACGATGTAGTTTTGATTAAGTGAATCCCAGGATCAAAATGACGTAGTTTTGATCACACAAGTTAGCACCTTTCCGCACCCATATAGGCCAAAATACTCAAAATTTCAACATGGTCCTTTGGAGAAAGATCATTAGAATGTCAAAACCAAGGGAACCATGCAAAAATATGGCTGCACGCCAATTTGCACGTGAATTCCCCAATTCACGTGCAACTCCAAATGCGCTCAAACTTCACCCCTAGCCTCCTTGCATCATGTAGAAGACAACCACACTTGCACGTGAATTGGACCCATATCACGTGCACCTCACACACACGTCAGTTTGGCCTGAAACTTCTGTGGTAGATAGAGGACATCATTCTAAGCATCTTTCCTTTTGCACGTGAATTCATTGGAGTCCATTTACTAGGTCAAAATCTAGAAAAACTACTCAAAAGGCAAAACTGTGACTAACTCAAGGTACGGGTCCTTACATTAAGGCAGGTATTGAATAGCATGCTGCTTTCTTCGGCCATTGTTAAGTTGAGAGGGAGTGAGGGATCTCTACGAGCAGGTAGAACTTGCTCTGATACCACTTGTTGGTCCCAGAGAGCCTAGAGGGGAGGGGTGAATAGTCTCTTTTAAAAATTCTTTCTCTCTCTTAATGGCTAGATACTCACTCTAGTTAAACGGATAAAATCAGTGCGGAAGATTAACCAGGTAGTGGAAGTATGTTGCTTTATTATCTAAAGATAATTACAACGAAGCAAACCAGCATTTTAGCTGATTACAACACAATACTCTGTCTTGGTTACACACACTTGGCTGTAAATCTCTGTATATGCTTTTTCACACGATACACGCTTTTAAGTATATGAGTATTAGTGAGCGCTCACGCTTTTATTTTACATTGCTTCAGGTATATATATGGACATCCTAGGAATCTATCTTGGAACTGCAATTTCCGAGCAGTGTAAAGCATTGAAGTTCTTCGTTGGAAAATGCTGAAGCTTTAACTACTGCGGATGTGGAGCTCGAAATATTGGAAGCATAAGTTGTGGTGAATTCTTGCTTGATTCCAATTGCATTTGAGACCGCGTCCACATCTCCGCGTGATCCACGTGTAAGAATTTAGGTTTTCAACGGGTTTGTTTTATATCAGGACGAAGCGAGCTGATTGCAATAAAAGAGGCTTAGAAATGAAGAAGCAACGTCTTCTTAGTCCGTCATAAGGTTCCTTACTCCGTATCAGCAAAGCTTGGATCCTTACTCCGTGTCAGTGGTTGCTTACTCCGTATGAATGAAGTCCTGGAATTCTTGTTCCGTGTCAGCGCCTCTTACTCCGCATGAAGTATAGGCTCGGAGAGCTTATTCCGCATCAGCGCTTCCTTACTCCACATAAAGTAGATACTGAATGCTTACTCCGTATCAGTGAATTCCTTACTCCACATGAGTAATGGGTAGGATTCCTTATTCCGCATTTGTTGTCCTTACTCCACAACAATTGTCCTTACTCCGTTCGAATGAGATTCGGATTTCTTAGTCCGTGTCTTCTTTTTATTTAGTCCAGTGGAGTGACAATTTTGATTCTCTCTCCGCAACAAGTCTCTCTTATTCCGTGTGAGTGATAGACTTGGAATCTTATTCCGTATCAATTGACTTAGTCAAGTTGAGAGTTAGAGACGGGTTCCTCAAGTCGTTTTGTCAAGTATTTAGTCCGCATGAAAAGTCCTTACTCCGGATGAAGACTCGGTTATGTACCAAGTGAATGACGATACTCATGATGATCCGGATCAGGATTATGTATCCTGTCCTTAGCTTTGTTCTCACACGAGTAGGTCCGGATTAGAGTTAACTCATCTGCATAGACTTAATAGTAAACATGAAACATCTCGAGTCAGATTACATAGGGTTTGTTCCACATTATCCAAATTCTAGGTTTGATCCAACAGAAACATGGAGTGTAATGGGTGCCCTAGCCGCCAGCAGTTGCCACTTATCAAAATGACGTAGTTTTGATAAGTAGTTTCCATTCTTCTTCCAACTTGAATACAACTCGAACCAAGCATAATTTGGACTAGGTGCTTTAGAGAAAAGTGTTTAAAATAACAAAACAAAGCGATCCATATAAAAATCCGACTGCACGGCATGTTGCACGTCATATGGCTATATGACGTGCACCTCCAAATGGTCTGAAATTTTGCTCCAGGCTTCCTTGAAATGTGTAAAAGGCAGGGCTGCAATAACATCCTTGCACGTCATAAGGGTCCATATGACGTGCACCCTTATTTTGCCTCCTCAAGCTGCCCCATTTTGCTATAAGTCCCTTCTTTGATAAATGAAGTGATTTGACTGGTGTCCATAAGATGAAATTGCCTAAAAACCTGCCAAAATAGCTCAAAAACACATATATATAGGCCAAGCAGTCTTCCTAGAGTGTTAGAGCAAATATCTAAGAAATATGGATGAATTAAGCTCTAATCATGCTCTTTAATACCCTAAATATACACTAGAATAACGGCATAAATGCATGTTATCACTGCCGTCCCCAAATTCACTATTTCTACTGGGTCTTCACTTGGAATGGATAAGCGATCGTCCTTCTCCAATAGTTGTATGATCTCTCCCGGTAGTTCGGGTGTCTCCTCTACCTCATTCTTATCAGCTTCAAACACTGGCTACTCCCAGTTTGGACTTTGATCAAACCTTAGGCATCTCGTTTTGCTTTCGCATACGATATTTTCATTGACATTGTGATACCTGCTTATAAGAGAATGACAAATTCATAACCAAATATGATATACATATGTCATGAATGGAATGCACCGTGAAAGATTTGAAAAAAGTACATTTTATTGAAAAGCTTTTGATAAAAACAAATGTTGTCCGCTTTAAAAGGCATTGAAATATAATACATTAAATCCCAGTGATCCCCTAAGCATTACATTATGGGAAGGTCTAGACTAGTCCAATTATTCAATGGATGGTTAGGATCCTCTCGCACCACCAGAACCATCTCGCTCGGTGCATGCTCGTCTGTGTCCAGTGTAACTATAGTCCAGTCTCAGTTTCAGCTTGGCTTTTGTGGATAAACCCTCCACTTCGGAAGGTAACAAGTAAGGGGGGAAAGCTCCTTTTTCTTCTTATATTGGCCTTTTCTGCAACCTTGCCATTCCGATTTCCCTCCTTTTAGCAATTTCCCTCTTTTTGTCAGCTCTTGTGGGCATGTAGCCCAGCCCAAACTTCTCAGTATTTTCTCGGATGGTCAGCAGTTTTTGAATCCCTCGAGCTTCCAGGCCTAATCCTTGCCCTGGTTTATACCCTTGCTTGATCATAGTGGCTGCAACCATTCTTGCAGCCTTCGAGAGATGATAGTCTAGGGCAGAAGTGACATTTACGATCTCAAAAGCCCGATAAGAACATTCTGGCACATCCTCATTGTTTTCAATATAAGGGACTGATGCCGGCTTAGTAATGAGGAAACTAGTTTCCCTAGAGATGCAAATGATTTGGTCTCCCATCGCAAATTTCATCTTTTGGTCGAGGCTTGACGGCACTGCTCCTGCCACGTGGATCCAAGGTCTTCCCAACAAACAACTATAATAGGGTGTAATGTCTATCACCTGAAATTCCACCGTAAAGGTAACTGGTCCAATCAGTAGTGGAATGTCCAAAGTTCCAACCACATCACGTTTTCCTCCATCGAATGCCCGCTCCTTTATCGTATAGGGATACATATAGGATGCGTCAATTGGCAGTTGTTGGAGTATATGTATGGCCATAATATTCAAGGCAAACCCATTATCAATAAACACTTGGGCTATGGTGTGCTCCTTACACTTGACTGTAATGTGCAGAGCTTTTATATGTCCCTTCCCTTCCTAAGGTTGCTCGTCATGTAATGACCCGTGTTTTGGGATATGAGGAGTTAGTCATAGTTATGCCTTTTGAGTGGCAATTGTTAGGCTTTTGGGAGATTTTTTCTCATACACATTGGCTAAAACACTTTGTATATAGATGAGCAAGCTTGAGGTAAGAGATGAGCCCAAGAGGGAGCTTTTAGAGGCTGCATGTGACAATGGCCTTTGTCATGTGCAGTGATGTTTTTGCATGGAAGCCTTCCAGTCCAAGTTCTAAAGCTAGTGGCAAAATCCTAGACCATTTGGAGGTTGCACGTGACAATGGCCTTTGTCACGTGCAACTATGTTTTTGCACCGTCACCTTCGTCTTGTTATGCTGATAATCTTTTCCTAAAGGGCCATGTTCGAATTATGGGTATTTTTTCCTATGTGGAAGCAGAAAGATTGAAACATGTTACTTATCAAAACTACGTCATTTTGATACACAGGTTTCACTTATCAAAATTACGTCGTTTTGATACACAGGCTTCACTTATCAAAACTATGTCGTTTTGATAAATGAGGTGTCTATATAAGAAGGTTGAGGTCTCTTTGTTTTAGGTTTAGGGTTTGTTGTCAGCCGCCGCAACCATCGCAGAGAGAGAGAGAGAGAGAGAGAGAGAGAGAGAGAGAGAGAGGATCTTCTCCTGATCGCTGCTGTGGTGATTCGCGTGGGTGGATGGTGTCTAGTGTGGGAGCAAGAGCAAGGAGGATCCTTTTAAGGTAGGGGTTCTGTTCTCCCCGAACTTATTCTGTTCTCAGGTCTTGTGGTAGACAATTTATGGAATATATATGTTATAAATATATGTAAATTCATATAGGTGTGATCTCCTATATGAATGTTTGCCTTCAATGGCAAAGTTGTGTTTAGATATGTCTTTGAGTCCGGGGTTTGGGGATTTCGGGTTCGTTCTCATGGCAGTGGTTGAGATCGTTAGGGTTAGTCCCGTGGTAGGGCCTTGTGGGGAAACCTGAGGGTTTCCGGGAGAGTTACGTTGATATGATTATTATGTTTGATATGATGATTATGTGGATATGATAATTATGGATTTTGTGGATTATTGAATACATGTATTTATCTGATGTGTTGTGAATGTGTGATTAAGTGTGCTATGTGAGACTATGGAGCCTGTGTGGTTGTGTTTATGGTAGCCTGTGTGGCTGTGGTTGTGGTAGCTTGTGTGGTTGTGGTTGTGGAAGCCTGTGTGGCTATGGTTGTGGTTGTCCTTGCTTGTGTGGCTTGTTTGTTTGTTTCTGTGTTTGTAAATGTTAATTATAACCTGTTCATAAATTATTGCCACGACACCGCACTTGTGCACATCTTCATGTAGATGCTAGGAGCATGGGATGGGTCGGGGAGACTTAATCCCTACTGAGTTGTGGTTGCTCACCCCTCCTATTGTGATTTGTTTTCCTTTCAGGAACCTATTGGCGTTAGGTGGGACACGAAGGTGGAAGACAGTTATCTGTTTTGTTGCTTTGTTTTATTTTAATTTATGGAACGATTGTAACCCCAATGGGGAAATGATGTAAAAGGTTTTTAAACTAATAAAGTGATGTGGTTTGCCTTTTGGTTATTTATTGTGGTCTGAATTTAATAAAGATACGTGGTGTCCTATGGTAATATTCATCCCAACCCCTTATCTACCGCGTGGGTAAAGGGGAGTCATGAACCAATTTCCTCGGGTTAGAAATCCGGGGCGTGACAATATGGTATCAGAGCATGGTCTAGTCGGCCTAGGATAGTGGGCGGATTTGGTTATCTTGAGTCCTTTGGAGGATCTTGGAGGGACATGCCTGATCAATATGGTCCTCTTTGAACCTCTGAGGTGTATTTGGGGTAGTCCAGTCCTATGGTAGGATTTGTATGCATTGGCATTAGGGAACTAGTTGCATTTGTTGCTTATGTGTGATTGTAAGGATAACTGTGAGAAAGTTTTAAATGTGATAAGGAAAATATGAATAACGTGATATGTCACGCCCCTAAAATCCTGGAAACCACAAAACTAGGAACGCGACAGCCCCACGCCCACTCTAGGAGTCGAGGGGTTGATGACTGACCAAACCAGTACAATACTACAACAAGGGTAGAATTGTACACCAATATGATAAACTCAAAATTTAATGAATGTACAACTATGCAATCAAACCACACAAATGTCTAGCACACCAATTTGGTTCATACAACTGTCACGGACCCAAGTCCGGAGAATAAATTAATAGAATGAATAACAAGGTCTATGGAATATCCTACATAAAGAAGTCCTGTCCTGCTACGATATTGCTCCAACTACTATCCTCTACAACCTGTAGGAAATAAAAATAAAGTAGGGTGAGCATAATTGCCAATAGGTGATCCCTATCTCTACTATCCCATTACATAATTCCTAAGTCTATATGATAGTGTAGGCTCGTGTCAGTGTAGTGTTACATTCTCCCATGATTAAATTTCATTTAAGTCACATATCAGACATCACATCATATTTCAATCATTTAAGGTTTGCACCGGCAATTCATCCATCCAAAGGAATCCCCACTACCAACTCCAGGAATTCAAATCACTACTAGACAGCCATATGTGGGACCTACGGTGCCCCTAATAACAACCTGCCACATATGAGACCCGGGTACTAGTCATGTAGGGGACCCGCGGCCTCTTGCTAGCCCTATGTGGGATCCGCAGTTACCCAAACAGCTCCACCCCCAGTTCACACACATAATCAAATAATAAAATAAAAATAATAATGATTCAAAAATCAAAAACCTCCCCATGGCAATACAGGATATTTAATTTACCAAACCATAATATTAACATGTTACAAATGACCATCACAACCACACGTATAATAGTAAATCCAACAACTTTTATTTAATTAAGCTAACCAAACAAAAATCAAGCCGTTATCATAATATCAAACTAAACACGTTAAAACTGTAAATGTATATAAATAAACTAAATCATTAACCAAACAATTTTTTTTACGTTGGGGACGGCGCAGGTACTGTCGTCCCCCACCACGACGATCGCCCACCTGGTCGGCGCCCTGGACTCGCCGACCGACCAGACTGTCTCTGACAGTCTGGTGTGCTTGCGACGTAGAAGGCCAGGCCGAATTTGGCCTGGTGCAGAACGTAGTAATAATATTTTGGAGGATAAAAGAAGAACATAGATAGGATCAATTCTTCCAACCACGTACAGAAAGTAACTCCAAGCCGGGCCCCCGCCTTTCTTTTCTTTTCTTTACCTTTTTCCCACAGACTATCAGGCCACATTGAAGCAATCCTTACAGCTATCTAAAAGCTATACCCAAACGGATGAGCCGGCACAAGTAATGGCAGTCGATCGTGTATATATATAAATATGTATATAATCGAATATGTATTCCTTTAGCAACTGTAATCATGTGATTTGATAGTAAGAAAATTAAGAATCCCCTACCTGATAAAGTTTCGAAGGATCCAAGGAACGCAACAACTTCAAGTCCTCTTCTTTACCAGCTCTACGCATACGAATGAGACGTAGGGTTTGACCCTTGGTTTCTTCTATTTATACTCTTATATAATACATACATACATATATATATATATATATATTAAACTTAATCATAATAATAATTATGAATTAGATAATTATATAAATAGTGATGAAGATAATAACCTTAGTGATAATAATAATAACTCAAATACCTAAATGATTATATTAATAATATTAACTTCATAATTTAGAGTAAACTCAAACCATAAAAATAGATATTTCAAACTCTGTTCGGGCCTCACACAGGTACGGGTCTTTACATCCTCCCCACCTTAGGACTTTTCGTTCCCGAAAAGACAAGTCATCCTCAACGAGGTAACACTTCTAGTTAAAATAATAATGCATAACCTAGCTACAACTAGCATGATTAACAAAACAACACCCACAAATAAAAATATCCACAAGCACACGCAAAAAAAAAAAAGTTAAATACCTTAACGTACGATAAAGATCGCAACACCCTCCCCACCTCAGGACTGTTCGTCCTCGAACAGCTCAGGGTGAAGAGCACGCATCTGACTCTCGCGCTCCCAGGTCTGCTCCTCCATGTTGCGGTGGCGCCACAAAACTCCGACCAACGGAATCATTTTGCCCCGTAAGACCTGCTCCTACCGGTCTTAAATCTGAACTGGTGCCTCTACAACAGAACCGTCATCTGCTAACTCTATCTCACGCCAATCAAGAACATGGGAAGGATCCGGGTAATATTTCCGCAACAGGGAGACATGGAAAATATCATGAACACAAGCTAGCTCGGATGGTAACTCCAATCAATAGGCCACCAGTCCCATAACAGGAATGATAGGAAAAGGACCTACAAATCGAGGTGAGAGTTTGGAACCTCGCCCAGACCGCCTGTGCCCCCGTCATGGTGGGACTCGCAAGAAAATGCGGTCCCCTACGATGAATTGAGCGGTCGCCGCTGCCTGTCAGTGTAATGACCCGTGTGTAAGAAGTTAACCACAAACACCTTGGATGTTGGTGCACAAGTTTGAGGTAAGAGATGAGCCCAAGAGGGGACTTTTGGGAGGTGCATGTGACAAGGGATAACGTGCATTTATGCCCTAGGAAGATGCTATGCATACACAGGCGCTTTTAGGCTATTTTGTCAGGTTTTGGAGAATTATTTTGACCTAGTAGATGGGCTCAGATGAATTGGCGTGCAGAACAAAAGATTCTTAGAATGATGTCTTCTATCTACCACAGAAGTTTCAGGCCAAACGGACGTGCACGTGAATTGTACCCATTTGGCGTGCAAGGATTTTATTGCTTGGATGACTTTTACATGATGCAAGGAGGCTTGGGGTAAAGTTTGAGTGCATTTGGAGCTGCACGCCAATTGGGGAATTGGCGTTCAAATTGGCGTTCAAACATGTTTTTGCATGGTTACCTTGGTTTTGTCATTCTAATGATTTTTCCCCAAAGGACCATGTTGAAATTATGAATATTTTGGCGTGTATGGATGCGGGAAGGTTGTAGCTTGTTCCATCAAAACTACGTCGTTTTGATGCTGGTTTTTACTTAATCAAAACTATGTCGTTTTGATGTTGTGTTGTCTATATAAGGAGGAGAAGCCCTCTATTTTAGGTTTAGGGTTCTCTTTAGCTACTCCAGCCGTCACGAGAGAGAGAGAGAGAGGGAAGGAGAGCTTCTGGTGGCTACCGGAGCGTCTTGTGTGGGTGGTCGGAGTCTTGCGTGGAAGTGTGAGCAAGGAGAACATACAAGGTAGGGGTTCTGTTCTTCCTAAATCTTCCTCTGTCCTAGGGTTCTAGGGCAGATTATGGATTATACCTGTTTATATATATATGTAATCTATGTAGGTGTGATCTCCTATATGGATGTTGGCCTTCGATGGCGGTTTTTGATGTATTCTGGTGTTGGATGGTGAGTGCATATTAAGTGTTCGATAAAATGCCTGTGTGAATATGTCTGGGTGAATATGCCTAATATGTGTTTGATTTTATGCCTGTGAAAGTGTGTATGCTACGTGTTTGGTTTAATGCTTGTGTGACCTTGTATGCTGTGTTTATGGAACCCGGTGGCTGTGGAAGCCCGGGACTAGAAATGTTAGCCGTGTGGCTAAGCCTTAGTGGCCATGGATATGTTAGCCGTGTGGCTAAGCCTTAGTGGCCATGGATATGTTAGCCCATGTGGCTAAGCCTTAGTGGCCGTGGATATGTTAGCCCATGTGGCTAAGCCTGAGTGGCCGTGGATATGTTAGCCCGTGTGGCTAAGCCTGAGTGGCCGTGGATATGTTGGCCCGTGTGGCTAAGCCTGTATGGCTGTGGATATGTGTGTGCCATGTGAATGTGGAATACAACTTGTTTATATTTTATTGTCACTACACTGCACCTGTACACACTCATGTAGATGCTAGGAGCATGGGATGGATTGGGGAGACATGATCCCTACCTGGCCGTGGTTGCTCACCCCTCCCTCTATGTTGTGTTTTCTTTCAGGAACATACAGGCGTTAGGTGGGACCCCAAGGTGGAAGACCTTATTTACTTTACTGTCTTCCATTTATGTTATTTTTATGGGAATTGATGTAACCCCAGTGGGGATGGATTGAAAAGAGGATTTTGTTGTAATAAAGACTGGTTTGGATTGTGGATCGCTTTTATGAACATTACTTTCTTGAATGTGTTTTGGATGTTTAAAATGTTATATTCGGGGTTTGCACCCTAACCCCTTTGCCCTCCATGTGGGTAAAAGGGGAGTCACGTACCGGTTTCCTCGGGTCAGAAATCCGGGGCGTGACAATATGGTATCAGAGCACGGTCTAGTTGGCCTAGGGTAGTGGGCGAATCTGGTTATCTTGAGTCCTTTGGAGAAACCTGGAGGGACGTGCCTGATCAACACGGTCCTCTTGGAGCCTCTAAGATGTACTTGGGGTAGTCCAGACCTGAGGTAGGATTTGCATGCATTGGTCTTAGGGCACTAGTTGCATTAGTTGTTGTATGTGAAGGTGTGGATACCTGTTAACATTGTAATTGCGATAAAAGAAAAATGTGACTAATGTGATAAGGTGGGAACTGTGGAACTCTGCTTTTACTTGAAGTACCGTGAGCATGACTACAAGGAAAGGTCCTTGTTTATTTGAACTGTGTGCGATGTTGATTGGTGCAATGTGTAAAATGTGTGTGATGCCATGTACTACTTGACTTGATAATGGGGTAGAGGTAGTGAAACTTGATAGTAGTCTAATGCGTTCTGATGTTTGTGCTTTTTACTTCATGTAGTAAGAATGCCACCGAGGAGAGTAACTCGTGCGTCCGGGGCAGTGGCTGATGAGTCATCTGCCCATGAGGGCCCGGGTGCAGGGCAGTCCGTTGGAGGACTTGCACTATTGCTGGCATAGCTACGAGAAGGCATCCGGCTGGAAGTACAAGAGCTTAGAGAGGGTATCCGGCAAGAAGCCCGGGAGGAGGTACGCCGTGAGATGGCGGCACAGCAGGTGGTGCCACCACCACCGCCACCACTAGCGGGGGAGTTACCAAGGGAGCGTGAGGGTTCACCGAGTGGCATACCAACTCGTGCGAGAGGATGACGTGGTGACATGGTTCCGAAAGGAACAACCTCCGCGATTCAAAGGGGGAGGAGGACCCGGTGTTAGCCGAGCACCGGGCCGAGGCGGATCGAGCATGTGTTTTCCTTTCTCCTACCTCGGGAAGAGGATAAGGTGAGATTGGCCATTCGGCACTGGAGGGGGAATGCTCGGAATGGTGGCGAGTGTTGCGGGGAGCCGTCGTTGTGCAGTTCATGTTGTGGGACGAGTTCCTGCAGCTCTTCCATGATGAATTCTTCCCCGAGTCGTTAAGGTGGCAGAAGAGAGAAGAATTCGGCAGCCTGAAACAGGGATCAAAGACGGTGCCTGAGTATGAGTGCGAATTCCGGAGCTTGAGCAGATTTGCTCCCGAGACCGTGGCGCAGGAGGACCTGAAGGCCCACAAGTTCACCTTGGGTCTCCGGCCAGCGCTTAGGCAGAGGGTGGCAATTCTGCGTTTGAGGACCTATGCTGAGGTTGTTGAGACAGCACATATAGATGAGAGGGAGTTGGAGGATGGGAGGCAGGTCCATCAGGGTCACCAGTTGCAAGGTGGGTCTAAACGCGATTCGGGGTCCAAGAGGCCCAAGACTGAGGAGAGAGATAGTAGTTCCTTCCGCAGCAGGGGACAGACATTGGAGAACCCAGGGAGGTCTAGCTTTGGCAGTGGCAGGCAGGGAGGTCCAGCAGGAGGTCTCCCCGGCGGTTGTCATTGCTGTGGGGAGCAAGGCCACTTCAAGAGGGAGTGTCCCAAGAAGAACTGGCGATGCAGTAGCTGTGCACGAGAAGGCCATTTGAGCCGGGTTTGCCGGAGTAGCAACAAGGGGGTTGGAGGCATGGCATCTAGCATGAGGAGTGACACCGGTTCCATACACTGCAGAGAGACCAGCCCGTCGGTGGCGCAGGTCGGTAGGATCGAGTCGGACCCGACCCGGGGAGGCCGGAGCGGCGACGGACCGAAGCCGGAGGCAACCTTAGCGGGAAGCGTCCAGGTGGAGTGAGCCGACCGGTGGCACGGGCCAAGGAAGGGTGTTTGCGCTGGAGGCGACGTACCAGGAGGAGGCTGAGCTACCACCCCCACCAGCTGAGGGTGGAGCAGGACCATCGATGGTTAGAAGTACCCTTATGATCTTCCGTACATTAGCTTCTGTTCTTTTCGATACGGGTGCATCATGTTCGTTTGTTGCTGAGCTTGTAATAGATGGCTTGGGGTTAGCTTGTGTGGAGGCCGCGAGGCCCCTAGTTGTAGAGTCTCCGGTGGGAGGCATGATTGAGGTATGGCGTGTGTGTCGTGATTGTGTGTTAACCATAGGGGAGGTGGAGCTGAATTTTGACTTGCATGTAATGCCTTTGAGGACGTTTGACCTGATCTTGGGTATGGATTGGCTTATGGCTTTCCAGGCCAAGATAGATTGTTATCGGCGGTGTGTATCCTTCGTGACACCTGCAGGGACCTCTTGCACCCTGCAGGGGGAGTGGGACTGTGAGGCGAGTCGGGCTGGGCCAGTGTTAGACTAGTGGGGTGCCATTACCCACAGGTTGGCAGCCCTGACCTTTGCTGAGGAAGGGAAAGTGGAAAAGAGAGTGTGTCCAGCAGTTATTGACCAATTTCAGGATGTCTTTCCTGACCAGTTGAGGAGTTTACCTCCTAAGAGGAGTGTAGAGTTCACCATTGAGTTGGTTCCGGGGACTGGTCCAATCTCCCAAGTAGCATATCGTATGGGGCCAGCCGAGCTGAGGGAGCTTCAGTGGTAGATAGAGGAGTTGGTGGACCAGGGGTATATTAGACCGAGTACCTCACCTTGGGGTGCTCCGGTGCTCTTTGCAAAGAAGGCAGATGGCACGCTACGCCTTTGCATCGACTATAGGAAGTTGAATTCGGTGACCGTGAAGAACAAGTATCCGTTGCCTCCGATCGATGACATGTTTGACCGGTTGAGTGGAGCCCGGTGGTTTTCCAAGATAGATCTACGATCGGGGTATCACCGATTAAGGGTTAGGGAGGAGGACATCCCTAAGACTCGCCGGTGCCGGTATGGGCACTATGACTGGGTGGTGATGCCTTTCGGGCTCACTAATGCACCAGCGGCGTTTATGCATTTGATGAACCAGGTCTTCGCCCCATATTTGGATTCCCTTGTGGTGGTGTTTATTGACGATATCTTGGTGTATTCCAAGACGGAGAGGGAGCATGTGGAGCATTTGGCAACAGTGTTGCAAACCTTGCGGGACCAGCAGTTGTTTGCTAAGTTTAGCAAATGTGAGTTTTGGATGCAGGAGGTCCATTTTCTTGGCCACGTAGTGTCAACTGAAGGGGTTAGAGTGGACCCAGCCAAGATTGAGGCGGTGTCATCATGGGAAAGGCCAACCAATGTCTTCGAGATTCGCAGTTTCCTTGGCTTGGTAGGGTACTACCGTCGTTTCGTGGAGGGATTCTCTCTTTTGGAAGCTCCTATGACAGCGTTGACTCGGAAGGGAGTTAAGTTTGAGTGGACTGACAAGTGTCAGCAGGCGTTTGAGGCTCTCAAAACCCGTTTGACCACTGCACCGGTGTTGAGGTTACCTCGGGAGGATATCCCATATGAGGTATATTGTGATGCGTCCAGGGTTGGATTGGGGTGTGTGCTTATGCGGGAGCATAGTGTTGTGTAGCTTATGGGTCGAGGCGGTTGAAGCCTCATGAGCAGACTACCCTACCCATGATCTTGAGTCGGCGGCTGTCATCTTTGCCTTGAAGAGTTGGCAACATTACCTTTTGGGGGGAGAAGTTCGTAGTGTTTTCTCGATCACAAGAGCCTTCGAGACATCTTTACTCGAAGGACTTGAATTTGAGGTAGAGGAGATGGGTGGAGTATTTGCGGACCTTTGACTTTACTCTTGGCTATACCCTGGCAAGGGTAATGTTGTGGCTAACGCGTTGAGTAGAAAGGGGAAAGCCGAGGTGGCCGTGAGAGAGTGGAAGCCGATGGAGCGGTTGGCGATGTTGCGGCCTACGACCTATTGTTCGTGATAGTGGGACACCCCTGAGTCCTTTGGTGGTTGTGCCTGGTTGTACCAGGCGCGTCTGGGAGGGACAGTTGGGTGACATTGAGTGTGAGGTTCTCCATGCCCGTATTGAGGCTGGTCAGCTATCTGAGGACTAGACAGAGGGTTCTGAGCATGAGTTGTCTTTTCAGGGGTCGTTAGTAGTGGCTTCTTCCCTCAGGGATGAGGTGATGAGGGAGTTTCACCAGTCTAGAGTTTCTGTGCATCCAGGGGGTACGAGGATGTACCATGCGCTTCGGGGACATTTTTGGTGGCCTGGGATGAAACGCGATGTGGCTGCCTTTGTTTCGCGGTGCCTCACGTGTTAGCAGGTGAAGGCCGAGCATCGGCGGCCGGTGGGCATGTTCTGACCCTTGCCCATAGCGGAGTGGAAGGGGGACCACATAGTGATGGATTTTGTGACTGGTCTTCCACCCACCTCAGGGAGGAAAGATATGATTTGGGTGATTGTGGATCGGCTCACAAAGTCGGCCCATTTCCTTGCTGTTCACGAGCGGGACTCTATTGGGACCTTGAGCCACTTATACATGAACGAGATTGTGAGACTGCATGGAGTACCATCATCGGTTGTCTCTGACCGGGATTCGAGGTTCACTTCCCGTTTTTGGGCAGGTTTGCGGGAGGCTATGGGGACCAAGCTTTACTTGAGTACGGCCTTTCACCCTGAGACCGACGGTTGGACCGAGAGGACGAATCAGACCATGGAGGACATGTTGAGGGCTTGTGTGCTAGATTTCGGGGGGTTCGAGGGCAACTCACCTTCCCTTGGTGGAGTTTGCCTACAATAACGATTATCGGGCATCCATTGGAATGGCCCCTTTTGAAGCATTGTATGGGAGGTGGTGCCGCTCAACCTTGTGTTGGACCGAGGTAGGAGAGGCAGTCCTTTTGGGACCACAACTAGTTCAAGAGGCTACCGAGAAGGTTAAGTTGATTCGTCGGCGTTTGTTATCGCCTCGAGTCGGCGAAAATCTTATGCGGATCAGCGGCGGCGACCTTTGGAGTTTTCTGTTGGTGATCATGTGTTTCTTCGTGTTTCTCCACATCGTTGACATCGACGGTTTGGGTGAGGTTCCAAGCTATCTCCGCGGTTTATTGGTCCTTTTGAGATTCTGGATCGTGTGGGGCCTGTGGCCTACCGGTTAGCGTTACCACCGCGGCTGAGTCGAGTGCACAACGTGTTTCACGTGTCCCAGTTGAGGAAGTATCATCCTGACCCCACTCATATGATCGATTGGGGGACATTGGACATTGAGGATGACGTGTCCATTGTTGAGGCCCCTATCCGTATCCTAGATCACTGGGAGAAGCTTTTGTGTGGTCGTGCTTTATTCCTTTGGTTCGCGTCTGGTGCGGCACCATGGCATTGAGGAGGAGACATGGGAACGTGAGTCCGTGATGCGTGAGCGGCACCCGAGTTGTTCGAGGACAAACAATCTTAAGGGTGGGAGGTGGCTATAGTGATATGTTTTCTTGTGGCTCATGATTTGGTGTATTTGTATTTCTACTTGTAAAGGGGTATTTTTATTGAGATGTGTTTTGCGATTGCAATGTGTTTGAGATGTCTGTTGTGTTGTGTGATCCATCCGGGCGTTGTGGCTCGCTGTCTTCCAATTGTTGTATGTGAAGGTGTGGATACCTGTTAACATTGTAATTGTGATAAAAGAAAAATGTGACTAATGTGATAAGGTGGGAACCGTGGAACTCGCTTTTACTTGAAGTACCGTGAGCATGACTACAAGGAAAGGTCCTTGTTTATTTGAACTGTGTGCGATGTTGATTGGTGCAATGTGTAAAATGTGTGTGATGCCATGTACTACTTGACTTGATAATGGGGTAGAGGTAGTGAAACTTGATAGTAGTCTAATGCGTTCTGATGTTTGTGCTTTTTACTTCATGTAGTAAGAATGCCACCGAGGAGAGTAACTCGTGCGTCCGGGGCAGTGGCTGATGAGTCATCTGCCCATGAGGGCCCGGGTGCAGGGCAGTCCGTTGGAGGACTTGCACTATTGCTGGCATAGCTACGAGAAGGCATCCGGCTGGAAGTACAAGAGCTTAGAGAGGGTATCCGGCAAGAAGCCCGGGAGGAGGTACGCCGTGAGATGGCGGCACAGCAGGTGGTGCCACCACCACCGCCACCACTAGCGGGGGAGTTACCAAGGGAGCGTGAGGGTTCACTGAGTGGCATACCAACTCGTGCAGAGGATGACGTGGTGACATGGTTCCGAAAGGAACAACCTCCGCGATTCAAAGGGGAGGAGGACCCAGTGTTAGCTGAGCACTGGCTGAGGCAGATCGAGCATGTGTTTTCCTTTCTCCTACCTCGGGAAGAGGATAAGGTGAGATTGGCCATTCGGCAGCTGGAGGGGAATGCTCTGGAATGGTGGCAGAGTGTTGCGGGAGCTGTGGCTTGTGCGGTTCATGTTGTGGGACGAGTTCCTGGCAGCTCTTCCATGATGAATTCTTCCCCGAGTCGTTAAGGTGGCAGAAGAGAGAAGAATTCGGCAGCCTGAAACAGGGATCAAAGACGGTGCCTGAGTATGAGTGCGAATTCCGGAGCTTGAGCAGATTTGCTCCCGAGACCGTGGCGCAGGAGGACCTGAAGGCCCACAAGTTCACCTTGGGTCTCCGGCCAGCGCTTAGGCAGAGGGTGGCAATTCTGCGTTTGAGGACCTATGCTGAGGTTGTTGAGACAGCACATATAGATGAGAGGGAGTTGGAGGATGGGAGGCAGGTCCATCAGGGTCACCAGTTGCAAGGTGGGTCTAAACGCGATTCGGGGTCCAAGAGGCCCAAGACTGAGGAGAGAGATAGTAGTTCCTTCCGCAGCAGGGGACAGACATTGGAGAACCCAGGGAGGTCTAGCTTTGGCGGTGGCGAGCAGGGAGGTCCAGCAGAGGTCTCCCGGCGGTTGTCATTGCTTTGGGGGAGCAAGGCCACTTCAAGAGGGAGTGTCCCAAGAAGAACTGGCGATGCAGTAGCTGTGCACGAGAAGGCCATTTGAGCCGGGTTTGCCGGAGTAGCAACAAGGGGGTTGGAGGCATGGCATCTAGCATGAGGAGTGACACCAGTTTCCATACACCTGCAGAGAGACCAGCCCGTCAGTGGCAGGCTAGTCAGGTAGGATCGAGTCAGACCCGACCCAGGGGAGGCCGGAGCGGCAGCAGACTGAAGCTGGAGGTAACCTTAGCGGGAAGCGTCCAGTGAGTGAGCCGACCAGTGGCACGGGCCAAGGAAGGGTGTTTGCGCTGGAGGCGACGTACCAGGAGGAGGCTGAGCTACCACCCCCACCAGCTGAGGGTGGAGCAGGACCATCGATGGTTAGAAGTACCCTTATGATCTTCCGTACATTAGCTTCTGTTCTTTTCGATACGGGTGCATCATGTTCGTTTGTTGCTGAGCTTGTAATAGATGGCTTGGGGTTAGCTTGTGTGGAGGCCGCGAGGCCCCTAGTTGTAGAGTCTCCGGTGGGAGGCATGATTGAGGTATGGCGTGTGTGTCGTGATTGTGTGTTAACCATAGGGGAGGTGGAGCTGAATTTTGACTTGCATGTAATGCCTTTGAGGACGTTTGACCTGATCTTGGGTATGGATTGGCTTATGGCTTTCCAGGCCAAGATAGATTGTTATCGGCGGTGTGTATCCTTCGTGACACCTGCAGGGACCTCTTGCACCCTGCAGGGGGAGTGGGACTGTGAGGCGAGTCGGGCTGGGCCAGTGTTAGACTAGTGGGGTGCCATTACCCACAGGTTGGCAGCCCTGACCTTTGCTGAGGAAGGGAAAGTGGAAAAGAGAGTGTGTCCAGCGATTATTGACCAATTTCAGGATGTCTTTCCGACCGGTTGAGGAGTTTACCTCCTAAGAGGAGTGTAGAGTTCACCATTGAGTTGGTTCCGGGGACTGGTCCAATCTCCCAAGTAGCATATCGTATGGGGCCAGCCGAGCTGAGGGAGCTTCAGTGGTAGATAGAGGAGTTGGTGGACCAGGGGTATATTAGACCGAGTACCTCACCTTGGGGTGCTCCGGTGCTCTTTGCAAAGAAGGCAGATGGCACGCTACGCCTTTGCATCGACTATAGGAAGTTGAATTCGGTGACTGTGAAGAACAAGTATCCGTTGCCTCGGATCGATGACATGTTTGACCAGTTGAGTGGAGCCCGGTGGTTTTCCAAGATAGATCTACGATCGGGGTATCACCAGTTAAGGGTTAGGGAGGAGGACATCCCTAAGACTGCTTTTCGGTGCCGGTATGGGCACTATGACTGGGTGGTGATGCCTTTCGGGCTCACTAATGCACCAGCGGCGTTTATGCATTTGATGAACCAGGTCTTCGCCCCATATTTGGATTCCCTTGTGGTGGTGTTTATTGACGATATCTTGGTGTATTCCAAGACGGAGAGGGAGCATGTGGAGCATTTGGCAACAGTGTTGCAAACCTTGCGGGACCAGCAGTTGTTTGCTAAGTTTAGCAAATGTGAGTTTTGGATGCAGGAGGTCCATTTTCTTGGCCACGTAGTGTCAACTGAAGGGGTTAGAGTGGACCCAGCCAAGATTGAGGCGGTGTCATCATGGGAAAGGCCAACCAATGTCTTCGAGATTCGCAGTTTCCTTGGCTTGGTAGGGTACTACCGTCGTTTCGTGGAGGGATTCTCTCTTTTGGAAGCTCCTATGACAGCGTTGACTCGGAAGGGAGTTAAGTTTGAGTGGACTGACAAGTGTCAGCAGGCGTTTGAGGCTCTCAAAACCCGTTTGACCACTGCACCGGTGTTGAGGTTACCTCGGGAGGATATCCCATATGAGGTATATTGTGATGCGTCCAGGGTTGGATTGGGGTGTGTGCTTATGCAGGAGCATAGTGTTGTAGCTTATGGGTCGAGGCAGTTGAAGCCTCATGAGCAGAATTACCCTACCCATGATCTTGAGCTGGCGGCTGTCATCTTTGCCTTGAAGAGTTGGCAACATTACCTTTTGGGGGAGAAGTTCGTAGTGTTTTCTGATCACAAGAGCCTTCAGTACATCTTTACTCAGAAGGACTTGAATTTGAGGTAGAGGAGATGGGTGGAGTATTTGCAGACCTTTGACTTTACTCTTGGCTATACCCCGGGCAAGGGTAATGTTGTGGCTAACGCGTTGAGTAGAAAGGGGAAAGCTGAGGTGGCCGTGAGAGAGTGGAAGCTGATGGAGCAGTTGGCGATGTTGCAGCTGCAGCCTGTTGTTCGTGATAGTGGGACAGTCTTGAGTCCTTTGGTGGTTGTGCCTGAGTTGTACCAGCGCGTCTGGGAGGGACAGTTGGGTGACATTGAGTGTGAGGTTCTCCATGCCCGTATTGAGGCTGGTCAGCTATCTGAGGACTAGACAGAGGGTTCTGAGCATGAGTTGTCTTTTCAGGGGTCGTTAGTAGTGGCTTCTTCCCTCAGGGATGAGGTGATGAGGGAGTTTCACCGCCTAGAGTTTCTGTGCATCCAGGGGGGTACGAGGATGTACCATGCGCTTCGGGGACATTTTTGGTGGCCTGGGATGAAACGCGATGTGGCTGCCTTTGTTTCGCGGTGCCTCACGTGTTAGCAGGTGAAGGCTGAGCATCAGCGGCCGGTGGGCATGTTACAGCCCTTGCCCATAGCGGAGTGGAAGGGGGACCACATAGTGATGGATTTTGTGACTGGTCTTCCACCCACCTCAGGGAGGAAAGATATGATTTGGGTGATTGTGGATCGGCTCACAAAGTCGGCCCATTTCCTTGCTGTTCACGAGCGGGACTCTATTGGGACCTTGAGCCACTTATACATGAACGAGATTGTGAGACTGCATGGAGTACCATCATCGGTTGTCTCTGACCGGGATTCGAGGTTCACTTCCCGTTTTTGGGCAGGTTTGCAGGAGGCTATGGGGACCAAGCTTTACTTGAGTACAGCCTTTCACCCTGAGACTGACGGTTAGACTGAGAGGACGAATCAGACCATGGAGGACATGTTGAGGGCTTGTGTGCTAGATTTCGGGGGTTCGAGGGCAACTCACCTTCCCTTGGTGGAGTTTGCCTACAATAACAGTTATCAGGCATCCATTGGAATGGCCCCTTTTGAAGCATTGTATGGGAGGTGGTGCCGCTCGACCTTGTGTTGGACTGAGGTAGGAGAGGCAGTCCTTTTGGGACCACAGTTAGTTCAAGAGGCTACCGAGAAGGTTAAGTTGATTCGTCAGCGTTTGTTATCAGCTCAGAGTCGGCAGAAATCTTATGCGGATCAGCGGCGGCGACCTTTGGAGTTTTCTGTTGGTGATCATGTGTTTCTTCGTGTTTCTCCACATCGTTGACATCGACGGTTTGGGTGAGGTTCCAAGCTATCTCCGCGGTTTATTGGTCCTTTTGAGATTCTGGATCGTGTGGGGCCTGTGGCCTACCGGTTAGCGTTACCACCGCGGCTGAGTCGAGTGCACAACGTGTTTCACGTGTCCCAGTTGAGGAAGTATCATCCTGACCCCACTCATATGATCGATTGGGGGACATTGGACATTGAGGATGACGTGTCCATTGTTGAGGCCCCTATCCGTATCCTAGATCAGCGGGAGAAGCTTTTGTGTGGTCTTGCTATTCCTTTGGTTCGCGTGCTGTGGCAGCACCATGGCATTGAGGAGGAGACATGGGAACGTGAGTCCGTGATGCGTGAGCAGCACCCAGAGTTGTTCGAGGACAAACAATCTTAAGGGTGGGAGGTGGCTATAGTGATATGTTTTCTTGTGGCTCATGATTTGGTGTATTTGTATTTCTACTTGTAAACTGGTATTTTTATTGAGATGTGTTTTGCGATTGCAATGTGTTTGAGATGTCCTGTTGTGTTGTGTGATCCATCTGGGCGTTGTGGCTCGCTGTCTTCCAAATGGGCTGCATGTGTTTGTTTTCCTTGCATGTCGTTTCTTTTCGAGGACGAAAAGTTTTAAGGGGGAGAGGATGTAATGACCCGTGTGTAAGAAGTTAACCACAAACACCTTGGATGTTGGTGCACAAGTTTGAGGTAAGAGATGAGCCCAAGAGGGGACTTTTGGGAGGTGCATGTGACAAGGGATAACGTGCATTTATGCCCTAGGAAGATGCTATGCATACACAGGCGCTTTTAGGCTGTTTTGTCAGGTTTTGGAGAATTATTTTGACCTAGTAGATGGGCTCAGATGAATTGGCGTGCAGAACAAAAGATTCTTAGAATGATGTCTTCTATCTACCACAGAAGTTTCAGGCCAAACAGACGTGCACGTGAATTGGACCCATTTGGTGTGCAAGGTTGTTATTGCTTGGATGACTTTTACATGATGCAAGGAGGCTCGGGGTAAAGTTTGAGTGCATTTGGAGCTGCACGCCAATTGGGGAATTGGCGTTCAAATTGGCGTGCAGACATGTTTTTGTATGGTTACCTTGGTTTTGTCATTCTAATGATTTTTCCCCAAAGGACCATGTTGAAATTATGGATATTTTGGCGTGTATGGATGCGGGAAGGTTGTAGCTTGTTCCATCAAAACTACGTCGTTTTAATGCTGCGTTTCACTTAATCAAAACTACGTCGTTTTGATGTTGTGTTGTCTATATAAGGAGGAGAAGCCCTCTGTTTTAGGTTTAGGGTTCTCTTTAGCTACTCCAGCCGTCGCAGAGAGAGAGAGAGAGAGAGAGAGGGAAGGAGAGCTTCTGGTGGCTGCCAGAGCATCTTGCGTGGGTGGTCGGAGTCTTGCGTGGAAGTGGGAGCAGGAGAACATACAAGGTAGGGGTTCTGTTCTTCCTAAATCCTCCTCTGTCCTAGGGTTCTAGGGCAGATTAAGGATTATACCTGTTTATATATATATGTAATCCATATAGGTGTGATCTCCTATATGGATGTTGGCCTTCGATGGCGGTTTTTGATGTATTCTGGTGTTGGATGGTGAGTGCATATTAAGTGTTCGATAAAATGCCTGTGTGAATATGTCTGGGTGAATATTCCTAATATGTGTTTGATTTTATGCCTGTGAAAGTGTGTATGCTACATGTTTGTTTAATGCTTGTGTGACCTTGTATGCTGTGTTTGTGGAACCCGGTGGCTGTGGAAGCCCGGGACTAGAAATGTTAGCCGTGTGGCTAAGCCTTAGTGGCCGTGGATATGTTAGCCCATGTGGCTAAGCCTTAGTGGCCGTGGATATGTTAGCCCATGTGGGTAAGCCTGAGTGGCCGTGGATATGTTAGCCCGTGTGGCTAAGCCTGAGTGGCCGTGGATATGTTAGCCCGTGTGGCTAAGCCTGTATGGCTGTGGATATGTGTGTGCCATGTGAATGTGGAATACAACTTGTTTATATTTTATTGTCACTACACTGCACCTGTACACACTCATGTAGACGCTAGGAGCATGGGATGGATTGGGGAGACATGATCCCTACTGAGCTGTGGTTGCTCACCCCTCCCTCTATGTTGTGTTTTCTTTCAGGAACATACAGGCGTTAGGTGGGACCCCAAGGTGGAAGACCTTATTTACTTTACTGTCTTCCATTTATGTTATTTTTATGGGAATTGGTGTAACCCCAGTGGGGATGGATTGAAAAGAGGATTTTGTTGTAATAAAGACTGGTTTGGATTGTGGATCGCTTTTATGAACATTACTTTCTTGAATGTGTTATGGATGTTTAAAATGTTATATTCGGGGTTTGCACCCTAACCCCTTTGCCCTCCGTGTGGGTAAAAGGGGAGTCACATACCGGTTTCCTCGGGTCGGAAAGCCGGGGTGTGACAGTCAACATAAGATTTCTGTCGACTCTGAGCTGTCAACATACGCTGCCGGATCAGTTGAACCAAGTTGGTAGTCTCCTAAACCATATCGGGAGCCAAAACAATTGCCTCTCCTGCCTGGGCCCAACACAAAGGAGAGCGACAAGGTCGCCCATACAATGCCTCATAAGGCGCCATCCCTATCGTAGCCTGATAGCTCTTGTTGTAGGAGAACTCCACCAAGGGAAGGTGAGCCTCCAACAACCACCAAAATCCAACACGCAAGCACGAAGCATATCCTCGAGAATCTGAATAGTGCGCTCAGACTGGCCATCTGTCTGAGGGTGATAGGCTGTACTCAAGTGCACTCGGGTGCCCAACGCATGCTGTAACTGCCACCAAAACTACGAAGTGAACTGTGCATCCCTATCAGAAACGATTGATAACGACACACCATGCAACCGTACCACCACGTCAACATATCGTTGCCCCAAGGTCCGGACCGGATCGGTCTCGCGAATCCGAACAAAATGGGCAGACTTCATCAAACGGTCCACAATAACCCAGATAGTATCATGATCTCTAGAACGAGGAAGCCCTGTGACAAAGTCCATAGTCACATGATCCCACTTCCATTCTGGCATAGGTAACAACTGCAACTCACCGGCAGACCGCAAATGCTCGGCCTTGACCTGCTGGCATGTCAAGCACTGTCGGACAAACTCCATAATAGCCTTTTTAAGGCCCGACCACCAGAACTGTTGCCGAACAGTGTGATACATCTTTGTTCCCCTGGGGTGAACAGCCAAATGAGAGTGATGGAATTCCCATAAAACTGCCTCCCGGAGAGAAGATGAAACTATCAATCGGCCTCGATAACGCAACACATGATCAGAATCCTCTGTCCAATCAGTGGGAAGCACGACAGTCTGAATCTGATCTCGAAGGACCTCACACTCAACATCCCCCAACTGACCCTCAATAACCTAACGTTGCAACTTAGGCACTGCTATAACCACACTCAGCATACCCTGTACTGCTCCCTCTACTGGCTGTAACCTCAGAGCAGCTAGTGGCCCCATCATCTCCCATTCCTTGACAGCACTGAGAGCCACCATTGCCTGGCTCTTTCGGCTCAAGGCATCAGGTACTACATTCCCCTTTCCAGGCGTATACTGAAGATCAAACTGGAACTGCTGCATATACTCCACCCAACGCCTCTGTCGGAGATTCAAATCCCGCTGAGAAAAGATGTGCTGCAAACTCTTGTGGTCAGTATATACCACAAACTTCTCCCCAAGGAGATAGTGTTGCCAGCTCTTTAATGCAAAGATCACAGTAGCAAGCTCTAAATCGTGCGTGGGGTAATTTTTCTCATGTGTTCTCAACTCACGGGAACCATAAGCAATTACCCGTCCTTCCTGCATGAGCACACAACCCAATCCAACATTAGAGGCATCACAATAGACCTCATAGGGTATACCCTCCTATGGTAGGACCAGAATAGGTGTTGAAGTCAATCTGGCCTTCAACTGACTGAAAGCCTCCTCACAAGCATCCAACCAGTCAAACCGAACCCCCTTCCTAGTTAAGCCAGTCATCGGTGCTGCTAATCGGGAGAAGTCCTTGACAAACCTCCTGTAATAACCTGCCAACCCCAGAAAACTCTGGATCTCAAAAACGTTCGTTGGGCGCTTCCATGACATCACGGCCTCGATCTTGGCGGGATCCACTATGATACCCTCCGATGATACCACATGCCCTAAAAATTTCACCTGCTGCAACCAAAAATCACACTTCGTGAATTTTGCATATAGTCTATGGTCCCTCAACGTCTGTAACACCACCAGTAAATGCTCCTCATGCTTGCTCTTTGTCCGGGAATAAATCAGGATATCATCTATAAAGACCGCCACGAATTGATCAAGATAAGGTGTAAAGATCTGATTCATCAATCCCATGAACACCGCTGGGGCATTTGTGAGCCCGAAAGGCATCACTAGCCACTCATAATGGCCATATCTACAACTGAAGGATGTCTTCGGGATGTCAGACTCCCGCACACGTAGCTGATGGTATCCAGACCTCAAGTCAATCTTAGAAAACCAACGGGCACCTCTGAACTGGTCAAACAAATCATCGATCCTCGGTAGGGGGTATCTGTTCTTCACAGTCACCTGGTTCAACCGCCAGTAGTCAATACATAACCGAAGCGAACCATCCACCTTTTTGGCGAATAACACCGGAGCACTCCAAGGCGAACTACTCCGTCTAATAAAACCACGCGCCAAAAGATCGTCTATCTACCTCTTGAGCTCTCGGAGCTCAACCGGTGCCATCCTGTAGCGATAATCTGATAGGTGATGTATCGGGTAGCGACTCTATCAAAAAGTCCACCTCCCTCTCTAGTGGTAAATCAACCAAATCCTCGGGAAACACGTCGGGAAACTAATCCACCACTTTGGGTAACACCGCCTTACCCTCCCGCTGAGGCTCAACTAGTGTTAGACTGGCTAACTGATGGGTTACATCACCCCATCCTTGCTTCAAGGGCCCCAACTTGCATGCATCCTCAGACCACTCACCCACGAAAGTACCCCGAGTGCCCTTTGGTGTGAGGAAAGTCACTCGTCGCCTATAACACTCAATCACTGCCTCCACATGGGTCAACCAGTCCATACCCAAAATCACATCAAAGGCATCAAAGTGCATCACAAATAGGTTACATCGGAGATCGACGCCTCCAAGAGTAACCTCACATCCCAAACACACTATCAATCACCACCAGGCCCCCCACGGGTGTATCAACCACAAGGGGCTGATCAATAGTAGTACAATCCATCTCTAATCCCTCTACAGTGGAGTGTGCGATGAAAGAGTGTGTAGCACTAGTATCAATCAAGACAATACAAATAATGCGTGAAACCAAAATCGTACCTCTCACCGCAGCTGGTGTAAGGACCCGTGTTTGAGGGGTTCTTGGAGTTAGCCTTGAGTAAGAGACCTTGTCTTAGAGAATGAACATCAGAACAGTGAGGTGCTAGTCGAATGGAGAATTTTGACTATACTTGGGCTCAATTTGGAGTTTGAGGCCCTGAGGGGTATTTTGGGAATTTCATATATATTTAAATATCCCAATTAACATTTATTTGAGGGTTTTTGTTTTAAATATGAGTTGGGCTTAATAAAAATGGGCTGTTGAGCTTGATAAGGTGGGTTAGAAAAACCATGGGCTTTGGGCTGTAAACTGCTGGGCTTCAATTAATCAAAACTACGTCGTTTTGATTAAGAGGGGTCTATATAAAAAGGTGGAGCTCTAAGGATTAGGATTGTCGATCCTTGTAACCCTTGTAGGCGTCACAGAGAGAGAGAGAGAGAGAGAGAGAGACGGCCAGAGAGAGGGAGAGATGGCCAGAGAGAGAGAGAGAGAGAGACACGGCCAGAGAGAGGGAGAGACCGCTAGAGAGGGAGGGAGACGATCCAAGGCCGACGACCTAAGGTTCCTACTGACAACGGGAGACTGGGAGGCGTTGAGGTAGCTAGGATACAACGATCTATTGTATTCCCAAATTCTTGAGGTAGGGATTTCTTTATCAACCCTTGAAACTCTCTTACAAAATTCTGGATTTTACCTGTCATGGATGAGTCTTGGAAATTTAGTAGTGGATCCTTTGTGACCCTTCTCTTACCCCCAAATTCTATGAATTTGATGATGAGTATATACATATATATATATATATATGCGTGTGTTGGTTTACTGTGAGATTTTCAATATAGATATCTGAGGAAGAATTGATTTGGATGGCCTGGGTTTGTCTGGATGGGTAGTTAGGCATAAGTGTAGAGGCTGGAATTGAAAATAGGCCTTGTATTCCAGGTTTAAAACCTAATAACTCACAAACTAACCGGAATTTGAGGTGGGTTCTTTAGAGAGAAGTCTTTAGAATAACAAAACAAAGAAAACTGTGCAAAAACATGGCTGCACGCCATATCCCCATATGGCGTGCAGGTCCAAATACCCTGAGAATTTACCCCAGACTTCCTTGAGATGTTGACAGACAGATTTTTAGCCTCTCTAAAAGAGCTAGCTAATGTCGTTAAATCTCTCTTCAAGATGATAAATTCCCTAAGTTCGCACTAAAAGAATAGCAGCAAGCAAGGGGTCGAACCCACAGGGATTAGCCTAGTTTTCTAGTTCTTAAATCAAAAAACCCAATTACTCTTGTTCTATAAAATGTCTTGGCAAAAAGTTCTCTTTTTTAAACTAAAGATCTAATTTTTATGTGGTTTTCTAAAATATCAAAGATAGCAAAATTGATTTCAAGGTTAAAACTCAAAGATTAAAGGCATCTATGATCACAATTTCACCTCCCTACGCTGTTTCTACTGATTTTAAGGTTCTTGGGATTATTTAAATGATAGCATGCTATACATAAGCCAAGGTTCTGCAAATGGTCATTGACAGACCTTCTAAGTGTTGTTTGCCTGAATGGTCATCATGGCAGCAACAAACAAAGCCTAATTATCATACTCATGATAGGATAATGGTCACACCAATCACAAATATGTTATGAACCAAAGGTCAGCCTCAGACTAAGGCTAAGAAAACCCAGGTGTACAGCCCAGATATTAAAACATGAAAAACAGATTCATAAAACATGCAATTTCAATTAAACAAACCCAATATTCAAATAATCAGTTTAACAACTTAGGGGGCTACATTGCTCCCCTAGATAAAGGAAACTACTCACACATGTTCTTGACAAAGCATAAATAAATAAAGAACATCATCTTAGAACCAAGAGCAGCAGAACTTCAACTCTGGATCTTCTCTAGCCGTCAAACTCTTAGGGCCGGCAGCTCCAAGAACATGAGCCTTCTCTTTCTCTCTCTAAAAACGTGCCCTCCTCTCTAGATGTCTCTTTAGGGCCTGCTGCACCCCTATATATAGAGGAACCTGCTGTGCAATGTGTGCCCTAGCCGCCCGCTGTCGTCATTAATCAAAACGGCGTAGTTTTGATAAGTGACACTTCCAACATTAAAATCTCTCAATCTAAGCACAATATGAACAAGGTCCTTTAGGAAAGAATGATCAGCATAACAAAACGAATGAATCGGTGCAAAAATATGGCTACACGTCAATTTGAACGTCATATTCCCAATTGGCGTGCAGCTCCAAATTAGGTGAAATTCTTCCCCAAGCTTCCTTGCATCATGTAGAAGGCCGCATGCGAGAATATGCTTGCACGCCAATTGGTCCAACTGGCGTTCAAGGCCTTTGGCTCTGAAACTTTTGTGGAAGGTAGAGGACATTATTATGAGAAACTTTAGTTCTGCACGCCAATTAATTTGAGGCCATCTACTTGGTCAAAATTAATCTCTAAAACCTGACAAAACAGCCTAAAAGCGCATGTATATGCAAATAGCATCTTCCTAGGGGTTAGAGCAAATATAAATGAAATATGATACAATAAGGCTCTAATCATGCTCTTAAACACTCCTAAATAGGCAATAGAATAATGGCATAAATGCACGTTATCAAATACACCACACTTGAACCATTGCTTGTCCTCAAGCATGCGAAATAAAATAAACACTCGATCAACTGGAAGAAAAATAAAATAACAATCAAGGAGAATCATGGTTTCCTAAGCATGCACTCTATCATGATGAAATGGGAATTTAAGCAACCAAAATGAGTCATAGCTTAGTTCATTCATATCCATATTCCTAAGTCCAACAACCATGCAATTTCAGCATTGAAAATTCGGATATCAACAAGTATTCCATGATAAAATAGCCCCTAGTTTCCCTTTAAGTTCTCACCAAGGATAAAGCTGCCTCACTCAAATATAAATTCTCTTTTCTCTCAATCTCAAGCCCAATGACAGTACCTAACAATTAACAAAGGATTGGTAAACTCCTCACTACATTCGCCATCAGCTATTGATTAAGTACTTTCCAAGCAATCATAAGAGTTCTCTATTGTGCTCATCAAAGAAAACACACTCTCTATTCTACTTTATTTGAAACTCACACGCTATTCAAATCTCGATAAACTCACATTCTACTCTAATAACTGATAAAACACACCTTGAGCCTGTAAGGACCCGTACCTTGAGTTAGTCAGTTTTACCTCCTGAGTAGAGTTTTTCTAGATTTTGACCTAGTAAATGGACTCCAATGAATTCACGTGCAAAAGGAAAGATGCTTAGAATGGTGTCCTCTATCTACCACAGAAGTTTCAGGCCAAATGGACATGTATGTGAGGTGCACGTGATATGGGTCCAATTCACGTGCAAGTGTAATTGTCTTCTAAATGATGCAAGGAGGCTAGGGGTGAAGTTTGAGAGCATTTGGAGTCCATATGGAGGTGCACGTGAATTAGGGAATTCACGTGCAAATTGGCGTGCAGGCATATTTTTGCATGGTTCCCTTGGTTTTGACATTCTAAGGAACTTTCTCCAAAGGACCATGTTGAAATTCTGAGTATTTTGGCCTATATGGGTGCGGAAAGGTGCTAACTTGTGTAATCAAAACTACGTCGTTTTGATGCTTGGGATTCACTTAATCAAAACTACGTCGTTTTGATGTTGTGTTGTCTATATAAGGAGGAGAAGCTCTGTTTTAGGTTTAGGGTTCTCTTCATGCTGCCGGCGTCGTGAGAGAGAGAGAGAGCTAGAGAGAGAGAGAGGAAGGGGAGTTCCTTGGTTCTTTGCCAGGAGCATCTCGCGTGTGGAGGACGGCGTTTAGTGTGGGAGCAAGGAAGATCTGTTTTAAGGTAGGGATTGTTCTTCCTAAATCCTCCTCTGTCCTAGGGTCCTAGGGCAGAATATTATATTATTTATATGTAAATTCATATAGGTGTGACCTCCTATATGAATGTTGGCCTTCAATGGCGATTTTGGTGTTTCTGGTGTTTGTGTGATGCATGAAAAGTGTTTGATAAAATGCCTGTACGACATGCCTGCTACATGTTTGATGAAATGCCTGTGTGAACTTAGCTGTGTGTATATGCCCATTAAGTGTTTGGTAATATGTCCGTGTGACTGGACTTGTGGTTTAGTGTATGTATGTATGCTGGATGTTTGCTCTATGGCCTGAATGGTTGGGTTTGTGCGCTTGTGAACGGGTGCTCACCAAGTGTTTGGTTGTATGCTTGAGTGACCATGTGTGTTGTGTGCTTGACTGTGGTACTTGGCCTGAAGAGGCGGTTAAATCACTTGGCCTGAAGAGGCGGTTAAACTACTTGGCCTGAAGAGGCGGTTAAATCACTTGGCCTGAAGAGGCGGTTAAATCACTTGTGGTTAAAGTGTTAGCCTGTGTGGCAGTGGAGGATTGTAAATTGTTGATGTGGTTGTTATTATGTTTGTTGAAATTATTGTAACACAACACTACACTTGTACACATGGTATGTAGATGCTAGGAACATGGGATGGGTTGGGGAGACATGATCCCTACTGAGCTGTGGTTGCTCACCCCTCCTACTGTGTTTGCTTTTTTTTCCAGGGACTTACAGGCGTTAGGTGGATACACCAAGGCAGAAGACCTTATTTACTTTACTGTTTATGTTATTTTTATGGGAACTGATGTAACCCCAATGGGGATGGATTAAAAGGAGGACTTTGTAATAAAGACTGACTTTGTTATTGGTTTGTGGACAGCTTTGATGGACTTTATTTTTCTTGAATGTGTTGTGAAAGTTTTAAAATGTTAAATTCTTGATTTGTATCCTTACCCCTTTGCCCTCCGTGTGGGTAAAAGGGAAGTCACGTACCGGTTTCCTCGGGTTGGAAATCCGGGGCGTGACAATATGGTATCAGAGCATGGTCTAGTTGGCCTAGGGTAGTGGGCGGACTTGGTTATCTTGAGTCCTTTGGAGGAGCCTGGAGGGACATGCCTGATCAACATGGTCCTCTTTGAGCCTCCAAGGTGTACTTAGGGTAGTCCAGTCTTGTGGTAGGATTTGCATGCATTGGCATTAGGGCACTAGTTGCATTTGTTGTCATGTGTGAAGGATGTGCATAACATGATTATGTGTGAACTGTGCAACTCTGAATATTCCAATGTGGACTGTGCTGTGTGCAATATTGGTTGATGCAATGGTTAAAATGTGTGTAATGCCATGTACGGCTTGACTTGATAATGAGGTAGAGGTAGTCAACTTGTTAGTAGTCAAACGTGTTCTGACGTTTGTGCATCTTACTTCATGTAGTAAGAATGCCACCGAGGAGAGTGACACGTGCGTCCGGGGCAGTGGCCGATGAGTCATCTGCCTATGAGGGTCCGGGAGCGGGACCATCCGTTGGAGGGCATGCGTTGTTACTGGCACAGCTACAAGAAGGCATCCGACCGGAGGTACGAGAGCTACGGGAGGGACTCCGGCAGGACGTTCGGGAGGAGGTGCGCCGTGAGATGGCGGCACGGCGGGTGGTGCCACCACCACCACCACCAGATGGAGAGCTGCCTTGTGAGCGTGAGAGTTCGGCTGGGTGGTGTACCGAACCGTGCGAGAGGATGACGTGGTGACACGGTTCCGAAAGGAACAACCTCCGCGATTTAAGGGGGGGGGGGGAAGATCCTGTGGTAGGCGAGTAGTGGTTGAGGCGGATTGAACATGTGTTCTCCTTTCTCCTGCCCCGGGAGGAGGATAAGGTGCGACCGGCAATTCGGCACCTGGAGGGGGGACGCTTTGGAGTGGTGGACGAGTGTTGCGGGGAGCCGTGCGGTGCAACTCATGTTTTGGGAGGAGTTCTTGCAACTCTTCCAAGATGAGTTCTTCCCAGGAATCGGTGAGATGGCGAAGAGGGAAGAATTTGGCAGCCTGAAGCAAGGATCAAAGACGGTACCTGAGTATGAGCGGGAGTTCCGGAGATTGAGTAGGTTTGCTCCCGAGAGCGTGGAAAAGGAGGACCTGAAGGCCCACAAGTTCACTCGGGTCTTAGGCCAGCCCTTAGGGAGAGGGTGGCGATTCTACGCTTGAGGACCTATCCTGAGGCCGTGGAGACGGCCCGTATAGCCGAGAGAGAGCCGGATGGTGGGAGGCAGGCCCATCAGGGTCGCCGATTGCGAGTGGGCCTGATCGAGATGTAGGGTCCAAGAGGCTCAAGACGGAGGAGGGGGATAGCAGGTTCTTTTCACGATCGGGGGCAGACATCCGTGAACCCCGGGAGGTTCACCTTTGGCGGCGGAAGACCGGGTGGTCCATCTGGGAGTCTACCGAGCGGATGCCACCTCTTGTGGAGAGCAGGGTCACTTCAAAGGGGAGTGCCCCAAGAAGGACCGGCGATGCAACAACCGTGGATGAGAGGGTCATTTGCGCCGGGTTTGCGGGAGTGGCAACAGGGGAACAGGGGGGCGTGGCATCCGGCGTGAGGAGTGATGCTAGCTTCCGTGCACCAGGCGAGAACCGGCTCGCCAGGTGGCAGGCCAGCCAGGCGGGATCTAGTCGGACCCGACCCCAAGGGGAGGCCGGAGCGGCAAGAGACCGAGGCCGGAGGCAACCTTAGCGGGAAGCGTCCAGGTGAGTGAGCCGACCGGTGGCACGGGCCAAGGGAGGGTGTTTGCGCCGGGAGGCGACATACCAGGAGGAGGCTGAGCTACCACCCCCACCAGCTGAGGGTGGAGCAGGACCATCGGTGGTTAGAGGTACCCTCTTGATCTCCCGTACATTAGCTTCTGTTCTTTTCGATACGGGTGCATCATGTTCGTTTGTTGCTGAGCTTGTAATAGACGGCTTGGGGTTAGCTTGTGTGGAGGCCGCGAGGCCCCTAGTTGTGGAGTCTCCGGTGGGAGGCATGATTGAGGTACGGCGAGTGTGTCGTGGCTGTGTGTTAACCATAGGCGAGGTCGAGCTGAGTTTTGACTTGCATGTGATGCCTTTGAGGACGTTCGACCTGATCTTGGGTATGGATTGGCTTATGGCTTTCCAGGCCAAGATAGATTGTTATCGGCGGCGTGTGACCTTCGTGACACCTGCAGGGACCTCTTGCACCCTGCAGGGGGAGTGGGATTGTGAGGCGAGTCGGGCCGGGCCAGTGTTGGACCAGTGGGGTGCCATTACCCACAGGTTAGCAGCCCGACCTTTGCTGAGGAGGGTAAGGTGGAAAGGAGGGTGTGGCCCGCTGTTGTGGACCAATTTCAGGATGTTTTTCCTGAGCAGTTGAGGAGTTTGCCACCTAAGAGGAGTGTGGAGTTTACCATTGAGTTGGTGCCGGGAATGGGTCCGATTTCCCAAGTAGCATATCGTATGGGGCCAGCCGAGCTGAGGGAGCTGCAAAGGCAAATCGAGGAGTTGGTGGGTCAGGGGTATATCAGACCGAGTACCTCACCTTGGGGTGCTCCGGTGCTCTTTGCGAAGAAGGCTGATGGTACACTACGTCTCTGCATCGACTACAGGAAGCTGAATTCAGTGACTGTGAAGAACAAGTACCCGTTGCCTCGGATAGATGACCTGTTTGACCAGTTGAGTGGGGCCCAGTGGTTTTCCAAAATAGATTTACGGTCGGGGTATCACCAGCTCAGGGTTAGGGAGGAGGACATCCCTAAGACGGCTTTTCGGTGCAGGTATGGGCATTATGAGTGGGTAGTGATGCCTTTCGGGCTCACTAATGCGCCAGCAGTGTTCATGCATTTGATGAACCAAGTCTTTGCCCCATACTTAGACTCGTTCGTGGTGGTGTTTATCGATGATATCTTGGTGTATTCCAAGACCGAGAGGGAGCATGTGGAGCACTTGGCAACAGTGTTGCAAACCTTGAGGGACCAGCGATTGTTTGCTAAGTTTAGCAAGTGTGAGTTTTGGCTGCAGGAGGTTCACTTTCTTGGCCATGTGGTGTCAGCTGAGGGAGTTAGGGTGGACCCAGCCAAGATTGAGGCCGTGGCATCGTGGGCGAGGCCAACCAACGTTTTTGAGATCCGTAGTTTTCTTGGTTTGGCGGGGTACTATCGTCGTTTTGTCGAGGGGTTCTCCCGTTTGGCGGCTCCTATGACGGCGTTGACTAGGAAAGGAGTGAAATTTGAGTGGACGGACAAGTGCCAGCAGGCGTTTGAGACTCTCAAAACCCGTTTGACCACTGCACCGGTGTTGAGGTTACCTCGGGAGGATATTCCGTATGAAGTGTACTGTGATGCGTCCAGGGTTGGTTTGGGGTGTGTGCTTATGCAGGAGCACAGTGTGGTAGCTTATGGGTCAAGACAGCTGAAGCCTCATGAGCAGAATTATCCTACTCATGACCTTGAGTTAGCTGCTGTCATCTTCGCCCTGAAGAGTTGGCAGCACTACCTCTTGGGGGAAAAGTTTGTAGTGTTCTCAGATCACAAGAGCCTTCAGTACATCTTTACTCAGAAGGACTTAAATTTGAGGCAAAGGAGATGGGTGGAGTATTTGCAAACCTTTGATTTTACTCTTGCCTATACACCGGGCAAGGGTAATGTTGTGGCTGATGCATTGAGCAGAAAAGGGAAAGCTGAGGTGGCCGTGAGGGAGTGGAAGCTGATGGAGCAGTTGGCGACGTTACAGCTGCAGCCTGTTGCTCGTGATGGTGGGACAATCCTGAGTCCTTTGGTGGTTGTGCCTGAGTTGTACCAGCACGTCCGGGAGGGACAGCTGGGTGACATTGAGTGCGAGGTTCTCCGTGCCCGTATTGAGGCTGGTGAGCTATCTGAGGACTGGACAGAGGGTCCTGAGCATGAGTTGACATTTCAGGGGCGGTTGGTAGTAGCTTCTTCCCTCAGGGACGAGGTGATGAGGGAGTTTCACCGGTCTAGAGTTGCTTTGTGCATCCAGGGGGGTACGAAGATGTATCATGCGCTTCGGGCACATTTTTGGTGGCCTGGGATGAAACGCGATGTGGCTGCCTTTGTTTCGCGGTGCCTCACGTGTCAGCAGGTGAAGGCTGAGCATCAGCGGCCGGCGGGCATGTTACAGCCCTTGCCCATAGCGGAGTGGAAGTGGGACCATATAGCGATGGATTTTGTGACCGGTCTTCCACCCACCACTGGGAGGAAGGATATGATTTGGGTAATTGTGGATCGACTCACAAAGTCGGCCCATTTCCTGGCTGTTCGCGAGCGGGACTCTATTGGGACCTTGAGTCAGCTGTACATGAACGAGATTGTGAGACTGCATGGCGTACCCTCATCGGTTGTCTCAGACCGGGATTCGAGGTTCACTTCCCGTTTCTGGGCAGGTTTGCAGGAGGCTATGGGGACCAAGCTTCACCTGAGTACAGCCTTTCACCCTGAGACTGACGGTCGACCGAGCGGACGAATCGGACCATGGAGGACATGTTGAGGGCTTGTGTGCTAGATTTTGGGGGTTCGTGGGCAACTCACCTTCCTTTGGTGGAGTTTGCCTACAACAACGATTATCGAGCATCCATTGGGATGGCTCCTTTTGAGGCGTTGTATGGACGGCCGTGTCGATCCCCTTTGTGTTGGACCGAGGTGGGGGAGACGGCTCTCTTGGGACCGCAGTTGGTTCAAGAGGCTACCGAGAAGGTCAAGTTGATTCGTCGGCGTTTGTTGTCGGCTCGAGTCGGCGAAATCTTATGCGGATCAGCGACGGCGACCTTTGGAGTTTTCTCGTTGGTGATCATGTGTTCCTTCGTGTCTCTCCACGTCGTGGACATCGACGGTTTGGGCGAGGTTCCAAGCTATCTCCGCGGTTTATTGGTCCTTTTGAGATTCTCGGATCGTGTAGGGCCGTGGCCTACCGGTTAGCATTACCACCGCGGTCGAGTCGAGTGCACAACGTGTTTCACATGTCCCAGTTGCGGAAGTATCACCCTGACCCCACTCACGTGATTGATTGGGGGACGTTGGACATTGAGGATGACATGTCCGTCATTGAGGCCCCTATCCGTATCCTAGATCGGCGAGAGAAGCTATTGCGTGGTCGTGCTATTCCTTTGGTTCGCGTGCTGTGGCAACACCGTGGTATTGAGGAGGAGACATGGGAACGTGAGTCCGTGATGCGTGAGCAGCACCCCGGACTTGTTCGAGGACGAACAATCTTAAGCGTGGGAGGTGGTCGTTGGCTGTTGGCCAAGGGATAGTGTTGTGTTTTCTTGTGAGGTGTTTTCTTGTATTAGTTGATGTATTTGTATTGTCTTTTAAAGACATGTGCTTAGTTGTGATGTGCTTTGAGATGTGTATTCGTGCCATGCGGACATGTGTTATGTGTATTATTGTGGTTATGGATTATGGTGGTACTGTTATGTGCTGTTGTGCTGTGTGTGGTGTATGACCCATTTGGGTGTTGTGGCTCGCCGTGTGGAAAATGGATAGCTTATGTTTGTTTTCCTCTTATGTCATTTCTTTTCGAGGACGAAAAGTCTTAAGGGGGAGAGGATGTAAGGACCCGTACCTTGAGTTAGTCGGTTTACCTCCTGAGTAGAGTTTTTCTAGATTTTGACCTAGTAAATGGACTCCAATGAATTCACGTGCAAAAGGAAAGATGCTTAGAATGGTGTCCTCTATCTACCACAGAAGTTTCAGGCCAAATGGACATGTATGTGAGGTGCACGTGATATGGGTCCAATTCACGTGCAAGTGTAATTGTCTTCTAAATGATGCAAGGAGGCTAGGGGTGAAGTTTGAGAGCATTTGGAGTCCATATGGAGGTGCACGTGAATTGGGGAATTCACGTGCAAATTGGCGTGCGAGCATATTTTTGCATGGTTCCCTTGGTTTTGACATTCTAAGGAACTTTCTCCAAAGGACCATGTTGAAATTCTGAGTATTTTGGCCTATATGGGTGCGGAAAGGTGCTAACTTGTGTAATCAAAACTACGTCGTTTTGATGCTGGGATTCACTTAATCAAAACTACGTCGTTTTGATGTTGTGTTGTCTATATAAGGAGGAGAAGCTCTCTGTTTTAGGTTTAGGGTTCTCTTCAGCTGCTGCAGCCGTCGTAGAGAGAGAGAGAGCTAGAGAGAGAGAAGGAAGGGGGAGTTCTTTGGTTCTTTGCCTGGAGCATCTCGCGTGGGGAGGACGGCGTTTAGCGTGGGAGCAAGGAAGATCTGTTTTAAGGTAGGGATTGTTCTTCCTAAATCCTCCTCTGTCCTAGGGTCCTAGGGCAGAATATTATATTATTTATATGTAAATTCATATAGGTGTGACCTCCTATATGAATGTTGGCCTTCAATGGCGATTTTGGTGTTTCGGTGTTTGTGTGATGCATGAAAAGTGTTTGATAAAATGCCCGTACGACATGCCTGCTACATGTTTGATGAAATGCCTGTGTGAACTTAGCCGTGTGTATATGCCCATTAAGTGTTTGGTAATATGTCCGGTGTGACCGGACTTGTGGTTTAGTGTATGTATGTATCCGGATGTTTGCTCTATGGCCTGAATGGTTGGGTTTGTGCGCTTGTGAACGGGTGCTCACCAAGTGTTTGGTTGTATGCTTGAGTGACCATGTGTGTTGTGTGCTTGATCGTGGTACTTGGCCTGAAGAGGCGGTTAAATCACTTGGCTGAAGAGGCGGTTAAACCACTTGGGCTGAAGAGGCGGTTAAATCACTCGGCCTGAAGAGGCGGTTAAATCACTTGTGGTTAAAGTGTTAGCTTGTGTGGCAGTGGAGGATTGTAAATTGTTGATGTGGTTGTTATTATGTTTGTTGAAATTATTGTAACACAACACCGCACTTGTACACATGGTATGTAGATGCTAGGAACATGGGATGGGTTGGGGAGACATGATCCCTCTTGAGCCGTGGTTGCTCACCCCTCCAACCGTGTTTGCTTTTTTTTCCAGGGGACTTACAGGCGTTAGGTGGATACACCAAGGTAGAAGACCTTATTTACTTTACTGTTTATGTTATTTTTATGGGAACTGATGTAACCCCAATGGGGATGGATTAAAAAGAGGACTTTGTAATAAAGACTGACTTTGTTATTGGTTTGTGGACAGCTTTGATGGACTTTATTTTTCTTGAATGTGTTGTGAAAGTTTTAAAATGTTAAATTCTTGATTTGTATCCTTACCCCTTTGCCCTCCGTGTGGGTAAAAGGGAAGTCACGTACCGGTTTCCTTGGGTTGGAAATCCGGGGCGTGACAGAGCCTAAGAATTGAGCTCAACACTCTCAAAACAAACAAAACTCAGCCATTGTGGCTACAAAACTAACTAATTACTCATATAAACATCAAGCCATTGTGGCTTTTATTTTGAATCTCTCTTTTTTTTCTTTTTTTTTCACACTTCTTTTAAGTAATAACCTTACAAGGTTGCATTTTATGCTCTCCCTTGATGGATTATTCACTCTTTTTTTTATTCATGCTCACTTTTTCTTTTTGCCTTTTTTTTTTGCTGCAATGAAATAACAATACTTACAAACACATAGGAAGGTTAGATTTTTCTAATGCATACCCTTTTCACAATGTGCATCATAGCCTTTCTTTTACTTTCCAACACCACAAAATAAAGAAAAAGATGCATAGACAGTCAAAGTGACTTAGAGGCCCACCCTAACTACACACCAAACACTGAGCACTAATAAGTAATCACATGCTTACTTGAATCCTACCATTAAATAACCAATGTTGAAAGTAGAGAAGAGTAAGCAAACTATTACCCATGCCCAAAAATGGCACTCAAGGGCTAAAAAGAAGCTTTTCTCATGTTTTCTTTTTATTTTCTTTGTCACTCAACTTTAAGGGTCACTAAGGTCTATCTTAGCATGTTATGCTTAGCTAATATTCAAACTTCAGCTCCAAAAACATGGTGATATCATTCAAAAGATAAAGACATGATTAAACCAAATCAGAGCACATTTTAACTACTTTAACACCCTTATCACAACATGATACTAATGTGGCACAAAAAGTAAAATTTTTAGGCCAAAATTGCATACTTAATATCCATGTCTCCACATGCAAATCACTCAAGCAGGCAACTCAAACAATCATGCAAACATTTTTTTTAGAATGACTAACAAACAATCTAAGAACAAACACCATAAATAAAACATGCAATCACACAACATAAAAGACAAGCAAGTGGCTCAAGTCACTCCCCAATACACCACACTTAAAATATGCTATGTCCTCATGGCATGAAATAGGGAGTAGGAAAATACTTACCTCTCAGTTGGCAAGCTGTAGTAGTAGATAACATTGGCCACCATTCGACATGCACGAGTAACAAAATCAGCTGAGGTTTCTCCGCGTATTTCCCAGCTTTCCCTCATTTGAAGAATAACCATCATATAGTAGCAAACAAAAATCCCACAGCTGAATTGGTCAGGCTGTTGAGGGAGTTCCATTTCGTTGAGGTGAATAAGAGGGAGCTTGTCCTGCAACAATCCTTCTTTCTCCATCACATCCTTGATTCTTTTTATGAGCCCATGAACAAGCTGTCTCTTTCTTCTGGTGAACCCTTCGCCTTGGCTTGGATCATAAAGCACTGCATGCCCTCAAATCTACACGCACCAAGACATAGTGACGATCAATGTGCACAGGGATCAGCACCTTGTGCATACCATGCCAAGGACGGTGCCCTTCATTCTGACCATTTATACGCTGGCGCCACACACTTTCAGACAAAGGTTGCTCATAAAGCTCGCACAGCATAATAGAGGTATACTGGGACAGTGGGTAGTTATGAGGCTCAGCCTCCACTACAAAATGCATAGTCCTGTAAAAGAAGTCCACCTCATCTGTGTATAGATATTCATCACCTAAGATCCGTTGAAGGACAAACGAGGTGAAGAGGTCCATATCCCTTACAAAGCGAGCCCTTAACACCTGTGAGTTAATGAAGTTCTCAAATTCTGCTTGACTCTCAGCAAATGATATGGCTGGATCTATGGTTAAGTGTATAGGCTCTCCAAGCAGGTCTTGAGGTGCAGTAAGAATGTATGTCTCCCATGAGACAGGAAACACCATAGGCACAATGGCCTGAGAATAGGTAGGATCCATAAAGGGCTGAAAAGGTGAATGCCCTACTTCTGGCTCTGCCTCCTCTGGATAATAAGCTTGCCCGGCTGAAGTTTCTGGTTGTGGTGGGCCTTCCTGGGCATGATAAGAGTCTTCATGGACTGAAGGTCAGTCTTCTTCAGATATCTCCACTACAAGAGAGTGTTTGGATGCTTTCTTCTTGCTCAAGGCCTTCCAAATTTTGCCTAGGAGGCCCTTGACTTCCTTGTTATTCTTCCTTAATGCTTCCACTTCGCGTTGGGTTCTAGCATTTGCCTCCCTGAGCTCTTGTGTTTCTTTTCTCCACACTTTAGTAGATGCAGTAGCAGGAGCTTCAGGGGCTTCCCATGCTCTGGTTCTAGGTCTGGAAGTGGCTTGTTGATCTTGAGTGATAAGGGCCATTAACTCTTCAAACTGGACACTAGTGATGTGCCCATTGGTGAATGCCCAATTTATAACTTCCACTTCACTCACAACCTGCCCACTTATACCTTGAAAGAAGTTAAAAATATCTTCCTTGTGCACATTGAACTGCATGTACATGGCAGTGAGTCTGAAGAGAGTTTGCTTCCTGTCATCCATTGGAATAGAGGTGTCCCTTGCAAAGTCAGTGGATCTCTCCACATGAACACTGTGCCTAGATGGCTGTGATGGAGGAGGAACACTGGTTGCCCAATGACCTCTTGTACTGACCCCCAAACCTCTTGCAATATGCAATACTCTTAAAACCCAGTGAGGAGGGAAAGGAATGCTATTCATGGCAGAAAAATTCAAAGTAGGTAGGCTTTGGAATATCAAACACAAAATTCTGCCATTAATCTGCTTTGTTGAATTCTTCTTCCACCACTTAAAACTGGTAGTGGCCCAATCCATATTTAACATATAATCAATACTGTACATGAATTCCAGATGTGGCTTAGGCACACTATCCCTTCCACGCCGAAGAAGTGGGTGTTAATCTGCTCAAATTTTCTAGCATAATTGCAGGCAGTACCAAATTCTCCTAAGCTTAAATGACGGAAGCTATCAGTGGGTGTAGGGATGTTAAAGCAATTTCTAATAACATTAGGGGTAATTCGGACATAAACCCCCTGCACAGTCCCTATCAATTCATCTTCTTCCTCATTCACATAGACAGATGCATAAAATTCTTGCAGGGCAGGGTAGGAAATGGCACATTGAGCAGAGACTAACCTTTGTAAACCCAGATTTTGAATCTTCAAAGCCACCTCTCTAGCCCAACCTAGCTCTGACTCCTCCAAAGCACGCATGTCCAGAGCATGCCCCAAGAATATCTCCTCTTCAGTACTGCTATCAGCACTAGGTGAGTGCACCTCTTCCTTGCCTGACCTCCTTGTGCGTACCATATTTAAAACAAGAGTAAGAGCAAAGAGCCGAGAGCAGAGCAAAGAATAGAGCAAAGAACAGTGTATCCCTAATTTCAGATCTGAAATCGTTTTTGGTGTGGAAGACCTAGATGCAGGCCTCCTTACTTATAGCGTGCAGAAGGACATGTGCTCCAATTTCAATAATACACGTGCTCCCAAAATTTTAGAGCGTTTGGACCATTTTAGCACTTGCACGTCATATGGGTGAATTGGTGTGCAGGTCAGAATCGTCCCAAATTTTTGTGGTGGGTCCATCATGAGCTGTTAAGCAATAGTCTCTTCTGCACGTGATATTCTCGAAGCTTCTAGGAGGGTCAAAATTGATATTTTGCCTTTTTATCCCTTCAGATGACAGCTAGAAATTGGCGTGCAAGAAGTAAAGTGCTTCATGTGATGTTATCTACTGGCCCAGAAATTTTCAGAGGCAAAAGAGGTGCACGCCAATTGGTCAATTGGCGTTCAATATGGTGTACAGGCCCAAATTGGCCCAAACCTTTCCGCTGAGTTGCTTTTGCAGTATGGATCAACTTCTATGCTTGCACGACACTTCGTTGGGCTTAAATTCAAGTACTTGTGGGCTTCACTTGTTCCTTGCTCCAGGACTTGTTCCTTAAAATAAATTCAGAAGTCCAAGGCCCAATAATTTTGGCTCATCCCGCAAATGGTTAGTCAAGAAAGAAACAAAATCTACTGCACCAGGGTTAGCTTGCAAACAAAATTGTTGAATAAAAATAAATAAAATATAACATTGGGTTGCCTCCCAACCAGCGCTTTATTTAAAGTCTGTAGCTAGACTTTCAATTAAGATCATGAGGTGGTGAAAGAGAGGGAATCAACAATCGCCCTCTGAGTTGGATCAAAGTATGGTTTCAGTCTGTTGCCATTCACCCAAAATTTCTTGCCATCTATAGCTTGCAGCTCAAAGCTCCCATATGGCTTTTTATCAACTATCACAAAAGGTCCCATCCATTTGGACCTTAATTTTCTAGGAAATAGCCTTAACCTTGTGTTAAATAAGAGAAATTTCTGCCCCAAGGTTAAAGGTTCATTGGTTGATTGCCTATCGTGCCATTTCTTGGTTCTTTCTTTATAAATTTTAGCACTTTCATAGGCATCCATCCTGAACTCATCTAATTCAATTAATTGAGTCATCCTAAGCTCCCTGGCCTCTTGTGGATCAAAATTTAACTTCCTCAAGGCCCAGTGAGCCTTGTGCACTAATTCCACAGGTAAGTGACAAGCCTTCCCATAAAGAATACGGTAAGGTGACATCCCAATGGGAATTTTATAGGCTGTCCTATATGCCCATAAGGCTTCATCAAGCCTTTGAGACCAGACTTTCCTATTTGCTCCAACGGTTTTCTCTAAAATGGCTTTAATCTCTCTGTTGGACACCTCTGCTTGTCCATTAGCTTGTGGGTGGTAAGCTAAAGACTTCCTATGAGTTATCCCATATTTGTTTAACAACTTGTCAAACAATTTATTGCGAAGTGACTACCCTCATCACTAATTATAGCCCTTGGTGTCCCAAATCGGCTAAAGATGTTTCTGGTAAGGAAGTGAGTCACTACTCTAGCATCATTCACTCTGGTTGGTATAGCTTCTACCCACTTTGACACATAATCCACATCCAATAGGATATAGGAATACCCATCAGAATTGGGGAATGGCCCCATAAAATCAATGCCCCATATATCAAAAATTTCAACTAGAAGAATTCCAGTTAATGGCATCTCATTCTTCTTAGACAGACCACCTACCCTTTGACATCTATCACAGGTTTTGATGTAGACATAGGTGTCTTTCACCATGTGAGGCCAATAGAAGCCACACTGCATGATCTTAGCCACAGTTCTCTGCACCCCAAAGTGGCCCCCATAATCTGATGCATGACAATGATGTATGATATCATCCATTTCTTCCTCAGGGACACACTTTCTAATTATCTGATCAGCACACCGCCTATAGAGGATAGGGTCATCCCAAATATACTTCTTTGCATCTGCTATGAACCTCTTTTGCTGGTGGTAATCAAATTGCTTAGGTATAAACTCAGCGGCTAAATAGTTTGCTATATCAGCAAACCAAGGAAGCTGGCTTACTTGAAGCACTGCCTCATCAGGAAAGTCATCAGAGATAGGTAAAGACTTAGGTGCATTTTCAACTCGAGAAAGGTGATCCAGAACGGTGTTTAATGCCCCCTTAGTATCTCTAATTTCTAAATCAAACTCCTGTAAGAGGAGAACCCATCTCAGCAAACGTGGTTTAGCTTCCTTCTTAGCTAACAAATACTTAAGAGCTACATGGTCAGTATAAACAACAACCTTAGACCCAGAAAGGTAAGATCTAAACTTGTTGCAGCCATACACTACAGCTAGCAATTCTTTCTCAGTAGTGGTATAATTCTGTTGGGCAATATCTAGAGTCTTACTAGCATAGTAAATCACCCTAAAAATTTGTTCTCTCCTCTGCCCTAGAACTACCCCCACGGCATAGTCACTCGCATCGCACATAAGCTCAAATGGTTGTTCCCAATCCGGAGTAACTATAACAGGGGTTATGACCAACTTATGTTTAAGGACTTCAAAAGCTTTTAAACATTCATCATTAAAGTCAAATCTTTTGTCTTTTTCCAAAAACACACTTAGGGGTTTAGCTATTTTTGAGAAGTCCTTAATAAATCTCCTATAGAACCCAGCATGTCCTAGGAAACTTCTCACCCCTTTCTCATTGGTTGGAGGTGGCAGGGTTTCAATGGTGGATATCTTAGCTCTATCCACCTCTAAACCTTTAGCAGACACCTTGTGCCCAAGATTATGCCCTCACTTACCATAAAATGGCATTTCTCCCAATTGAGGACAAGTTCTTTCTCTTTACATCTTTCCAGAACAGTATTTAAGTTTTTTAAGGATTGTTGGTAAGAAGAACCAAACACAGAAAAATCATCCATAAATACTTCCATTATCGCCTCCACTAGGCCCTGAAAAATGGCCATCATGCACCTTTGAAAGGTCGCCGGTGCATTACACAGCCCAAATGGCATCCTCTTAAATGCAAAGGTGCCAAAAGGGCAACTGAACGTTGTTTTCTCCTGGTCCTCGAGTTTAATCATGATCTGATTGTACCCAGAATACCCATCTAGGAAGCAATAATGGCTATACCCAGCCAACTTATCAAGCATTTGATCAATAAAAGGAAGGGGAAAGTGGTCCTTCCTAGTGGCCTTATTTAGCTTCCTATAGTCCACACAAACTCTCCACCCCGTCACAGTTCGGGATGGAATCAATTCATTCTTTTCATTCCTAATCACTGTCATGCCCCCTTTCTTGCGCACAACATGCAAAGGACTAACCCACTAACTATCAGAGATAGCATAAATGATCCCAGCATTTTTCCATTTTAGAACTTCTTTCCTAACAACTTCTTTCATTACTGGGTTTAGTCTTCGTTGTCTTTCAATAGTGGGGTTAAAATTATTATTCATGAGGATTTTATTCATGCACAACCCTAGACTAATGCCCCTAATATCTTCAATATTCCACCCAAGGGCCTTTTTATGTTTCCTTAGAATTTCTAGCAATTGTTCACATTCTAAAGCATTTAAATTTGAAGCAACCATTACTGGAAATCTATTTGTGGAGTCTAGAAATTCATACCTCAAGTGTCTAGGCAACTCCTTCAGTTTTGGCGCTGGGATTGTTGACTCGTCATGCTCCTCCCTAGCTTGCTCCAATGGACTGGATTTTTGTTCCTCCTCATCAGTGATCAATTCCTCAGTCTCTTGCTGTTGGATCTCTGATGTGTGAAGTACTTCATCAGCATGTTATTCTATCTACTCATTTAGGAAGTCTTCCACTAAGTCCTCAAAGTCTTCTATCCAGAGACAGCTTCCCTCTTCTTGTCCTTGTAAAGGTCTTTCCATATGAAAGACTAGGGTATCTTCATTTATCCTTAAGGTTAACTTACCTTGAGCCACATCAATCAAAGCACACCCTGTCCTCAAAATAGGTCTTCCTAGGAGTAACTGAACTCCCATAGCTTCTTGCATCTCTAACACCTCAAAATCAGCTGGAAAAATAAATGATCCCACTTTCATCAGCACATCTTCTATGATTCCCTCAGGCCTTCCTGTGGACCAGTCTGCGAACTGTAGTGATATAGAAGTGGGCTTCATTCCTGTTAACCCAAGCTACTAATAGAGGGCGAAGGAGATTAAATTAATGCTAGCCCCTAAATCACATAGGGCCTGCTGTTGTGGTGCATCTCCTATTACACATGGAAGAGTGAAACTACCCGGATCTTTATGCTTTGTGGGTAACTTCCTTTGAACCACATTGCTTACCTCATTAGTGACAGCAACAATCTCATTGCTTACCTCTTCTTCATCATGAAGTCCTTCAAAACTTTCTTGTATCTGGGCATCTATTCCAAGGCTTCTATGAAAGGAATGTTTATTTCCAGCTTCTTGAATATCTTCAAGAAGCGCTCATTTTCTTCTTCCACCTTTTGATTCCTTATCCACTGAGGAAATGGCATCATAGGCCTCACTTCCTTTGGCCTTTGTTCTTCAGCTGGTTGAACCTTAATTGGTTGCTGTTCTTGGTTAACTCCCAACTGTTTCTCTTCCTCAATAGCTCTTTCCTGATTTTCAGCTGCTAAAGGCTTAAGTTGTGCTTCTTGAATGACCTTCTTCTTAGGCTCCTCAGCTTCCTTTAATGCCTTACCACTCCTCAAAGTGATAGCCTTGCAGCTTTCCTTGGGATTAGCTTCAGTATCACTTGGAAAGGATTTAGAAGAAACTCCGTGGTTGGCATTTTGTGCCACGCTCACCAATAGTTTCTCAATATTTTTAATAGAGCTCTCCATACTTCCTACCCTTTCCTTCAAATCTCCCACTTCTCTTCTGGTTGTCTCATCCTTAGTCTGATAATTTCTTCTTTGTTGCTGAGGGTGAGGCTGCTGTTGCTACTCAAAACCTGGAGGTGGTTGCAAATAATTATCTATAGCATATGGATTCTGCTTCATTCCTGGAGGGATATATTTATACTGATTTGAAGTGTCACCTCCTCTATTCTGATTCTGGTTAAAGGCATTTTTCTGGTAACCTTGGTTGGTATTTTGTTGCTGATAGCCTTGACCCTGGTTCTGTTGGAAGAAGGGTTGCTTCTGATACATACCCTTTCCTCCAATAAAGTTTGCTTCTTCAGCTCCACTCCATGCTTGTTCAACTACTGGTGGAGCTTGTTGTGTTCCTCCTACCTTAAGAGCCAGTACTTTTATGCTTTTTGCTAGAGCCCATATCTGCTCTTGCATGTCATTGGAAGAGTTATCAACTGAAGCTATCTTCTCTTTTGGCCTTGAAGTTCGCACATTAGACCACTGCCAATCAGCCAATGATAGTCTCTCTAAAAGTTCAGCTGCTACATCAAGTTCCAAATTCATTAGACATCCTCCCGTAGCAAAGATTCAACTTGTCTTGTGAGTGAGACTGAAGACCAGTGTAGAAGGATTCGATTTGAATCCATTGGGGTCTTCCATGGTCAGGGCATCTTCTTATCAAATCTTTAAAGCGCTCCTAAGCCTCATGAAGAGTCTCCATCTCATCTTGCCTGAATCTGCTGATTTCCCCTCCGAGCTGGATCACCTTGGAAGGAGGAAAGTATTTAGACATGAATTTAGTCTGCATCTCCTCCCAAGTATTTATTGAACTTGCTGGTAAACTGTTAAACCATCCAAGAGCTCTATCCCTTAAGGAAAAAGGAAAAAGTCTTAACTTTATTTTTACCTCCAACACATTGTTGAGCTTGATTGTGTCACACATCTGAAAGAATCTCATTAAGTGCTGATGTGGGTCATCCACTGCTATTCCTCCAAATGCATTGTTGCTTACCATGTTAATCAATGCCGGTTTCAACTCGAAACTGTTTGCTTGGACTCTTGCTTGCCTAATCCCTGAGTAATGATCCAACATAGTTGGACTTGCATAGTCCAAGAAAGTCCTGGGCCTAAATCTGTTACCCTCATCTTCTAGATATTGGCCATTATAATTGGCCCCTCCTTGTTGTACACTGCCATCAGGTCTTATATCCTCCATAATGTCTAGAACTGTATCCTCTAAACCCTGCAGTGCTTCTTCAGCTTCCCTCGCGGCTTCCCTAGCTGCCCTATGATGATCACTAATTATCAGTTCAGGTTCTGGATTAAATGGCACAAGTTCCCTTCGTCGCATACACAGCTGAGAATTTTCTCAAACACCTGGTGAACGTTCCTGTAAAACAACAAGAACACACCCAGCAACTCCGAACAAGACAAAATAAATAAATAAAACACAAAATAACAGAAAATAAAAAGCAGAATTAAATACCAAGATCAGAATTCAAACAATTTCATTCAATGTTGATTTTGAAAAACTAGTTAACCGTACAATCCCCGGCAACGGCGCCAATTTGACAGACAGATTTTTAGCCTCTCTAAAAGAGCTAGCTAATGTCATTAAATCTCTTTTCAAGATGATAAATTCCCTAAGTTTGCACTAAAAGAATAGCAGCAAGCAAGGGGTCGAACCCATAGGGATTAGCCTAGTTTTCTAGTTCTTAAATCAAAACACCCAATTACTCTTGTTCTATAAAATGTCTTGGCAAAAAGTTCTCTTTTTTAAACTAAAGATCTAATTTTTATATGGTTTTCTAAAATATCAAAGATAGCAGAATTGATTTTAAGGTTAAAACTCAAAGATTAAAGGCATCTAGGATCACAATTTCACCTCCCTATGCTATTTCTACTGATTTTAAGGTTCTTGGGATTATTTAAATGATAGCATGCTATACATAAGCCAAGGTTCTGCAAATGGTCATTGACAAACCTTCTAAGTGTTGTTTGCCTGAATGGTCATCATGGCAGCAACAAACAAAGCCTAATTATCATACTCATGATAAGATAATGGTCACACCAATCACAAATATGTTATGAACCAAAGGTCAGCCTCAGACTAAGGCTAAGAAAACCCAGGTGTACAGCCCAGATATTAAAAGATGAAGAACAGATTCATAAAACATGCAATTTCAATTAAACGAACCCAATATTCAAATAATCAGTTTAACAACTTAGGGGGCTACATTGCTCCCCTAGATAAAGGAAACTACTCACACATGTTCTTGACAAAGCATAGACAAATAAAGAACATCATCTTAGAACCAAGAGCCGCAGAACTTCAACTTTGGATCTTCTCCAGCCGTCAAACTCTTAGGGCCGGCAGCTCCAAGAACGTGAGCCTTCTCTTTCTCTGTCTAAAAACGTGCCCTCCTCTCCAGATGTCTCTTTAGGGCCTGCTGCACCCCTATATATAGAGGAACCTGCTGTGCAATGTGTGCCCTAGCCGCTAGCTGTCGTCATTAATCAAAACGGTGTAGTTTTGATAAGTGACACTTCCAACATTAAAATCTCTCAATCTAAGCACAATATGAACAAGGTCCTTTAGGAAAGAATGATCAGCATAACAAAACGACTGAATCAATGCAAAAATATGGCTGCACATCAATTTGAATGTCATATTCCCAATTGGCGTGCAGCTCCAAATTAAGTGAAATTCTTCCCCAAGCTTCATTGCATCATGTAGAAGGTTGGCATGCAGTAATATGCTTGCACGCCAATTGGTCCAATTGGCGTTCAAGGCCTTTGGCTCTGAAACTTCTGTGGAAGGTAGAGGACATCATTTTGATAAACTTTAGTTCTGCACACCAATTAATTTGAGGCCATCTACTTGGTCAAAATTAATCTCTAAAACCTGACAAAATAGCCTAAAAGCGCATGTATATGCAAATAGCATCTTCCTAGGGGTTAGAGCAAATATAAATGAAATATGATCCAATAAGGCTCTAATCATGCTTTTAAACACCCCTAAATAGGCAATAGAATAACGGCATAAATGCACGTTATGAGATGTGTAGAAGGTAGGGAGCCAAAAATACCCCTGCACGTCATATGGCCCATGTGACATGCACCCTTCATTTTGCCTCTTTTGGCTGCCCCATTTAGCCAGAAGTCCCTTGTGTGGAAAATAGAGTGATTTGGATAATGTTCATGAGTTAAATTTGTCTAAAAACTTGCCAAAACAGTTCAAAAACACCTATGTTGGTAAAACTGTAAACTGTGAATGTTAGTGAGAATGTTGCCGCACTGCATGAGCTGAGTGCACTGTTGATTTACATTAATATGTCCGAGTTATGCTTGTTGAGTTGCATTACTGAGTTACACTTGCGTTTGAGCTGTGTTTACTGAGATGTACTTGAAATGTACTTGCTGAGATGCTGTGAACTTGTGTTTGAGAATGAGTACCCAAATACTTGTGGGTTGAGCTGACTTATGGGCCAGGCACAACTACTGGACCCCTTTGAGATTTGGCTAGGACTGCGGTCCTGAGCCTCGGTGTAGCACTCACGACGGTGGGCTAAGTCTGCACCCATTCCTGAGGGTAGGTATGGCGTCCGAGGAGGTGATGGCCATATTTGACTCGGGTGGAAAATGTTGCATTGGTGACCATGCAATATTCACCTGGATGTGGTATGTCATGTCGCCGTGGTGGCGGGGTGTCCTCTGCCCTCCAATGTGGGCACAGGTAAATGGCATGTTATTGGGTGATGTTTGCTGCTTTTGCTTTAGGTACTACACGAGCACAAGTATACACTTGTCATGCATATTGTAGAGTGGGACGGGTCTAGGGAGACTGGAACCCTACTGAGCTATGGTTTGCTCACCCCTCCTATAAACTATTCTTTTGTAGGGTCTAGCAGGCGGTAGGTGGAAGAGCTATGGTGGTAGGCTACTGAGGATGAAGACTTTATATTAATTTCATTGCTTTTGTGGATTTGTGTTTTTATGGTTTTGATTGTTTGTAAACAGAATATATTGTGGTTTGATGGGAGTTTTCCCCAATTGAGTTGTAATGAACTTTGAGCCCCTTTGAAATGTAATAAATTGACATATGGTTATTGTTTGATTTGTGGTTGTGTGCATGGTTTGGGAGCACAAGCATGCCTCGTGTCATGTTAGCCTGGTTGTACAAGTTTTTGGGACAGCACCCATGTCATAAGTCCTTTTTAGGTGCTTGCACCAACCCCTTGATCCTTCGGGTGCGGGCATGGGCAGTCACTACTAATTTCCAAGTGAAAGGAAATTGGGGCGTGACAGCTGGCCCCTGACTCGCCTCATCAACTGGTGGAACTTCTACCTCTCTGTCAGTGATAGCATAGTTCCTCCCCTTCTGAACACTGCCGCTGGCCTGACTCGTCGTAGCTCGATCATTCTGTCCCTTCTGAGCCTGGGCCTCCTGCTGAGGCTGCTATGGAGCAGGCCGTCGCTATACTGACAGCCCTGACTGAGCTGGTCTCTGGTATGGAGCCCCGCTCCTCTGGCCCTGGTCATGAGGTCGATGTGGCCCCGTAACACTAGCTAAGCTGGCAGAAGGACACTCTCCTATCCTGTGTCCCAGTCTCCCACATCGAGCACTTGAGTGGGTTGCCACTTTTCCGCCTACAATCGGCCTCCTTGTGTCCCCGAAGTCCGCAGGATCGACACATCCCTAAAAACTGTGAGGTAGAACTGCTGCCTAAGTTCCCCGAGTGTGAAAATTTGGGCACCGGACTCCTGTCCGCTTGTCCCTCAAACTGCTCCTCTCTTGGCCTCTTCTGGCTAGGCCCTGATGAGTTCCCTGGTCTCTGAGTCCTGATTTGGTTTAGGTCCCGCTCTCCAATAAGTGCCTTGTTGACCGTGTCATCACTGGTTTTCGTCCGGGCCCTTTTGGGGTGAGATCAAACTAAACCAATGTTGAGAAATTTTAGAGTCGCCACTAACTGTTTTTGGGGTACAGTTGGATACCCTCTACTTTGAGTAGTTTTAAGTGTATGGTCTGCGTTATCAGAGATGGGTTCGGGAGTTGGTTACGTGTAGGGAAGGATTAGCACCCCTACAGTGCCCTTTCGGTATCTAATTTAGGAGGAGGAGGTTTGTATTTATACTGCTGTGACTAGACTAAATTTCCTAAGAAGTCTATGATTTATATTTGTCAAAGTTTATGGTTAAAATTGCTTTACCCTAAATTTATCCTAAAAATTTGGGTTTTTGTGTGAAGTGGGGAATGAGATCTTAGGGATTGGTTTTGGCTTTTTTAGTTTTACTTTCTGAAATTGAAGTCCTAAAAAATGGTTTTTACTTGCCCCTTTTTTTGTTTTTGTTTCGTTTTATTTTGTTTTGTTTTGTTTTTGTTTTTGTTTTTGTTTTTGTTTTTTTTTTTCGGGTTAGAAAACATACATTTTTTGTTTTCTATGTTTTGTAAAAAAAACTTTTTGGCCCTTTTTTTTTTGTTTGTTTTTTTTGTTTTTTTTGTTTGTTGTCGTTTGTTGTTTTTTTTGTTTTAGAGATTGAAGTACCAACTTTGATTTTCTTCCTCTCTTTTCTCTTTTTTTTTTTAAACATGAAGACGTTTTTTGTTTTTTGTTTTGTTTTTTTTTGTTTTTGGAAACCTTTCTTTCTTTCCCCTTTTTTTTTGTTTTGTGAACCCAAAATCTTAAAGCCAATTTAGGAACATATGCATGAAAATAAAAACGTGGAGTGTGTGATTATGGCATCCACAAAAGAAAAAGAAAATCACTCTTTTTTCTCCTTTTTTTTTTCATGTTCTCCCTCTGCTCTCTCCTTTTTTTTTGTTTTCCCTTTCTTTTTACTATATTTTACATATTACAACATTCACATAGGAAGAAATACAGGAAAATACAATAAAAAAAGGTTGAAAAGCAATTACATCAAATATAGATAAGCTAAAAAACAAAAATTAGAAAAATGCTAAAAAAAAAACAATTACACCAAATATAGATACAAATAAACTGAAAAAGTATTGAAAAGATAAGGGCTGAACCGACTTTGAAGCTTGCAACACCAATCTTCTGTTTGAACTCTTATCGGCGCTGATAATCACTTGCTTAGAACCAACAAAATCTGACAGGGAGGTTTGCGAGGAGGATTTCTTGGTATTTGAAAAGTGGAGTGATGTATTTTCTGGGTTTGAGTTTTTTGATGACTGGAAATAAGGAGGGTAGGCGTGAGAAATAGGGGATTGGAAAGGGATTGGTGTCTGTTATGTTTTTTGCTTGCTGAACATGCGAAAAAAAGTCTTGAAGTTGGGGCTGTTTTTTTTTGTGTTTTTCCTTGCTAAAAAAAAAGAGCCGGCGTGAGAGGAGGGAAAGAGGATGAAGGGGTGATGTTGATTGCAGAAAACTGGGCGTTTAATCTGAGAAGATGAGGCTGGGGCGTTTCCTGATGATGATGAGGCTGGTTTTGATGATGAGACTGGTTTTTCCCTTTTTTTGAATTTCTCTCCTTTCTTTCTTTTCCTTTCTCTCTCTGTGTTTTTTTAGCTCCGTCTGCACTGGGATGAGGAAGGGATGTAAAAGGGTACAGGTTTTTTTTTCCTTTTTTGCAACGAATTCCTTTTTTTTTCTCCCTTTTTTTTATGGCTCTCTTCAACGAAAAAACTCACTCTCTTCTGCGCAGGGAATGGATGACTGCATCTTAAGGGCTGCAGAAAATTTTTTGGCTGGATTATCATTAATTGCTGCATTTAATGCTCTATTATGAAGGCAGCGTTTTTAATTGCAAATTTTGTATTTTGGCTGGTGGACAGCTTGTGCAGGAAACAGGGGAGCTCGTGATTGCCTTTTTGAATTTGTATTTTAGCAGCACATGTGATTGACAGGTTGGTGAGAAATGATTCTTTGTTAGGTGGCCAGTGCATAAAACGAGCCCCGTGAATAAACAGTGAGAAAAATAAGCCAGCGAGGAAAATCAGCGAGAAAAATCAGCGAAGGCAAAAAAAAAAAGGGTCGGAGGTTCGAAGTGTCGGCAGCGAGGCTTCGAGGGTCGAAGGGTCGGAGGTGGAAGGCGTACGGGTGCCGCGGGTCGAAGGCGTCGTAGTGAGGTTTCGAGGGTCGAAGGCTCGAAGGTCAGAAATCAGCAGGTCAACGAGGCTTCGAGGCTTCGAGGCTTCGGGGCTTCGAGCTTCGGGGCTTCGAGCTTCGAGGCTTCGAGCTTCGAGGCTTCGAGGCCGGGGCTCGAGCCCGGGGCTTCGGGGCTTCGAGCCGGGGCTTCGAGGCTTTGAGCTTCGAGGCTTCGAGCTTCGGGATTTTGGGGCTTCGAGCTTCGGGGCTTCGAGGCTTCGAGCTTCAGGGTCAATGGGTCGAAGTGTCGGCAGTCCAACGGTCAACTGGTCAACCCCTTTTTTTTTTAATTACCTTTTTACCCCCACCAAAAATGCAAAAATGGATAACCTTCCAAGAATTGTTTGGGGAGATCCATATTCGCCTACATAGGCATTTTGAAGAGTTTCGCATGATCACTTTTGCGGGCAGTTTGACCAGGGGCATTGACCGTCTTTTGGCAAGTTTGACTTTTTCCAACGAAAGTTTGTTTGGCCATAACTTCTTCATTTTAAGTCCGATTTGAGCTCGGTCAAGTGCGTTGGTCTCCAATTTTCATCCTCCATCACCTGGTGTTGGTCTTGGGGCGCTTCAAGGACTTGTAGCAAAAGTCATTAATTTTGAACTCCCCCATCCGTGTCAATTGTATCCATCTCGTGCAGATTGGGGTAGACCATTCCTTGGAAGTATGGGATCATTGTGGACATGTTCAACAAGGTATATGGCATGGGCAGAAAGGTATATCAAATGGGGTTAGTATGTCCAACCCAGACAAAATAGGGTCCTACAGACCGCATCACTATACCTAGTCAACTCCATCATGTTCAATCCCCTCTTAAGTGGCTAAGCGGACCTTAGCCTCCTCGGGCACCTGAATCAGCTCAAAGATGTTTTCAATCCACTTGACCCATTCCTCGGCCTCATTGGGTCTCGTATTCGCCTCAAACTTCGTCGGTTTCTACTTTAAGAATCGACTCACCCAGTCGATCGGTACTGCGGGCGGTACTGCCATGACCTGTGGCTGACTCTCCTATAAGATCTCCTCCTGTTGCTGCTGAGGCTACTCCTGCTGAGGTTGCTGTTGTTTCCTCAGTTCCTCTTGCATCACCTCCCTGGCCACATCCCTCATGGTGCCCTGCATGGCACCCTGGATTTGGCTCAGTATCTGTGCCCCAATCTGAGCAGCAATCTCCGAACCTAAGGCAGGTACTGGGGAACTTTGCTGTCCCTGTGGTTCAGATTGAACGGATGACTCCTCTACAGGACCTTGAGCCCTAGTCTTGGGTGCCATTTTGCACCAACACATACCAACAATATCTATTAACTACTGCGTACTAGTCAAATAACCAAATTAATTAAACCATTACGTGAAACCCTTAAGTCCACCTACAAACAATGAGGTTTCTAGGCCTCTCATCCTACACATCAAAATAGGTTGTTATTCACTTAGGCTTCCTAAGTTTAAACCAATACAATAGCATTTTCAGGTAAGCATAATCAACCACTAAAGAATACAAATCACAATATATCCAATAATACAATTAACACAATCACATTATCAGAGTAGCATTAGCAAATTGTTTCTAGTGCCTAGATATGAACACTCATTTATGTAGCATGTATGCAGCCGACCTAAATGCTTCCTAGGATGATCTCAGAAACCCTTAGTCAACCCAGAACACGTATAAGGACTGCATTGATCAAGCGCCCTCGTTATAGTCTTCCAAGCTTCTAAGTGTCTATTAACCACCCCTCTCTAACCTAGGTCCACTAGACCATGCTCTGATACCAACTTGTCATGCCCCCAAATCCTGGAAACCACAGAACTAGGAACGCGACTGCCCCATGCCCACTCCAAGGGTCAAGGGGTTGATAACTGACCAAACCAGTACAATACTGCACCAAGGGTAGAATTGTACACCAATATGATAAACTCAAAATTTAATGAATGTATAACTATGCAATCAAACCACACAGATGTCTAGTACACCAATTTGGTTCATACAACTGTCACGGACCCAAGTCCGAAAAATAAATTAATACAATGAATAACAAGGTTTATGGAATATCCTACATAAAGATGTCCCGTCCTGCTCCGATATGGCTCTAACTGCTATCCCCTACAACCTGTAGGAAATAAAAATAAAGTAGGGTGAGCATAATTGCCCAGTAGGTGATCCCCATCTCCACTATCCGATTACATAATTCCTAAGTCTATATGATAGTGTAGGCTTGTGTCAGTGTAGTGTCACATTCTCCCATGATTAAATTTCATTTAAGTCACATATCAGACATCACATCATATTTCAATCATTTAAGGTTTGCACCGGCAATTCATCCATCCAAAGGAATCCCCGTTACCAACTCCAGGAATTCAAATCACTACTAGACAACCATATGTGGGACCTGGTGTCCCCAACAACAACCTGCCACATATGGGACCTGGGTAGTAGCCACGTAGGGGACCCGTGGCCTCTTGCCAACCCTATATGGGATGTGCGATTACCCAAACAGCTCCACCACCCAGTTCACACACATAATCAAATAATAAAATAAAAATAATAATGATTCAAAAATCAAAAACCTCCCCATGGCAATATAGGATATTTAATTTACCAAACCATAATATTAATGTGTTACAAATGACCATCACAACCACATGTATAACAGTAAATCCAACAACTTTTATTTAATTAAGCTAACCAAACAAAAATCAAGCCGTTATCATAATATCAAACTAAACACGTTAAAACTGTAAATGTATATAAAGAAACTAAATCATTGACCAAACAATTTTTTTTCTTTATATATATATATGTAAGTATATGTCTGTATAAATATTAATATATTTATCTATATATATATATATATATAAGAGAACCCACACTAGGGACGGCGCAAGTACTGTCGTCCTCCACCACGACGATCGCCCACCTGTTGGCACCCTGGACTCGCTGACTGACCAGACTGTCTCTGACAGTCTGGTGTGCTTGCCACATAGAAGGCCAGGCCGAATTTGGCCTAGTGCAGAACGTAGTAATAATATTTTGGAGGATAAAAGAAGAACATAGGTAGGATCAATTCTTCCAACCACGTACAGAAAGTAACACCAAGTCAGGCCCCCCTTTCTTTTTCTTTTCTTTACCTTTTTCCCATAGACTATCAGGCCACGTTGAAGCAATCCTTATAGCTATCTAAAAGTTATACCCAGACAGACGAGCCGGCACAAGTAATGGCAGTTGATCGTGTATATATATAAATATGTATTCCTTTAGCAACCGTAATCATGCGATTTGATAGTAAGAAAATTAAGAATCCCCTACCTAATAAAGTTTCAAAGGATCTAAGGAACGCAACAACTTCAAGTCCTCTTCTTTACCAGCTCTGTGCATACGAATGAGATGTAGGGATTGACCCTAGGTTTCTTCTATTTATACTCTTATATAATACATATATATATATATATATATATATTAAACTTAATCATAATAATAATTATGAATTAGATAATTATATAAATAGTAATGAAGATACTAACCTTAGTGATAATAATAATAACTCAAATACCTAAATGATTATATTAATAATATTAACTTCATAATTCAGAGTAAACTCAAACCATGAAAATAGATATTTCAAACTCTGTTCGGGCCTCACACAGATACGGGTATTTACATGATAAAATTTTAATCGTGCAACTCTGATTTTTGTGATAACTTGAGCATGATTACGAAGAGAAGAACATGTGGTATAGATTTGTATTAGTGGAATTAATACTTGTGCAATGTGAACAAACTAAATAGTGATAATAATGTTGATATTCCGAGAGTGACTATGTGAGATATGTGAATGATTGAGTATGTGCCTTTGTATGGTATTGTGTGGAATAAGCGATGTTGTGTTCAAAACGATGAGATAAGGTGTGAACTTGTATGGTTTGTGAAATGTGAATCTATGAATTTGTGTGGTGATAACGCATGTTTTGAGATTAATTATAGCTGAAAACGCCTAGTCGGGAATGGTATTGAGATCGTTGAGTGTTAACCTAGAGCGCTACCTTTTCGTGTAGCCAATGTCTCCGAAAATTATGACACGTGCGACTAGTGAGGTAGCAGAGGAGCCCGCCACTCAGGTTGGGCATGTGGGAGAGCCTGCAGTCGTAAGTAATGATCTAATCATGGAAGAGGTTGGCATCTTAAGCCCGATTATTCAAGAGTTAAGGGATAAAATTCGACAACTGATTAAGAGTGAGGTATGCCGAGAGCTATCAACCCACATCATTGGGGGGAGCTTGGGTGAGGATCAACTGTGTAATATCCCACACCTAGAATAGACTAAGAGAAAACTTATATATGGTTTAAAGATGTCGTTTTCATAGTTGCGAGGTAGGGGTATTTGGGTAATATTTAGTGACAATTAAAGGGGTAGATTACTCAATCTTATAACTTGGGGATTTAATAAGTTTCTATTAAATGAAAATTCAGGATTTACCTTAATTAAGGGTGTTTTGGTATTTTAAGGACTTAAAATAAGAATTCTAATAGAAAATGAAAACTAAGTTTAAGGAAGTTACTTGTAGGGCAAGAAATTAGAGTTTGAATGCTATTAGAAGTCTTGTAAGATGTGGGAAGAAACTCTATTAAAGGGGAGGTCGTCCTAGGGGTTTGGTTGTTGTTTCTTTGTCTTGGAGAGCTCTAGCCATTCTAGTAGGCAAAGAAGGATAGAGGAAAAAGGTTGAAGCTTGAGGGCGTTTCTAAGTTCCGGCGAGTTAGTCCGACTTCTGAAATATTCGAGGTAGATAATTCTACCTTTCCTTATCTTTGTAGAGATTTAATGACAAATAAGGTTGACTTTGTAGGTCCCAAAGTGAGTCTAGAGGGGGGGGTGAATAGTCTCTCTTCTTGCTCAAGCTAGATCGTTAGCTAGTTTATACTACTTCTATGGATAACTATGATGGAAGTATTTATGGAGAAGATGACGGTAGTAATTTGAGTGATAATGTGAGGCGTAATGAACTATCGGACAAATCTGAGATAGGAGTAAGTGCTCTTTGCTAACCAGATCTCGGATGTAACAGGAATGAGCTTTAATAGTTTGGATTATGGGAAACAACACGAGAGATGAGACTCGATGATAGTGTGTTGGATCAAACCCAGAATTTGGATAATGCTGATAAAGCCTTATGTAATTTGATCTGAGATCTCTTGTGTTTATTTGATCGTTGCAGAAGATATGTTATTAATCCGGAGATACACTCATGAGAGCAAAGCTAAGGACAGGATACATAATCCTGATCCGGACAAGAGTGAGTGTCGTCAAACACTTGGTAAATAACCAAGTCATCAATACATACGGAATAAGGAACATTCGTGCGGACTAAGAACTTAAAAGCTACTGATTGCGGAATATGTTCCTAAGTGCCTCAAACGGACTAAGTCAGACTAATGCGGAGTAAGAGTCTTGGTCAACGAGGTCACATGAAGGAATAGGTTTGAAAAGGAGTTAAAAAGTTAAGTCTTCCCTCCAAGCGAACTAAAGTGAAGAAGACACGGAGTAAGGCATCCGAGTCTTTCATACATACGGAGTAAGGAAGTATTGATGCGGAATAAGGATCCGAGCCTTTATTCGCACGGAGTAAACAAACTAGATGCGGAGTAAGGAATCCAGACAACTTACTCATACGGAGTAAGGAAGCGCTAGTACGGAGTAAGCACTCCGATCCCTTAGACTCACCCGGAGTAAGGAACTTACATACGGAGTAAGGAATTTACATACGGAGTAAGGAACTTACATGCGGAGTAAGGAATCACTGATACGGAATAAGTCATCCGACCTTTTAAGACTCGCCCGGAGTAAGGAACTTACATACGGAGTAAGGAATTTACATACGGAGTAAGGAACTTACATGCGGAGTAAGGAAGCGCTGGCACGGACTAAGGATTCCAGTACTAAACAGATACGGAGTAAGCAACCACTGACACGGAGTAAGGTTCCGAGCTTCATTAGCAACGGAGTAAGGAGAATTACACCGGACCAAGAAGATACTACTTCAACTCAACGAATTTAATGTTATCAGCTCGTGGCGTCCCGATATAAGACAAATTTATTGAGAACCTGAAGAATCTTACACGTGGATCATTCGGATATGTGGACACAACCTCAATTGTATTTGGAAACTCACAAATGCACTTATACTCTTCAAACCCAAGATCTTGAGCTTCATAAACCGCAGCAGTCAAGGCAGAGAGATTACCGAGGAATAGTTAGTGCTGAACGCATTCCGGAACTACAAGTTCCAAGGTTGTCTCTTAGGAATGTTTGTATAAATATTCATATTTGTATATTTGTAAGAAAGAGTGATACAGTGTATGAGCCTGAATTAACCCTTTGTATGCACAAGAGCTCAATGATACAATCTAGGCTAGTGTGTGAATCCTTTTGTAAAACAGAGTGTAATTGAGTTGCTTCTATTTTGTTGTAATTATCTCTTGATAATAAAACAAAATACTTCCACTATCCTGGTTATCTTCCGGAGGTGATTCTATCACTTAACTAGATCGTGTCGTGCCTTAAGAGTGTAAAAGAGTTTCGATAAGAGCCTATTCACCCCCCCCCCCTCTAGGCTCCAAGGGACCATCAAGTGGTATCAGAGTAGTCTATTTGTTCAAAAGTAGAGATCCTACTCTTTTACTCTAAGCAATGGCCGAAGAAAGCAGTATGCTATTAAACACTCGCCTTAACTCCGGAGGTGCACAAGAGCCCATCCCAAATCGAACGCGCGGTGAAAACGTCCACCCACCTCAACCTCGCTGCTGCTGCCGCTTCTCAACCACGGAGTTCTGGTTTTACATTGATGAAACCGCCCAAATTCATACCTGAGCTTTTCTCCCAGGTGGAAAGCTCGCATGAAGATATTTATGGTATGCCATGATCATCTCATGTGGCCATGTCTTCATCAGGAGATTCCAATTCCGATGACTATCGGAGAACATGGAGTTAGGAGGCCAAAGACGGATGCTGAACTTACCAACGATGAAAGAGCCTGGCAGTGTGCTTGTGAAAAGGCTCTGGCTTATGTTACATCATCCTTGGATTCCAAGGCTTTCACGGATGTCCAGGGTTGCACGACAGCAAAAGCCGTTTGGGATAAACTGACAATCCTTTATGAGGGGAGTCAGTCCCAAATGCAAAATGTGATATGTACTCTTAGGCAGAACTTTGAGAGTTTCAATCATAAACCAGGCGAATCACTCGAAAGCATCTATCGAAGATTTGGCAAGCTCATTCTTGAGTCAAGACTGGTCAATGAGCATTATTCTCAATCTCGGATCAATGACAAGTTCTTTCGCTCTTTCTTGGATCGATACTACTCATAAACTCAGATGCAATCAGACAAAAACTGGCAGCATGTTCCCCTTGAAGAAGTATATGGAGAGCTGCGGACTCACGAAGTCAGGTTTAAGTACTCTGACCGGGATGAGAAAATAGCTCGGAAAGAAAAGGGGGTAGCTCTCAAAGCTACGGAATGTTTAAACATACTGAGGAATGATGATACGGACGTGTCCGAGAATTCTGACTCTGACGAGGAGGAGGAGATAGCTCTTCTCGTCAAATCCTTTGAGCGATTCCTATGGAAAAGCAGAAAAGGATTCAGGAGACGCTCATCATCATCTTTCCAAAGGAAGGAGAGACCGGAGTCCAGTTCCCAGGAATGCTACAACTGTGGGAAAACCGGTCATTGGGCCAAGGAATGCAGATCCAAATCAAAAGTGGCCGAGAAAAGTGACAAGGTAACTCCTCGCCGCTCCACCTCAGACAACAACAAGAACAAGAGGAAGGCGTTCGTGACAAAGTACATCAGTGGCTCGGAAGAAGAGGAGGAATCCTCAGATGATGAGCCAACTCCTAAGCCGAACGTCTGCCTCATGGCAAACACTGAGGTACCTTCTATCTCTGAGCTCATGAGTCAATTAGAATCTCTTATTAGTGAACGTGATCATGAAAAGAATGAGAGACAAATAATTACTCAAATGTACAAAGATGTGGAAAGTAAGAATAAACGCCTTGAATTTTACTATCACTAGACTTGAAAAGGACATAGCTGACTTTAGAGGAAAAGAGGCTTGGTATCATGATCTAAGAGCTGAAAATCATCTGTTAAATACCAACCTAACGGGCCTAAAAGTTATTGTGAAATGACTCGAAAACGAACTGGAACAGGAAAGGGAAATAAATCGTTAGTGGCTAAAATCCGGGGAAATAGCCTCTACCTTTAGGACTGATCCTGACAACATCCGAGTCAAACCTGGCCTAGGTTCAGAACCATCGACTTCCATAGCTGAAGCTACTGAGTGCCCTCCGGATTTCACTCCAAAACTAACCAACTTATATCCTGTTAGTACATCAAACTGTTGGATGGTTTCATTTCAGGTGGCACCATAGTTTATGACTGTGGAGTTGAGGCAGTTACTGCACTTCCCAAAGCAGTAGCACCCGTAACTAATGATGAAAGGAAGGTTGCTGCAGTTAAAGCCAAAACTGTAGCACCCAAAAAGAAAGGAAAGGCTAAGGCTGACGCATCTAGGGCCAAGAGCGCGTCACCCAAATGCAATGGATTAGGCCACGAGGAACAGTAGAAAGTCTAGAAATCTAAGAGACATGTATCCCCTGTTTGTACTTCACATTATAGTGTCTGTTCCATCTTGTAGGGAAATGGGTCATTATCACTATGAATGTTGGAGTTTATCTGATAACTGGCTTTGTAATCAAATTCAATCCAATAAAGATCAGTTTAATAAAAGGGTTTCTTCGAGCAAAACAAAATCTAAACCTCAAAGGAGTGTCTCTCGCAAGAAAACCCAAATAAAAGAAGCAGTTGAAATTAACAAGGTAAAGTCAACTTGGAGAGCTAAAAGTCCTAGCAAAATCAAATCCGGAACTGTTAACAATCTGCTGCTGTCTCTCTAACCGCCCGAAACAAGTTTGGGCACCAAAAGTGTAAACCGTTGTCTTTCAGGAGCATCTCTGGAACGCATTGCCTGGGATCACTTGAAGTTAAAGATTAATCAAAGCAAGTGGATCCTCGATAGTGGATGCTCCGGACATATGACGGGTGATCGGACTCGCTCGTAGAAGTTAATGAAAAACGAGGTCCATCCATTTCATATGGTGACAACAAAGAAGGTAACACTATCGGGTATGGCACTTTAACTAACGGCCGTGTATCAATCACAAGAGTTGCACTAGTCGAAGGTTTGAAGCATAATTTGCTAAGTGTCGATAATTTATGTGACAAAGGATTTCTTGTTTCCTTTATGTCCAACTCTGTATAGTAAGAGAAAACTTATCCAGGAGATATTAAGTTATCCGGATCAAGAGATGGGGACATATACTCAGTGGTCTTAAGAAATAATTCTTCTGACCCTGTATGCTTCCTCACTAAAGCTTCAGATGAAGATAGTTGGTTATGGCACAAGCGATGCGCACATTTAAACTTTAAGACAATGTCTAAATTAGCGTCACTTGATCTTGTCACTGGTCTACCTAAACTCAAATTCTCCAGAGACACTCTCTGTCGAGAATGCCAACTGGGCAAACAGACCAAACATAGCTTTAAGAGCAAATCAGTTAATTCAATAACTGCTCCTCTACAACTTCTTCATATGGACCTATGTGGTTCTATATCTGTTCCGTCACAAGCTGGTGCGAGATATACCCTAGTGGTTATCGATGATTTCACCAGATACACATGGGTGATGTTCCTAAAATCAAAGGATCAAACTTTTGAGCATCTAGTAGATCTCTTCAACTGGATAAGCAACTCACAAGGACTGAGCATAAAGTGCATCAGGAGTGATCATGGTACGAAATTTGACTTTTCGAAATGAGATCATATTATTCGAACAGGGCATACAACATGACTTCTCTGCTCCCAGAACTCCATAACAAAATGGAGTAGCTGAGCGCAAGAATCGTACTTTAGTTGAAGCTGGTAGATCCTTGTTAGCAGGGGCAACGCTTCCTCTCAGCCTATGGGCTGAAGCTGTGTCCACCGCCTGCTATGTTCGAAACGAACTCTAATAAATAAATCTACCATGAAAACACCCTATGAGATGTGGAGAGGACGAAAACCTTTAATTTCACATTTCGAGCTTTGGGGTGTACTTGATATATATTGATAAATGGCAAAGAGACCCGGAATAAATTTGAACCAAAATCTAATAATGGGATTTTTGTCGGGTACTCATTACATAGCAAGGTTTATCGGGTCTTCAATAGAAAACTTTTTAAAGTTGAAGAATCTATCCATGTGACTTTTGATGAAGCTAACCTTGATTGGTCAAAAGTCGGTTCTTCAAGTTCTAATGTGCAGGTCATGGACAAGAACGTCGATTATTCGAAGTTTATGAATGTTCCTGTTACATATCTTGACCAACCACGTGGCATCATCGAAGCACAAAGAAATTATATGGATGATGCTACAGATGACTCGGACTCCGGACTACCATTTAGCTCCAGGACATACTCCTACGGATACCCAAAATTCCAGAGCACCTTCAAGTCCGTCCGGACCAGTTAACACTAAAAGAAACAGTGTTGAAGAACCATCTAGTTCAACCGTACCTTTCAATACGGAAACATCTAGTCCGGACGAAGCTCAACCAGCGGATACAACTGAACCACCTAATCTGGAAGAGCTTCAAATTGTTCAAGATCATCCATCACATGCACAGAATTACAGATGGACCCGAAACCATCCCTCAGATCAAGTGATTGGTGATCTTACTGTTGGTGTAAGAATAAGAGTAGCCACCTCCAACATGAGTCTTTACTCGTGTTTTCTATCTCAAATAGAACCAAAGGTGGTAGATGAAGCTCTTCAGGATTCAAATTGGATAGAAGCTATGTAAGAAGAGCTGAATCAATTTAAGAGAAATAATGTGTGGACCTTAATACCAAAGCCTAAGTCTCAGCAAGTCATTGGCGTTAAATGGGTGTTCCGGAACAAGATTGATACGGATGGAATTGTAATCCGGAACGAAGCCAAACTGGTAGCCAAAGGATATCGTCAAGAAGAAGGAATAGACTATGATGAGACCTTTGCTCCAGTAGCAAGACTTGAGGCAATCCGGATTTTTCCGCGTATGCTTCATATGAAAACTTCATAGTTTATCAAATGGACGTCAAGAGCGCATTCCTAAATGGAGATCTTCAAGAGGAGGTTTATGTAGAATAACCTCCCGGTTTCATTGAACCTAAAGCAGGACATCTAGTCTACAAACTTCGGAAAGCTTTATATGGTTTGAAGCAAGCTCCAAGAGCCTGGTACGACACATTGTCAGAATTCCTACTTGCTCAAAACTTCCAAAAAGGGAAGATTGACACCACCTTATTTCTACGAAAAGTGAAAGGACACACTCTAATCGTACAGATATACGTGGATGATATCATTTTCAGATCAACGAATCCGAAGCTTTGTGAGGAGTTCGCTAAGTTGATGACAGGCAAGTTTGAGATGAGCATGATGGGAGAACTGTCCTACTTCCTCGGAATAGATTTAAACAATTGAAGGAAGGAATCTTCATTAATCAAGCTAAGTACACTCGCGATCTTATTAAGAAGTTTGGTATGGAAGGTTCATCTCCCGTCAAAACTCCCATGCCTATCAGTGCCAAGTTAGACCCTGATGTGGATGGCATATCAGTAAATGTGACTGACTACAGAGGGATGATAGGATCCTTGCTGTATCTCACAGCAAGTCACCCAGACATTATGTTTGCAACTTGCATTTGTGCACGCTATCAGGCGAATCCCAAGGAGTCACTGTTGGATCAAACCCAAAATTTGGATAATGCTGATAAAGCCTTATGTAATTTGATCTGAGATCTTTTGTGTTTATTTGATCATTGCAGAAGGTATGTCACTAATCCAAAGATGCACTCGTGAGAGCAAAGCTAAGGACAGGATACATAATCCTGATCCGGACAAGAGTTAGTGTCGTCAAACACTTGGTAAATAACCAAGTAACAAATACATACGGAATAAGGAACAATCCTACGGACTAAGAACTTAAAGGATAAGTGCGGAGTAAGGAAAATAGATGCGGAGTAAAGAAACCAGATGCGGAGTAAGGAATCCGGACTTATTACTCGCCCGGAGTAAGGAACTTACACACGGAGTAAGGAACTTACATACGGAGTAAGGAACTTACACACGGAGTAAGGAACTTACATACGGAGTAAGGAACTTACATGCGGAGTAAGGAACTTACATGCGGAGTAAGGAAGCGCTGACACGGACTAAGGATTCCAGTACTGAATAGATACGGAGTAAGCAACCACTGACACGGAGTAAGGTTCCGAGCTTCATTAACTACGGAGTAAGGAAAATTACACCGGACCAAGAAGACACTGCTCCAACAAAACCGCATTTAAAGTTATCAGCTCGTGCTGTCCCGATGTAAGACGAATGCATTTAGATCAAGAAGAATCTTACACGTGGATCATCCGGATATGTGGACACAACCTTAATTGTATCTCGGAACTCACAAAGACACTTATACTCTTCAAATCCAAGATCTTGAGCTCCACAATCCGCAGCAGTCAAGGCAGACAGATTACCGAGGGATAGTTAGTGCGGAACGCATTCCGGAACTTCAAGTTCCAAGGTTGTCTCTTAGGAATGTCTTGTATAAATATTCATACTTATACTTCATGTAAAAGAGAGCTTAAGAGAAAACAAAAATAGAAAAGGAACTTGGCTAGTGTGTGAGTTCATTGTTGTAAACAGAGTGTAAGAGAGTGTTTGCTTCTATTTTGTTGTAATCACCTTGTGATAATAAAACAAAATACTTCCACTATCTGGTTATCTTCCGCAGTGATTCTATCACTTAAACTAGATAAGTCTTTGTGTCTTGAGAGAAAAGAAAGAGTTTGAGTAAGAGCCTATTCACCCCCCCCCCCCCTTTAGGCTCCAAGGGACCATCAGTCACATATGCTTCATGTTAAATGGATATTAAGGTATCTCAAGGGAACGATGAATTTGGGACTCTGGTACCCAAAGGAGTCAAACTTCACCTTATCCGGATACTATGATGCCGACTTCGCTGGATGTCGCATCAACAGGAAGAACACAAGTGGTACGTGTCAGTTTCTTGGAAATAGATTGATCTCATGGTTCAGTAAGAAGCAGAATTCCGTATCAACCTCTACTGCTGAGGCGGAATATATAGCTGCTGGGAGTTGCTGCGCACAGCTACTCTGGATGCAAAGTCAACTTACTAACTACGGTTTCAACATGTCATCTATTCCACTCTACTGCGACAAGACTAGTGCAATTGCTATTAGCAACAATCCTGTCATGCACCCTAAGACGAAGCATATTGAGGTCAGGTATCACTTCATACGCGACCATGTTCTCAAACATCACATTTCACTGGAACATGTTGCTACCTGAAGATCAACCGCGGACATACTTACAAAGCCCCTACCTGATGCAAGATTCTCTGAACTACTCTTCCGATTAGGTATGCTTGACTTCTCTGCATAGCTTCACATTTAAATTACCCAACAGTATACTTACTATCAGAACTTGCATTGTGCTTTTATTGAAAGTGGAAGATACATACTGATTTTAATGCTGATCATACTTACTAATTAACGGCTTCATGCTTATGATATTAATATCAACTTCATTTTGGGAGGATGCTTGCGTTTCCCGACTGAAGTCGTTTAAGCTAACATGATTAAAGTTTATATGATTTACCTCTTTCTGGTTTCATGATCTTAATTTCCACTAATCACCACATGACAACAGCATGTTCATTTAGACAGTGCTGAACTACAAACTGGAAATGTCAACTGAGAGGATTACACAATCTACGGGGGAGAAAATGCTTTATATAGTCTTCAGTAATACCCCCCGTATATGTCTCATGACCTCTTTCCTGGCTGTCTATTTGAGGGGGAGCTTTTCATTGAGAGGATTAAATGATCTACGGGGAGCAAGAATGAACCCCTAATATGTCTCGGATACTCCCTCCTCTAAACTTTTACTTCGAGGATCTGATGGACATGCTGTTTTGGATCGAAAAAGTGGCATGCTTGGATGTATTCTCTTTCTTCAACCATGCATTTTAATCGGCTAATCACCTGCTTACTTTTGACATGTGTTCGCTTCCACATTTTTCACTCATGAATCCTAAATTGGCCAAATCATATGATCTTTAATTAATCTTAGCTACGTTGTTCAGCAAGACGGTTTCGCTATGTTGATCTATATGAACTTGTGTATTGTTATCTGACATATGCCCTGATTCAGTAATATTGATCATTCTCACGTATGTATATGTCTCTTACATGCTTAGTAATGCATAAGTTCTGTTTCTCATTAGTTCGGATTATGTCATTTTTCACTGATTATTTTCCCTAATCCGTACTAATCCTTGCCTGTTAAGCTTTTGTATTTTTAGTTCATTTTTTTTAGCTACAGGTTCAGATTCTCTTTGCAACCGTATCGATAAATCTAGTCCATAGTCTTGGATTTGAAGTGTTGTGGTACTTCTCTTCTCTTCGACTTATTGACTGCAAAGGAATCTACTTTACTCTCTCACCGAACTCTGTCTACTACGGACACGGTTTACTTTTCATCCGGATACTCTTCCTCGACTATTATTTACTCTGGATGATTGTCGGTTTATTCCTTCGGACTCCTGACACAGTCTAATTGCGACAATCCAAGTCTTCCTATATGTCGCGTGCTTTTGAGGAGGAATCATGATGATTCATTAAATGCAAATCTCGGGATGCACACACACTTCTCTGGATGGCAACCAGCTATTACACTTATTTAGTCATGCGGTCTCCACGACATCATTTCATTCGGAGGCGCATCGATATCTAGACTAATGACATCAGCCTGTCAAGCGGGTCCCTGTTTCACTCGCCAATTCCTAGACCCGCTGACATTTGCGGACTCGGTCTTATATGTTCTGATCATTCCTGCGAAGCACGAGTATTGCTCATTTCAAATCCCTAAATCTCTCGTTGCTCTTTCCAACGCCAAGACCTCACCTTTCCTCTTGTCCTTCAAATTTCATCTGTAATGGCACCCAGAATCTCTCTTTCCGGCGTTAATCCTGGCCATCTGGTTGATTGGAGTGCTGTCTCTAATCCTCCGGATTGGTTTTTCCAGCTTCGCCCTCTCCCTGAAGCCTCGCATATACTCAACCTGATCTCCAATCCCGTCGATCTTCTTATTGACGACATCATTGAGTATTACCAACGGATTCGCTGCACCACTGATTCCATAATCTCCTATGTCCGCGGTCAATCCATCACCATCACTCCGGCCGTTCTCCGCGCTGCTCTCCACCTACCTCTTGGTGAACCACAGCGCCCAGATGCCGATCCAATGGTGGCTTCTATGGGTTGCACACAAAAAGGCAAGGAATACATGGTGAAATCCTTCCAAGGTCGCTATCGATGTATGGCGACCATCTTGAGTCGATGCTTACTGGCTCACACATCCGCCCTCGACTCCGTTCCGTACGACCTTCTCCTGGCCATGTACGGCGTTTTTGAAGGTCTTCCGATGGATTGGGGGATGTTCTTGTTTCAGTTGTTGCAGAAAGGTCCCAAGAACCGTTCCTTCGGGCGCATCCTCAGCATTGTCTTCCGGCATCTTAATCCGGACCATTTCGCCCGATATGATGCTGTTCCATTTCCTCCGGCTTATTACCTTTGTTATCTTACGCCGGATGGGAACATGACAGCCCGCCGACCATCTGCAGCTCTCCGCATTCTCCCTGCCTCGGAACAACAAGGCAGTTCTGTTGGTGACCCCTCCGACAGCCCAAGCCCCCGACGTCGGTTCGCACCCCGATCCTCCCGGATTCGGTCCGTTGCAACACCTTCTCATTCTCGGGCCTCCCGGCCACGGCGTTCGTGCCGACCTATCTCGGCGCGGTGCCCCTAAAGCTGTTTCCTCGGCTCCATTTCTTGTGGATGTCCCCACTCCCTCCTCCTCCGCCGTTGCTTTGCCGCGGTTGATACCGCCGTTGCGGCCGCCACTGCTGATGTCCCGGCCTCTTCTCCGGAAGCCCCTTTGCCTGCCCTACCTCAACCCCGAGATTATCTTGACCATCTCTCCGCCGACACCTTAACGGACCTATGGCTCCGTTTTAGCCTTGCCCACACCGCCTCCATTCCTGACAACGATCTCCGGGTGTTTTACACACGACATACCCAATCCCCGGAGACAATGATCATCTGGAACTTGGATCACGGCTTTCTTACGCTGGCCTCCATTCTAGATGTGGCGTTCAATACTCCGTCCAGCCCATTTCATTCCGCCCGGGGTCCTTCTCCTGCTAAGGCTGGCCCCTCTTCTCCTGCTGCTGCCATTCCCGTGGTTGACCTCTCTGGTCAAAGCGGGTCAGCTGCTCCGGATGCCTCTGATGCTCCGGATGCCCCTTCTGCTGCTACTGCTGATACTCCTGCGGACTCCTCTGCCCAGCGCACTCCTGCTCCTGTTCATGCGGGGGAGTCCTCGAAAGCTCCGGAGTTGGTCCTTGGGCGTGCCTCTTTTCGCACGGTCCACTCCGACGCTGTGCTCTCCGCCTAGCTGGACCGCCACGCCCAGGCTCAGAGCGCCTAAATTTCCGCCATCGCCGCCAAGGTTGATGCACTCGGCACCCAACTCCTCTCCGCTCTCACTGACTCCTCCACCTCTAAGGAGCAGAAAATGGATCTAGTCGCCTCGTCCGTTCATTCACTGTCTACCTCCTTCGCGGACCTGGCACACACGACGGCTCGCCCTCCCATTGTTTCCCGGCGATCTGCCAAACCGGGGGAGAAAGTGTCATCTGATCCTGCTCCTTTTGCACCACAACCATCTACTCGGGCTGAGAAGCGGCCTGTCACTTCAGTGCTTCAGGGAGTTCAAATTCCCAAACGAAGCCGCTTCTCTCAACTAAGCTCCTCTACTGCAGCTCTAGCTCCTCCTCCATCCTCCTCATCCGCAGCCGACACCTTCCTCCCATCATATGCGGCGTTTGACCCTTCTGATGCGGATAGAAGTGTTTGCAAAGCAATGAAGTCCTATGCAGCGTCTTCTGCTGAGAGAAGATGTCTTTCTGAAATGTACCCTTTCTCCCTGGACGACATTCAGACTCCTTGTTTGGAGAAAGGACTCTTTACTACAGAAGACATTGACAACTTCTCGAGGGCTGCTAAAATGGAGATGAGGCTGTTTCTATCTCTATACAAGGATGGGCACTTGTTTGAAGTTCTGCCATGTTGGAATGAAGGCTATCTTCCCAGTGTGGATCTAATTCAGTCCTTCATTGACGGAACTGTTGAGGATAGCAAGCCATGGAAAACTCTCTCAACTATCCTCATTCTGTACCGGATCATGTCGCCACACTTCATGATGGCTGTCTTCATGATTCAGTCCAAGCAAATGATTCTCATTGATTCTCATCAGGATAGTGGAGCACTTTGTAAGAAAGAATCAATGGGAACCACCGTGTCTCAGTGCGATCGAAGCTGTGAAGAAAGTCGGTTTATATGAAGAGTTGGGCATCACACCCTTGGGTCCAACTGAGAAGCTGAAGGCGACATTCCGGGGCAAGAAGCAAGTTCCACAACAGCCGGATGGAGATAGCTGTGGGGCCTTTCTCTGTTACTTCATGAAGTCATTTTTGACTGTGGACAAATCGTGGAGCCAACACACTACTTATATGATGAAGCAGACAACGGAGCTTAGAGAGAAGGCGGAACTATGATCTTCAAGTATAGTAAGCCTTATGTACCTTAGTGAAAATCTTGTATTAAGGCTGAATTGTACTTAGTTGCTGATAAATGAATTTGGTTGTGATGCATATTCTCGTATTTTATCTTTTTGCACCGCTTACCAGATCGGATTACAAAAGGTTTGGGCATATCTATAATTGGGGGAGATTGTTGGATCAAACCCGAATTTGAATAATGCTGATAAAGCCTTATGTAATTTGATCTGAGATCTCTTGTGTTTATTTGATCGTTGCAGAAGATATGTTATTAATCCGGAGATACACTCGTGAGAGCAAAGCTAAGGACAGGATACATAATCCTGATTCGGACAAGAGTGAGTGTCGTCAAACACTTGGTAAATAACCAAGTCATCAATACATACGGAATAAGGAACATTTGTGCGGAATAAGAACTTAAAAGCTACGGATTATGGAATATGTTCCTAAGTGCCTCAAACGGACTAAGTTAGACTAATGCGGAGTAAGAGCCTTGGTCAACGAGGTCACATGAAGGAATAGGTTTGAAAAGGAGTTAAAAAGTTAAGTCTTCCCTCCAAGCGAACTAAAGTGAAGAAGACACGGAGTAAGGCATCCGAGTCTTTCATACATACGGAGTAAGGAAGTATTGATGCGGAATAAGGATCCAAGCCTTTATTCGCACGGAGTAAACAAACTAGATGCGGAGTAAGGAATCCGGAGAACTTACTCATATGGAGTAAGGAAGCGCTAGTACAGAGTAAGCACTCTGATCCCTTAGACTCACCCGGAGTAAGGAACTTACATACGGAGTAAGGAATTTACATACGAAGTAAGGAACTTACATGCGGAGTAAGGAAGCACAGATACGGAATAAGTCATCCGACCTTTTAAGACTCGCCCGGAGTAAGGAACTTACATACGGAGTAAGGAATTTACATACGGAGTAAGGAACTTACATGCGGAGTAAGGAAGCGCTGGCACGGACTAAGGATTCCAGTACTAAACAGATACGGAGTAAGGTTCCGAGCTTCATTAGCAACGGAGTAAGGAGAATTACACCGGACCAAGAAGATACTACTTCAACTCACCGCATTTAATGTTATCAGCTCGTGGCATCCCGATGTAAGACAAATTTATTGAGAACCTGAAGAATCTTACACGTGGATCATCCGGATATGTGGACACAACCTCAATTGTATTTGGGAACTCACAAATGCACTTATACTCTTCAAACCCAAGATCTTGAGCTCCACAAACCGCAGCAGTCAAGGCAGAGAGATTACCGAGGAATAGTTAGTGCTGAACGCATTCCGGAACTACAAGTTCCAAGGTTGTCTCTTAGGAATGTTTGTATAAATATTCATATTTGTATATTTGTAAGAAAGAGTGATACAGTGTATGAGCTTGAATTAACCCTTTGTATGCACAAGAGCTCAAGGATACAATCTAGGCTAGTGTGTGAATCCTTTTGTAAAACAGAGTGTAAGAGAGTTGCTTTTATTTTGTTGTAATTATCTCTTGATAATAAAACAAAATACTTCCACTATCTGGTTATCTTCCGCAGTGATTCTATCACTTAACTAGATCAGTGCCGTGCCTTAAGAGTGTAAAAGTGTTTCGATAAGAGCCTATTCACCCCCCGTCTAGGCTCCAAGGGACCATCATAGTGCTAGATCTTTGATGAGCAAAGGTTTTTGATTGATCACAATGTTTGATCTTGATCTTGGTTCAACGCAGTGCATAACACTTTGAAGTTCTCTTTCTCTCTCTTAGTCTTTCTCTCTTGCATTGGAACACCCTTCTTTCCAATTCTTCAAAAGATGTATCTTAATATGTGTAAGAATCCTTTTTCTTGTATTCTGTGTATTCCACGCTTTCAGAGAAAGAGACTAACTCATCTTTTTGTCGTTTTGTGTGAGAGAGATATATATTTTAAGTTTGGATTGTTGTGCGCCTAGTTGTCCATCCGACGGATCGACTTCATGCCACCGGATATGCGGGATATCACGAGATAGGTTGATCATCTCTGATTTGCAGATTTGTTGCCCATGCTGCGAAATTGCATGCCCATACTTTTGCAGTCGATCTTGGCCGTTCATCCGTGGAAAGTGGTTGATCGTAATTAATGCGGCATTAATTGCACTCCACCTGCTCGAGACGGCGCTGGCTTACTATACAAACCCTACCTGAAGATATCGCTAAGTAAATATGCTTAGGGTTGTAAGTATGCCTTGAAGGTGGGTGCCTCGTAGGTTTGATGACTCGAAGGTTTCAGTTAGAGCCTTTTGAGGCTGTGGATGTTTACTTCAGGCTTTACAGTGTTGATATCTGCGAGTCTACGACTCACATATCTTTGGGTCTCCGAGGCTAGAGTTCGAGTTAGATTAAGTTTGTTGTGTCACTCTATTAACTGTAAGTCTGCGACTCTGTGAGTCTACGACTCTATGAGTCTGCGATTATCCTGATGGCTCTTAGAGAGATTTCTTTGAGGTGCGCCTAATCTTCCCGTGGTTACAGCTGTGAGTCTACGACCCTAGCTCTGCGGGTCTACGACCTTCGGGTTTCTCAACATATTTACTTGACTAAGAGGCTCTTCGACTCTACGAGTCTTTGACCTCGAAAATCTTCGACTCTATGAGTCTTGGACTTTATATTTCTTCCTTAGCCTTTCGCATTTACTCATGTACTGAGTTTCCGTATTCTATGAGTCTTCGACTCTATGGCTATAACCCTTCAACTATAATGCTCAGTATTCCAGATCTCTGAGTCTGTGACGTCTGACAATTTGTTTAGATTAACAGTAACTATTTCTATGACCCTTGAGTCTATGACTTTACGGCCGTTGAGTTACAGTTACACTTGTGTTAGTCGGTCATTATTGCTTCAACTCTTCGACCTTCGACCTACGAGTTTGCGAGTCCTGCTTTCTTAATGGTGTTTAAAGGCTGTGACTCTACGACCTTCAGATCTTTGAGTTTCCAGACTCAGACTGTATTTTGGCAGCTTCATCGAATCCTATATTTCCAACAATCTCCCCCTATTTAATGTAAGCTGACAATGGTTGAAAAACATGAAGTCTAAGACTATGAGTTTGATGGGAAGTTTTAAGTTAACAGAAAATATCTTTGCATAAGAAAAATTTGGAGGAGATTAAAATTACGAAAATGCACATTCCTCTCCCCCGTAGGCATGAAGCTACGTTAGCTTCCTCCTGTCGAAGATAACTCCCCCTACGACCTTGCTCCCCCTGAGATATACTCCCCCTTCTGGGGGTGAGGAACAAGAACCAGAACACAAATCACATGGGAGCAATGCAATAAAACACAGAACAACAGGAGCATAGCAAAGACAAACACAAAAAGTAACTGAGATAAAGTAAGTACACAGAAAACACAGAAAGAGGAAAGAGGAAGAGCAGTGTACAATTAAATAGAGTACAAGATAGTTACGGTTTAAAGTTAGAATATTTTACACTTTGCGTAAACAAAAAAATAGTGGCTTGCTCTTGCAGGAGTTGAGCAGTAGTCAGATGTAACGAGGTGGCTCGACTGCTCACACGATCAAATTCAGGCATGAGGGCAGGGAAGCCGTTGGTGGTCAGGATGCGAATATAGTGGCAGACATAGAAGCCACAACTATGAGCATCATCCTGAGCAGGAATGCCTTGCTTGACTCGAGTAATTTCCATCGGTTTTGAAAGATGATAGCCACCACACCCATGCGAATATCCCTGCATGACACGCGTGAGGGTGCGATTGAATTCACAGAGTTGTTCCCGCCGATGGAGTAGTAGAGTAGTAGGCTTGGAGTCAAAGATGACGATCCTCTGGTTCTTGAAATCGATATCGAGAAGAAACCAGTGTGGGGATGTTGACAGGTAGGAGATGAGCACATGGTCGACCTCATTCCATGGACAGAAGGAGTTCTCATATCTATGACCCTGGATAAACTCGATCATTGAGGCATCATCAATGAGCTGAGCCTACATAATAGGCAAACAGAGCTCCACACGGGTATCTCGACGGATATGGAGAGGAAGCTTCTCCAGATAGGACTTTTGGGCAAAAATGAACTGTGTCATCTCAATATTATCCATTTCTTCACCGTCGTGTAGTAAACGACACAGGTCAGGTCCAGTAAAGAATGTTTCGTAGCCAAAAGTCCGCGCGGTGGTGTCCCCAGCAACATAGTGATTGAAAGCAGCAAGTTCAGCTGGGCTGGCTCCTGTAGTAACAGTGCGCGGTGGTACCATCATTGTAGTGGTGGAGGTAGCGGCTGGCTTAGTAGGGGAAGCCGGCATGGAATACTCAGCCGGACTTGGATAGGTCGTTGAGAGACCAGGCTAAGTGGAGGATGAGGTTTGGCCTGGAGTAGTTGGATGCTTCTTCATGCGTGTCCCAATGGGCACATCATCATCAGAATCAGTGAGTACAGTGGCTCTGTGTGCACGCTTTCGCCCACGGGCAAAGGTAGCTTCCTGTTATGGTTGCGGAGGAGGAGAAGGTTGAGGTCAAGTAGTATGAGTTGCCGTAGGACTGGGAGCAGGACTGGTTGAGGTTTTAGGTTCATCAATGGGAACCGGCTCAGGTCTATCCTTAGAGGTCTTTTGAGGTGGCTTCATGGTGAGAGTGATCTCTCCACAATCTAGTTGGCTGCAGGCTTCAAAGGTAGGACCCATAGTTTGAAGAAATCCCTCATGCTGATTCTTGTACGCCTCCTTTATGTCTTCACTGTGGTTCTCAAGGCGTTTAAACCCTTCATTCTTGACCCTTTCTAACTCAAAGTCAGAAAGTTTAACTTCATTCCGAAGCTTCTCTATTCCCTCCTTCACTGCAGAAAATCGTCCCTCGACTACTTGAATGGTAGGTGTGAAATTTAACAGTCCAGAAGTGGCTAGTTTTTCCAAAACCTTGTCAGTAATATAGTCCACTTCCTCAGCAGTCAAGGAGCGCGAGTGAGAGGTAGAAGCCAATGGAATGGTTGATGGGATATGGAAGGTTAGGTCCTCATTCCTCTGAGTGACCACTTGATGAATCGCCGGTTCAAGTGGAGTGGTCATCTTAGGTACCTCTACATACTCAGAAGTATGTGCATCAGAGTCACTTTCTGCTTCAACAGTAGGTGCCTCCTCCTCTTCCTCAGTATTCTTAGCCATCTCGGCATCATGGGGAGTTAATGTGTCAGGAGTTTCACCCATGATAGGAGATGGGGCAACCATCAAAATTGCTTCCATAGGGTCTTTTCTTACAAGACCCTGATCCACCAGCCAGCTAATCAGATGGTCTCTATCCACCATCTGCTTCCCGAAGGCTATCCATGCCTTTCTTAATTCAGTGGGGGTCATATGAGCCTTGGCATACTCAATATAAAAGTCTTCTAGTTCAGACTCCCCAATAGAACTTAACAAAATAGGTGCTATACCCCTAACCTCTGGGGTTTCCTGTACCGGTGACTGCCCTCCAGCTACAAGCTCTCTTACCTCTGCAGTATCACTGGGCTTATCAACAGGCTAAGCTTCCTCTGGTGTAGGTTCAGTGGGGAGACAAGTTCTGACAATGTTCTCCACCACTTCAGCTATATGGACCGTTGCGGCAGACGCAGAGGATGCTCTAGAAGTCTGAGGGCTAGGTGCTGCTCGACTTGGTCTAGGAGCTAGGGCTCTAACAGAACTTGCAGTGTCCTCAGCGAGACTTCTCATACTTGACCCGGGCCATTTCATAGGCTTGATCTCTATCCGGCAGTTGCGCCGTGGGTCGGTGATGGAATACCTCAGGGTGAAGGAACCTTAGGATTTTTCTAACAACCAGTCCAAAGTGCCCCTTCTTGCTCTTGATCATGTTGTGTAGTTGTCACGCCCCGGATTTCCAACCCGAGGAAACCGGTTCGTGACTCCCCTTTACCCACCCGGTGGGCAAGGGATAGATGTACAAAATCCAACACATTCATAAGAATCCACAATTAATAGCAAAAAGGCAAACCACTTATCTTTATTAAGTTCCAAAATCCAATACATCATCTCCAATTGGAGTTACAATATTCTCAACATTACATTTGACAAAACACTCAAATAACAAAAGGAGTAAAGCCACAAGGTAGAAAGTCTTCCACCTTGGTGTTCCCACCTAACGCATGTAGGTCCCTATGAAGAAAACAAACACAATAGGAGGGGTGAGCAACCACAGCTCAGTAGGGATTGTGTCTCCCCAACCCATCCCATGCTCCTAGCATCTACATGCCGTGTGTACAAGTGCAGTGTCGTGATACAATTATTTCAACCGATATAATGGTAAGCCATCAGCAAAAACAAATATTTCAAACAGCCACACAAGCTAATACATGAGAAGTCCCGGGCTTCCACGGCCACCGGGTTTTCAGGGAGCATCCCGGGCTTCCACGGCCACCGAGTTACACAAAACAGTCTCAGGCTTCCACAGCCGCCGGGTTACACAAAACAGTCCCGGGCTTCCACAGCCACCGGGTTACACAAAACAGTCCCGGGCTTCCACAGCCACCGGATTACACAAAACAGTCCCGGGCTTCCACAGCCACCGGGTTTCACAAAACAGTACACACAGCCACTCAGGCATAAAACCAAACACTTAACGGGCACACATTCACAAGTGTGCAAACCCAGTCATTCAGGCATAAAAACAAACACTTGGCATGCACGCCTTTACCAACTCACAATTCTAGCCTTACAGGCATATTATCAAACACATACTGAGCATTGTCACACAAACAGATTCACACATGCATTTTGTCGAACATTTAACATGCACTGCCTACTCAATGTCAGAATCACACCAAAACGCCATTAAAGGCCAACATTCATATTGGAGATCACACCTATATAAATTTACATATAAATAGTATGATAACAAGGACAATATCCAACGGGTAATTCACCACAGGGCCTAACCCCGGATCAGGTATAAGAAAACAGAACCCCTACCTTGAAAACGTCCTCCTGCTCTTGCTTCCACGCTAGACGTTGTCCTCCCCATGCAAGACGCTCCTGGCAAAGAACCAGCAGCTCTCCTTCCTTCCCTCTCTCTAGCTCTCTCTCTCTCTACGACCGCTGCAGTGGCTGAAGAGAACCTTAAACCTAAAACAGGGGGGTCTTGACCTCTTTATATAGACAACTAAAACCTCAAAATGACGTAGTTTTGATTAAATGAATCCCAGCATCAAAACGACGTAGTTTTGATTACAGACTACAACCTTTTTGCAACCACACAGGGCAAAGCACTCCTAATTTCACCATGGTCCTTTAGCAAAAGAGGATCAGAACAACAAAACAAAGGTAATGGAGGCTGCACGTGAGAAAGCATTCTCACGTGCATTCTCACGGGCACCTCCAAATGCTCTATAATTTCACCACAAGACTTGGAACAACATTAGGAAGGCTCCCATGCAAAAATCTCGTTGCACGTGAAAAGCATTCTCACGTGCACTCCCAATTGGGCTCAAACTTTGCCTCTTGCTTGCTCATCAACATACAAGATGATTAAGCCAAAGTGTGTGGAAAGAAAACTCCCTGAAACCTAACAATTTCCACCTAAAAAGGCAAAACTAACTAACTCCTCACATCCAAAATACGGGTCATTACATCCTCTCCCCCTTAAGACTTTTCGTCCTCGAAAAGAAACAGTGCAAGGAAAACCACACAGGAAACCACAACACCCAAATGGGTCATACACCGCACATTGTACACTAGCATATAACACAGTGCCACCACAGTCCACAACCACATGCATCACAATCCATGGAAACGCATCCACATGTCACAAGTACCCATCACAAGCACATTTCATTAACGCATTCAATACAAATAAAGGTCAAAAGTCGAAAGCAAAAATACAAATACACCAGCCAACAGTCACCCCTCCCACCCTGAAGAGTGTTCGCCCTCGAACAACTCGGGATGTTGCTCACGCATCAAAGACTCCCGCTCCCAAGTCTCCTCCTCAATGCCACGGTGCTGCCACAATACACGAACCAAAGGGATAGTACGACCCCGCAGAAGTTTCTCCCGTCGATCTAGTATACGAATAGGGGCCTCAACAACGGACATATCATCCCCAATGTCCAAAGTCCCCCAATCAATCACATGAGTGGGGTCAGGATGATACTTCCTCAACTGGGACACGTGGAACACATTATGCACTCAACTCAATCACGGTGGGAATGCTAACCGGTAAGCTACAGGCCCCACACAAGCTATAACCTCAAAAGGACCAATGAACCGGGGAGAGAGTGTCGAACCGTTCCCAAAGCGCCGATGTCCACGTCGTGGAGAGACACGGAGAAACACATGATCGCCCACAGAAAACTCCAAAGGTTGCCGCCGCTAATCCGCATAAGATTTCTGCCGACTCTGAGCTGATAACAACCGCTGACGAATCAACTTAACCTTCTATGTAGCCTCTTGAACCAACTGTGGTCCCAAGAGAGCTGTCTCCCCCACCTCAGTCCAACACAAAGGTGATCAACACGGCCGCCCATACAACGCCTCAAAAGGAGCCATCCCAATGGATGCCTGATAACTGTTGTTGTAGGCAAACTCCACCAAAGTAAGATGAGTTGCCCACGAACCCCCAAAATCTAGCACACAGGCCCGCAACATGCCCTCCATTGTCTGGTTCGTCCTCTCAGTCTAGCTGTCAGTCTCAGGGTGAAAGGCTGTACTCAAGTTAAGTTTGGTCCCCATAGCCTCCTGCAAACCTGCCCAAAAACGGGAAGTGAACCTCGAATCCCGGTCAGAGATAATCGACGATGGTACTCCATGCAGTCTCACAATCTCGTTCATGTATAGCTGACTCAAGGTCCCAATAGAGTCACGTTCGCGAACAGCAAGAAAATGGGCTGACTTTGTGAGGCGATCCACAATCACCCAAATCATATCTTTCCTACCTGTGGTGGGTGGAAGACCAGTCACAAAATCCATTGCTATGTGGTCCCACTTCCACTCCGCTATCGGCAACGGCTGTAACATGCCCGCCGGCCGCTGATGCTCAGCCTTCACCTGCTGACACGTGAGGCACCGCGAAACGAAGGCAGCCACATCGCGTTTCATCCCAGGCCACCAAAAATGTCCCCGAAGTGCATGGTACATCTTCGTACCCCCAGGATGCACGGCAACTCGGGACTGATGAAACTCCCTCATCACCTCATCTCTGAGTGAAGAAGCCACTACTAACCGCCCCTGAAAAGACAACTCATGTTCAGGACCCTCTATCCAGTCCTCAGATAGCTCACCAGCCTCAATACGGGCACGGAGAACCTCACACTCAATGTCACCCAACTGTCCCTCCCGGACGCGCTGGTACAACTCAGGCACAACCACCAAAGGACTCAGGACTGTCCCACCATCACGAACATCAGGCTGCAGCTGCAACATCGCCAACTGCTCCATCAGCTTCCACTCTCTCACGGCCACCTCAGCTTTCCCTTTTCTGCTCAACGCGTCAACCACAACATTACTCTTGCCCGGGGTATAGGCAAGAGTAAAGTCAAAGGTCTGCAAATACTCCACCCATCTCCTCTGCCTCAAATTCAAGTCCTTCGAGTAAAGATGTACTAAAGGCTCTTGTGATCTGAGAACACCACAAACTTCTCCCCTAAAAGGTAATGTTGCCAACTTTTCAAGGCAAAGATGACAGCCGCCAGCTCAAGATCATGGGTAGGGTAATTCTGCTCATGAGGCTTCGTTGCCTCGACCCATAAGCTACCACACTGTGCTCCTGCATAAGCACACACCCCAAACCAACCCTGGACGTATCACAATACACCTCATATGGGATATCCTCCCGAGGTAACCTCAACACCTGGTGCAATGGTCAAACGGGTTTTGAGAGCCTTAAATGCCCGCCGACACTTGTCGATCCACTCAAACTTCACTCCCTTCCGAGTCAACGCCGTCATAGGCGCCGCCAAGCGGGAGAATCCCTCAACAAAACGATGGTAATATCCTGCCAAACCAAGAAAACTACGAATCTTGAAAACATTGGTTGGCCTCTCCCATGACGACACCGCCTCAATCTTGGCTGGGTCCACCCTAACCCCTTCAGCGGACACTACGTGGCCAAGAAAATGGACCTCCTGCATCCAAAACTCGCATTTGCTAAACTTAGCAAACAACCGCTGATCCCTCAAGGTTTGCAACACTGTTGCCAAATGCTCCACATGCTCCCTCTCCGTCTTGGAATATACCAATATATCATCTATAAACACCACAACAAAGGAATCCAAATATAAAGCAAAGACCTGGTTCATCAAATGCATGAACACGCTGGTGCATTAGTGAGCCCGAAAGGCATCACTACCCACTTATAGTGCCCGTACCGCACCGGTAGCGCCTTAGGGATGTCCTCCTCCCTAACCCTCAACTGATGATACCCCGACCATAGATCTATCTTGGAAAACCACTGGGCTCCACTCAACTGGTCAAACAGGTCATCTATCTGAGGCAACGGATACTTGTTCTTCATAGTTACCGAATTCAGCTTCTTATAGTCGATGCAAAGGCATAGCGTGTCATCTCGCCTTCTTAGCAAAAAAGCACCGGAGCACTCTAAGGTGAGGTACTCGGTCCGATATACCCCTGGTCCACCAACTCCTCTATCTACCGCCGAAGCTCCCTCGGCTCGGGCGGCCCCATACGATATGCTACTTGGGAGATTGGACCAGTCCCCGGTACCAACTCAATGGTGAACTCTACACTCCTCTCAGGGGGTAAACTCCTCAACTGGTCAGGGAAGACATCCTGAAATTGGTCAACAACTGCTGGCCACACTCTCTTTTCCACCTTCCCTTCCTCAGCAAAGGTCAGGGCTGCCAGCCTGTGGGTAATGGCACCCCACTGGTCCAACACTGGCCCCGCCCGACTCGCCTCACAGTCCCACTCCCCCTGCAGGGTGCAAGAAGTCCCTGCAGGTGTCACGAAGGATACACGCCGCCGATAACAGTCTATCTTGGCCTAGAAAGCCATAAGCCAATCAATACCCAAGATCAGGTCAAAAGTTTGCAAGGGCATTACACGCAAGTCAAAGCTCAGCTCCACATCCCCTATGGTTAACACACAGTCACGACACACACGCCGCACCTCAATTATACCTCCCACTAGAGACTCCACAACTAGGGGTCTCTCTGCCTCAACACAAACTAATCCCAAGCCATCAAGGAGAAGCTCAGCAACAAAAGAACATGATGCACCCGTATCGAAAAGAACAGAAGCTAATGTGCGGGAGATCAAAAGGGTACCTCTAACCACCGATGGTCCTGCTCCCCCCTCCACCGGTGGGGGTGGTAGCTCAGCCTCCTCCTGGTACGTCGCCTCCAGTGCAAACACCCTCCCTTGGCCTGTGCCACTAGTCGGCTCACTCACTGGGCGCTTCCCGCCAAGACTGCCTCCAGCTTCAGTCTGTTGTCGCTCTGGCCTCCCCTGAGGTCGGGTCTGGCTAGATGCTGCCTAGCTGGCCTGCCACTGACGAGCTGGCCTCTCAGCTGGTGTACGGAAGCTAGCATCACTCCTCATGCTGGATGCCACGCCTCCTGCTCCCCTGTTGCCACTCCTGCACACCCGGCTCAAGTGGCCCTCTCGCCCACAGCTGTTGCATTTCTAGTCTTTCTTTGGACACTCCCTCCTGAAGTGGCCTTGCTCCCCACAGCAATGACAACCGCTGGGGAGACCTCCTGCTGGACCTCCCAGTCTGCTACCACCAGAGCTAGACCTCCCTGTGTGTACCGATGTCTGTCCCCTGCTGCGGAAGGAACTGTTGTCCCTCTCTTCGGTCTTGGGCCTCTTGGGTCCCGAATCACGTTCAGTTCCGCCCTGCAACTGGCGACCCTGATGGGCCTGCATCCCATCATCCAACTCTCTCTTAGCGATACGAGCCGTCTCCACAACCTCAGCATAAGTCCTCAAGCGCAAGATCGCCACCCTTGGCCTAAGGGCTGGCCTAAGGCCCAAAGTGAACTTGTGGGCCTTCAGGTCCTCCTTTGCAACAGTCTCGGGAGCAAACCTACTTAAGCTCCGGAACTCTTGCTCATACTCAAGTACCGTCCTTGATCCTTATTTCAGGCTACCAAACTCCTCCCTCTTCTGCCACCTCAAAGATTCTGGGAAGAACTCATCATGGAAGAGCTGTAGAAACTCCTCCCAAAGCATGAACTGCACCGCACGGCTCCCCGTGACACTCAACCACCACTCCAGAGCATTCCCCTCCAGCTGTCGAATGGCCAGTCTCACCTTATCCTCCTCCCGGGGTAGGAGAAAGGAAAACACATGCTCGATCTGCCTCGACCAGGTGCTCGCCTAACACTGGGTCCTCCTCCCCTTTGAATCGCGGAGGTTGTTCCTTTCGGAATCGTGTCACCACGTCATCCTCTGCATGAGTCGACATGCCACTCAGCGAGCCCTCACGCTCCCTTGGTAACTCCCTCGTTGGTGGTGGCGGTGGTGGTGGCACCACCTGCTGTGCCGCCATCTCATGGCGCACCTCCTCCCGGACTTCTTGCCGGATACCATCCCTCAGCTCTTGGACTTCCAGCCGGATGCCTTCTCGTAGCTACGCCAGCAACAGTGCATGTCCTCCAATGGACTGCCCCGCACCCGGGCCCTCATGGGCAGATGACTCATCAGCCACTGCCTCGGACGCACGTGTCACTCTCCTCGGTGGCATTCTTACTACATGAAGTAAGAAGCACAAACGTCAGAACGCGTTCGACTACTATCAAGTTTCACTACCTCTACCCCATTATCAAGTCAAGTAGTACATAGCATCACACACATTTCAGTTCTCATGAAATTACATTGCACAGGAATCAATTCCCCAGGTACACATCTCAAATAACACTAGTAACAAAATCAGAGTTACACATCCCACACTTATTCACGTTCTTCACGCTTTCCTACCACATGTACAACTTTATCACAATTTAGCACACACACAACGAATGCAACTAGTGCCCTAATGTCAATGCATGCAAATCCTACCTCTGGTCTGGACTACCCCAAGTACACCTTAGAGGTTCCAAGAGGACTGTGTTGATCAGGCACGTCCCTCCAGGCTCCTCTAAAGGACTCAAGATATCCAGATCCACCCACTACCCTAGGCCAACTAGACCATGCTCTGATACTATATTGTCACGCCCCGGATTTCCAACCCGAGGAAACCGGTTCATGACTCCCCTTTACCCACCCGGTGGGCATGGGATAGATGTACAAAATCCAACACATTCATAAGAATCCACAATTAATAGCAAAAAGGCAAACCACTTATCTTTATTAAGTTCCAAAATCCAATACATCATCTCCAATTGGAGTTACAATAGTCTCAACATTACATTTGACAAAACACTCAAATAACAAAAGGAGTAAAGCCACAAGGTAGAAAGTCTTCCACCTTGGTGTTCCCACCTAACGCCTGTAGGTCCCTATGAAGAAAACAAACACAAGAGGAGGGGTGAGCAACCACGTCTCGGTAGGGGATTGTGTCTCCCCAACCCATCCCATGCTCCTAGCATTTACATGCCGTGTGTACAAGTGCAGTGTCGTGATACAATTATTTCAACCAATATAATGGTAAGCCATCAGCAAAAACAAATATTTCAAACAGCCACACAAGCTAATACATGAGATGTCCCGAACTTCCACAGCCACCGGGTTTCCAGGAGCAGTCCCGGGCTTCCACAGGCACCGGGTTACACAAAACAGTCCCCAGGCTTCCACAACCACCGGGTTACACAAAAAGGACCCGGGCTTCCACGCCCACGGGTTACACAAAACGTCCCGGGCTTCCACACCACCGGGTTACACAAAACAGTCCCGGGCTTCCACGGCCACCGGGTTTCACAAAACAAGACACACGGCCACTCGGGCATAAAACCAAACACTTAACGGGCACACATTCACAAGTGTGCAAACCTAGTCATTCAGGCATAAAAACAAACACTTGGCATGCACGCTTTTACCAACTCACAATTCTAGCCTTACAGGCATATTATCAAACACATACTGAGCATTGTCACACAAACAGATTCACACATGCATTTTGTCGAACATTTAGCATGCACTCGCCTACTCAATGTCGAATCACACCAAAAACGCCATTGAAGGCCAACATTCATATAGGAGATCACACCTATATGAATTTACATATAAATAGTATGATAACAAGGACAATATCCAACGGGTAATTTACCACAGGGCCTAACCCCGGATCAGGTATAAGAAAACAGAACCCCTACATTGAAAACGTCCTCCTGCTCTTGCTTCCACGCTAGACGTTGTCCTCCCCACACAAGACGCTCCTGGCAAAGAACCAGCAGCTCTCCTTCTTTCCCTCTCTCTAGCTCTCTCTCTCTCTGCGACGGCTGCAGTGGCTGAAGAGAACCCTAAACCTAAAACAGGGGGGTCTTGACCTCTTTATATAGACAACTGAAACCTCAAAACGACGTAGTTTTGGTTAAATAAATCCCAGCATCAAAACGACGTAGTTTTGATTACAGACTACAACCTTTTTGCAACCACACAGGGCAAAGCACTCCTAATTTCACCATGGTCCTTTAGCAAAAGAGGATCAGAACAACAAAACAAAGGTAATGGAGGCTGCACGTGAGAAAGCATTCTCACGTGCATTCTCACGGGCACCTCCAAATGCTCTATAATTTCACCATAAGACTTGGAACAACATCAGGAAGGCTCCCATGCAAAAATCTCACTGCACGTGAAAAGCATTCTCACGTGCATTCTCACGTGCACTCCCAATTGGGCTCAAACTTTGCCTCTTGCTTGCTCATCAACATACAAGATGATTAAGCCAAAGTGTGTGGAAAGAAAACTACCTGAAACCTAACAATTTCCACCTAAAAAGGCAAAACTAACTAACTCCTCACATCCAAAATACGGGTCATTACAGTAGTTGAGTTCCCTAGTCTATTCTTCTTCCTTGTAGTACATTACATATGATCTTCATCTGCTCATGGCTTGCAGAGTTATGAGCAGTCTTCTTGCACATTAGGCACTGTCCGGTGACTGTGAGAGTCGCCAGTTCCTGACCGGAGAACCCAATTTTCAGGGCTCCCCGACCTTGCTTTCTAGGGTTGGAATACCCCAGAAAAGACTTACACTCTTCTCTGGAGAGAGACTAGGTAGATATTCAAAGTTACCTTTAGGGAGTGGAAGTGCATTTCGGAGCATTTTGGCAGAGAATCGAATCTCCACTCGTTGTACTGTTCCCACCAGGTCGTCTCCAGAGATCGCTAAAGTCTCGTGAAACTCTGAGACTTCTTCCACCAGTATTTCATGCATCCCTGTACATACGGATGTAATTCCAGATTCATTGAGATGATTTCTGAACTCACCCAGCCAGCCGACCTTCGTGTCACCTATGGTTTCCCAGTCGACTATGAAGTCCGGGACAATTTCTCCTAGTCCTTCTACCATTGATGAGCTGGGTCCTACCATAGAGGTTATAGAGAGAGAAAGAGACACTTGTAGTGAGAGATTGTAAGGTTCAAAGGTAGTCAGAGGAGAGAGAGAGTGAGAGAGAGAGAGAACGAGAATCGAAGAGAGAGAGAGAGGGAGCACTTAGGGTTAGGGTTCGAGTGTGAAAACAAAGAATGTACCTCTAGGCTCCGTCTCTATCAGTGACTTATACATGAGGTGAGAAGTGTATCGTAGAAGTCACACACTCTGTTAGTTCATCTTCAGGGTCCGCGTTCTTTTCTCTGACCCGTCTCTTTATCTTCCGAATCCACCCGTTGGAGGATTCAAGCAATAGGTACACGTCACCCCTTATGTCGGTGTATTTTGAATTTTAAGTGCACAGTGACATGCTGACGTGTCTTTGACGCTTGAGCAGCGAGGAAACTAAATCTGTCTTGCTTCAACCCTTTGGAACTGCAACTCTACGAAGCTGCGTTTAGGCTGAGTCTACAACTCTCCGAGCTTCAAGGCTTCAAAGCAGCAGTTTTCGAGGTAGTAGTTCTTCGATGCTGTTAGCTTTGTGGTCAACTCCGGATTTAGTGATAAAGGTGGATTTCTTTGGACTTTTTCAACACTTATCCACACGAAAGTGACGCATATGATATTTCACATAAAACCATTCATGAACCTTTTCATTTGGACAGAGCTCAACACAGTTTCTTTTGGATATCAGATGATCGTACAATTTGAACTCCAATTATTACTCTGAAAGAGATACATCTGAGGGTAGTAGTGAGGACTCCCCCTAAGATAGGCAATTGATTTTATAGTTTCTTTTTTCCTTTTTCACCTTGCCTTTTTCCATTAAAAGGTATCAGCTCTTTTTGAGTAATAGGATTTTTATGATTCTCGAGTTCTACAGTCTCAAATATCCTTAGAGTACTAAATCATTGAGGATCCTTTCCGTGCAAGCCAACAATACCATGAGATACTACGGTTCTGCTAGTTAATGAATGCAATGCTACACAAGTGATATTCACTCAGAATGAAAACAACAGATAATGGGAATATCATATAATTGAAGTATGATGGAAATTGCACTCCCTTCACTCTAGACTTGAAGATTCATGACAGGTTGTACCAAAGACTTATACCAGGTTCAGAGGTAGGAGGTTTCATCCATGTGATTTCTCAATGTCCCATGAATAGAAATCTATGAATCACACTTAGGCATTGCTAATATTCATGGAGAGATAAACAATCGTTAATAGTGTCATACCTATGTTCATGCTCAGGTATTGAGGTTGAAATGAAACACAAGACATGCAATAAGCGTTATGAAGTTAAGTCTAGCATGCTAAGTTTTATCAGAAGTTCATTAAACCTGGTTTCGTGCAGTGGTTTGGTGAATATGTCGGCAAGCTAGTCATTAGTGGATATATATTCAAGGGAAATGTCCTTCTTCAGCACATGGTCACATATGAAGTGATGTCTGACCTCGATGTGCTTGGTTTTGGGATGCATGACAGGATTGTTGGAAATTACAATGACGCTTGTGTTGTCACTGTATAGTGGCACAGCCTTCAAGTTAAATCCATAGTCTGAAAGTTGACTGGCCATCCAAAGCAACTGAGCACAACAACTTTCTGCAGCAATATATTCGACTTCCAGTGTTGAAGTTGAACGGATTGCTTTCTTGCTGAACCAGGATACAAGTCTGTTGCCAAGCAGTTGCCATGTTCCACTTGTGCTCTTCCTATCAATCCTGCAACCAGCAAAGTCTGCATCTGAAAAGCCTCTCAGTTTGAATTCAGACTCCTTTGGGTACTAAAGTCCCAAATTTTCAGTTCCCTTGAGATACCGCATAATCCTTTTGACATGAGACATATGAGACTCCTTGGGATTTGCTTGGTATCTTGCACAGATACATGTTACGAACATTATATCAGGCCTTCTTGCTGTGAGATACAACAAGGATCCAATCATGCTTCGTGATACGTGATATCACTTCTTTGCCTGCTTTATCCATATCTAATTTGGCATTTGTAGGAATGGGCGTTTTCAAGTGAGTCACATCAGTCATCTTGAATTTCTTTAGAATCTCCTTAATGTATTTAGTTTGACTGATAAAGATCCCATCCTTCAACTGCTTGACCTGCAAACCAAGAAAGAATGAAAGTTCTCCCATCATACTCATTTCATACTCACTTTTCATCAGATGGGAGAATTCTTCACACTACTTTTTCTCTCTTGATCCAAAGATGATGTCATTAACATAAATCTGAATAATCAAGGGTGATCCTTTTCCTTCCTTGAGAAATAGAGTGGGGTCAATTTTGCCTTTTCTAAACTTGTTTTTGATAAGAAATTCTGACAATGTTTCATACCAAGCTCTGGGAGTGCACGCAAGAGGCAAAGTTTGAGCCCAAAAGGGAGTGCACGTGAGAAGGGTTTTTCACGTGCAGTGAGATTTTTGCATGGGAGCCTTCCTGATGTTCTTCCAAGGATTGTGGTAAACTTGTAGAACATTTGGAGGTGCCTGTGAGAAAGGCCTTCCTCACGTATAGCCTCCATTACCCTTGTTTTGTTGTTCAGATACTCTTTTGCTAAAGGACCATGGTGAAATTATGAGTGTTTTGTCCTGTGTGGTTGCAAAAAGGTTATAGTCTGTCATCAAAACTACATCGTTTTGATGCTGGATTCATTTAATCAAAACTACGTCTTTTTGGGTTTTGAATTGTCTATATAAATAGGTGAAGGCTCCTTGTTCTAGGGTTAGGGTTCTCTTCAGACACCTCAGTCGTCGCAGAGAGAGAGAGAGTGAGAGAGGAGAGTTCTGGCCATTGCTGCTGTGGTGTTTCTCGTGGGCGGACGACGTTCGGCATGGGAGCAGGATCGTTGTTGTGGTGATAAGTTTTCCTACAGGTAGGGGTTCTGTCTTTCCTGGTCTGTCCCGGGGTTAGGCCCTGTGTAAAAGATTTATAGAGTTTCTTTATTGTTGTTGCTATAATATTTATATATAAATTCATATAGGTGTGACCTCCTATATGAATGTTGGCCTTCAATGATGTCTTGGTGTGACTGGCCAGTGCATGGTAAATGTTCGATAAAATGCCTATGTGAATATGCCTGTGTGAATACGCCTAAGACGTGTTTGATAATATGCCGGTGTGGCTGGATCTGTGAGTTTGTGAATGTATGCATGCTAAGTGTTTGAAGTTATGCTGTGTGACCACGCATGTTAAGTGTTGGATATTATGCTTGAATGGCCATGTTGTCTTGCGTGTTTGCTTTTATACCCAGTGGGTTGGAAGCCTGGACTTGTTTATGTTAGCTTTGTGAGGCCTGGGGAACTATTTTCCTGAGAGGTGGTTAAACTATTTGCCTGAGAGGCGATTAAACCCGTTTGACCACTACACCAGTGTTAAGATTACCTAGGGAGAATATCCCATATGAAGTGTATTGTGATGCGTCTAGGGTTGGTTTGGCGTGTGTGCTGATGCAAGAGCACAGTGTGGTAGCTTATGGGTCGAGGCAACTGAAACCTCATGAGCAGAATTACCCTACTCATGATCTTGAGTTGGCGGCTGTCATCTTTGCCTTGAAGAGTTGGCAACATTACCCTTTGGGGGAGAGGTTCGTAGTGTTTTCGATCGGAAGAGCCTTCGACATCTTTACTCGAAAGGACTTGAATTTGAGGCAGAGGAGATGGGTGGAGTATTTACAGATCTTTGACTTTACTCTTGCCTATACCCCGGGAAAGAGTAATGTTGTGGCTGACGCATTGAGCGGAAAAGGGAAAGCTGAGGTGGCTGTGAGAGAGTGGAAGCTGATGGAGCAGTTGGTAATGTTGCAGCTGCAGCCTATTGTTCGTGATGGTGGGACAGTCCTAAGTCCTCTGGTTGTTGTGCCTGAGTTGTACCAGCGTGTCCGGGAGGGACAGTTGGGTGACATTGAGTGTGAGGTTCTCCGTGTTCGTATTGAGGCTAGTGAGCTATCGGGGGCTGGATAGAGGGTCCTGAGCATGAGTTGTCTTTTCAGGGGCAGCTCGTAGTGGCCTATTCTCTCTGGGATGAGGTGATGAGGGAGTTTCATCATTCTAGGCTTGCCATGCATCCAGGGGTTACGAAGATGTATCACGCACTCCGGGAACATTTTTGGTGGCCTGGGATGAAATGTGATGTCGCTGCTTTTGTTTCGAGGTGTCTCACTTGTCAAAAAGTGAAGGCTGAGCATCAGCGGCCGGCGGGCATGTTACAGCCATTGCCAATAGCCGAATGGAAGTGGGACCACATAGCGATAGACTTTGTGACAGGTTTTCCACCCACCACTGGGCGGAAGGACACGATATGGGTGATTGTGAACCGGCTGACTAAGTCAGCCCATTTTCTTGCTGTCCGCGAGCAGGATTCCATCCGGGCCTTAAGCCAATTGTATGTGAATGAGGTGGTGAGACTGCATGGGGTACCATCATTAATTGTGTCCGACAGGGATTTGAGGTTTACTTCTCGTTTTTGGGCAAGCTTGCACGAGGCTATGGGGACAAATCTTAACTTGGGTACAGCCTTTCACCCTGAGACTGACGGTCAGACTAAGAGGACGAATCAGACCATGGAAGACATGTTGAGAGCTTGTGTGCTAGATTTTGGGGGTTCGTGGGCAACTCACCTTCCTTTGGTGGAGTTTGCCTACAACAACAGTTATCAAGCATCCATTAGGATGGCTCCTTTTGAGGCATTGTATGGGCGGCCGTGTCGATCACCTTTGTGTTAGACCGAAGTGGGGGAGACAACTCTATTAGGACCACAGTTGGTTCAAGAGGCTACTGAGAAGGTCAAGTTGATTTCTTAATGCTTGTTATTAGCCCAGAGTCGACAAAAATCTTATGCAGATCAGCGGCGGCGACCTTTGGAGTTTTCTGTGAGAGATCATGTGTTTCTCCGTGTCTCTCCACGACGTGGACATCGGCGCTTTGGGCGAGGTTCTAAACTATCTCCCTCGTTTATTGGTCCTTTTGAGGTTATAGCTCGTGTGGGGCCTGTAGCTTACTGGTTAGCATTGCCCCCGCGATTGAGTCGGGTGCATAATGTGTTCCACGTGTCCTAGTTGAGGAAGTATCATCCTGACCCCACTCATGTGATAGATTGGGGGACTTTGGACATTAGGGATGACATGTCCGTTGTTGAGGCCCCTATCCGTATACTAGATCGACGGGAGAAACTTCAGGGGGGGTTGTGCTATTCCTTTGGTTCGCGTATTGTGGCAGCACCGTAGCATTGAGGAGGAGACTTGGGAACGGGAGTCTTTGATGCGTGAGCAACACCCAGAGGTGTTCGAGGACGAACACTCTTAAGGGTTGAGGGGTGGTTGTTGGCTGGTGTATTTGTATTTCCTTTCGACTTTTGACTTTTATTTATATTGAATGTGTTAATGAAATGTGCTTGTGATGGGTATTTGTAGCATGTGTATGTGTTTCCATGGATTGTGATGCATGTGGTTATGGACTGTGGTGGCACTGTGTTATATGCTTTGTGTATAATGTGCGGTGTATGACCCATTTGGGTGTTGTGGCTTGCTGTGTTGTTTTCCTTGCACGTTGTTCCTTTTCGAGGATGAAAAGTCTTAAGGGGGAGAGGATGTAATGACCCGTGTTTTGGGATGTGAGGAGTTAGTCCCAGTTTTGCCCTTTTGGGTGGAAATTGTTGGGTTTTAGGGAGTTTTATTTTCATACACTTTGGCTAAATCATCTTGTATGTTGATGAGCAAGCAAAAGGCAAAGTTTGAGCCCAATAGGGAGTGCACGTGAGAATGCACGTGAGAAGGGCTTTTCACGTGCAGTGAGATTTTTGCATGGGAGCCTTCCTGATGTTGTTCCAAGGCTTGTGGTCAAATTCTAGAACATTTGGAGGTGCCCGTGAGAAAGGCCTTTCTCACGTGCAACCTCCATTACCCTTGTTTTGTTGTTCTAATATGTCACGCCCCGGATTTCCAACCCGAGGAAACCGGTACGTGACTCCCCTTTTACCCACACGGAGGGCAAAGGGGTAGGATACAAATCAAGAATTTAACATTTTAAACATCCACAACATTCAAGAAAGTAATATTCATTAAAAACATCCAAACCAGTTTATTACAACAAAATCCTTTCCCATTCGGGGTTACATCAATCCCCATAATAAAAATAACATAAACAAATTAAATAAATAAGGTCTTCCACCTTGGGGTCCCTAACGCCTGTAGGTTCCGAAAAGAAAACAACATGGTAGGAGGGGTGAGCAACCACGCCTCGGTAGGGATCATGTCTCCCAACCCATCCCATGCACTCGATATCCATGCCTTGTGTACAAGTCGTTGTCGTGATACAATTATCCACAAATATAGTTCCGGCTATAACAAGAAACACGGTCATACATGGGCAAGTACATAAACACTCCTGGGCTTCCACACCCACCGGGTTTCAAGAACAGTCCGGGCTTCCACGGCCACCGGGTTCCACAAAACGGTCCCGGCTTCCACACACCGGGTTCCACAAAAAATCCCGGGCTTCCACAAACACCGGGTTCCACAAAACAGTCCCGGGCTTCCACACCACCGGGTGTACAAGCAAACACGCAAGACACATGGCCATACAGGCATAACATCAAACACTTAGTATGCTTAGTCACACAGGAATAACATCGAACACTTAGCATGCATATATCCACAAGCTCATAAACCCGACCACACACGACATAATCTAACACACTTGACGTGCGTGGCCTCACGAGCATTTCCACAAACACATAACAAGCACAGCCTCACAAGCTTAATTTCAAACACTTGGCGGGCATATACACATAACTATGTTCACACAGGCTTTCATCAAACATATAGCATATAGACCACGCAAACAAACAAAAATGCCACCGAGGCCAACATTCATATAGGAGATCACACTATATGAATTTACATATATATATATAAAAAGATACGACCAGAGCCGCCCTAGGACCCCTGGGATGAGGGAGGGTTTAGGAAGAAACAGAACCCTACCTTAAAGCGGCCTCTTCCTTGCTCCGCGCAAACGCTGTCCTCCCCACGCAAGATGCTCCAGGGACCAAAGCAACTCCCCTTCCCTCTCTCTCTCTAGCTCTCTCTCTCTCTCTCTAGCAATGCAGCAAAGGAACACAAAACCCTAAACTCAAACTCAAGCCCTCCTTATATAGACACCATCCACTCAAAACGACGTAGTTTTGATTAAGTGAATCCCAGGATCAAAATGACGTAGTTTTGATCACACAAGTTACCACCTTTCCACACCATACACACCAAAATATTCAGATTTCAACATGGTCCTTTGGAGAAAGTTCCTTAGAATGTCAAAACCAAGGGAACCATGCAAAAATATGGCCGCACGCCAATTTGCACGTGAATTCCCAATTCACGTGCAACTCCATATGAACTCCAAATGCTCTCAAACTTCACCCCAGCCTTCTGCATCATTTAGAAGACAATTACACTTGCACGTGAATTGGTCCCATATCACGTGCACCTCACACACACGTCCATTTGGCCTGAAACCGTGGTAGATAGAGGACATCATTAAACATCTTTCCTTTTGCACGTGAATTCATTGGAGTCCATCTACTAGGTCAAAATCTAGAAAAACTCTACTCAGAGGCAAGACCGACTAACTCAAGGTACGGGTCCTTACATCCTCTCCCCCTTAAGACTTTTCGTCCTCGAAAAAGAAATGACATACGAGGAAAACAACCACAAACACCCATTTGCCACCCGGCAAGCCACAACACCCAAATGGGTCATACACCACACACAAGACAACAAAGACTGACAGCATACACCATAATCCATAACCACAATAATGCACAATACATGTCCACATGGCACGAATACATTTCAAAGCCATCACAAATAAGAACACATGTCTTTAAAAAGACAATACAAATACATCAACTAATACAAGAAAACACATCACAAGAAACATCACATCCTTGCCGGCGCCACCTCCCACGCTTAAGATTGTTCGTCCTCGAACAAGTCCGGGTCTGCTCCCGATCACGGACTCACGTTCCCATGTCTCCTCCTCAATGCCACGGTGCTGCCACAAGACGCGAACCAAAGGAATAGCACGACCACGCAAAAGTTTCTCTTGCCGATCTAGGATACGGATAGGGGCCTCAATGACGGACATGTCATCCTCATGTCCAACGTCCCCAATCAATCACATGAGTGGGGTCAGGGTGATACTTCTCAGCTGGGACCGTGAAACACGTTGTGCCTCGACTCGGCCGCGGTGGTAAGCTAACCGTAGGCTACGGGCCTACACGATCCAGAATCTCAAAAGGGCCAATAAACCGCGGAGATAGCTTGGAACCTCGCCCAAACCGTCGATGTCCACGGCGTGAGAGACACGAAGGAACACATGATCACCAACAGAAAACTCAAAGGTCGCGCCGTGATTCGCATAAGATTTCGCCGACTCGGGGCGACAACAAACGCCACGAATCAACTTGACCTTCTCGGTAGCCTCTTGAACCAATCGTGGCCCCAAGAGGGCTGCCTCTCTACCTCGGTCCAACACAAGGGTGATCGACACGGCCGTCCGTACAACGCCTCAAAAGGAGCCATCCCAATGGATGCCCGATAACCGTTGTTGTGGCAAACTCCACCAAAGGAAGGTAGTTGCCCACGAACCCCGAAATCTAACACACGAGGCCGTAACATGTCTCCATGGTCCGTTCGTCCGCTCGGTCGACCGTCCGTCTCAGGGGTGAAAGGTCGTACTCAAGTGAAGCTTGGTTCCCATAGCTTCGCAAACTGCCCAAAAACGGGAAGTGAACCTCGAATCCCGGTCGGAGACAACCGATGATGGTACGCCATGCGGTCTCACAATCTCGTTCATGTACGGTGACTCAAGTCCCAATAGAGTCCGCTCGCGAGCAAGAAAATGGGCCGACTTTGTGAGTCGATCCACAATCACCCAAATCATGTCCTTCCTCCCGGGGGTAAGACCGGTCCTGAAGTCCATCGCGATATGGTCCCTCACTCCGCTATGGGCAAGGGCGCCCCACCCCCCCCGGCCGACACATGCCCGGCCTTCACGCCGACACGTGAGGCACCGCGAAACAAAGGCACCACATCGCGTTTCATCCCGGGCCACCAAAAATGTCCGCGAAGCGCATGGTACATCTTCGTACCCCCTGGATGCACAACAACTCCCAGACGGTGAAACTCCCTCGTCACCTCATCCCCGAGGGAAGAAGCTACTACCAACCGCCCCCCGAAATGACAACTCATGCTCGGGACCCTCGTCCGGTCCCCGGATAGCTCCCCGGCCTCAATACGGGCACGGAGAACCTCACACTCAAAGTCACCCGGCTGTTCCTCCCGGACGCGTGGTACAACTCGGGCACTACCACCCAAGGACGGGGGGTCCCCACCATCACGAACAACGTGCGTACCGAACGTGCCAACGCTCCATCGGCTTCCACTCCTCACGGCCACCCTCGGCTTTCCCTTTTCTCGCTCAATGCATCGCCACAACATTACTTGCCCGGGGTATAGGCAAGAGTAAAATCAAAGGTCCGCAAATACTCACCCATCTCCTTTGCCTCAAATTCAAGTCCTTACGAGTAAAGATGTGAAGGCTCTTGTGATCCGAGAACACCACAAACTTTTCCCCCAAGAGGTAGTGCGCCAACTCTTCGGGCGAAGATGACACCCGTAACTCAAGGTCATGAGTGGGTAATTCTGCTCATGAGGCTTCAACCCGCTCGACCCATAAGCTACCACACTGTGCTTGCATAAAGCACACCCCAAACCAACCCTGGACGCATCACAGACACCCATACGGAATATCCTCATAGGCACCTCAACACAGGTGCGGTGGTCAAACGGGTTTTGAGAGTCTCGAACGCCTGCGCACTTGTCGAGTCCACTCAAACTTCAGCCTTCAGTCAACGCGATAGGCGGCGCCAAACGGAGAACCCCTCTAAAACGACGATAGTACCCCGCCAAGCCAAGAAAACTACGGATCTCAAAAACGTTGGTTGGCTGCCCACGATGCCACGGCCTCGATCTTGGTGGGTCACCCTAACTCCCTCGGTGACACCACATGGCCAAGAAAGTGAACCTCCTGCGGCCCAAAACTCACACTTGCTAAACTTAGGAAGTGGCTGGTCCCTCAAGGTTTGCGACACTTGCCAAGTGCTCCACATGCTCCTTTTCGGTCTTGGAATACACCAAGATATCGTCGATAAACACCACCACGAACGAGTCTAAGTATGGGGCAAAGACTTGGTTCATCAAATGCATGAACACTGCTGGGCATTAGTGAGCCCGAAAGGCATTACGACCCACTCATAATGCCCATCGCACCGAAAAGCCGTCTTAGGGATGTCCTCCTCCCTAACCCTGGTGTGATACCCCGACCGTAAATCTATCTTGGAAAACCACTGGGCCCCACTCAATTGGTCAACGGGTCATCTATCCGAGGCAACGGGTACTTGTCTTCGCGATCGAGTTCGCTTCTCGTAGTCGATGCGAGAGACGAAGCGTGCCATCGACCTTCTTAGCAAAGAGCACCGGAGCACCCCAAGGTGAGGTACTTGGTCGATATACCCCTGGCCCACCAACTCCTCGATTTGCCTCTCAAGCTCCTCGGCTCGGTGGCCCCATACGATACGTACTTGGGAAATCGGACTGTCCCCGGCACCAACTCGATGGTGAACTCCACCTCCTCTTAGGTGGCAAACTCCTCGTTGCTCGGGAAAAACATCCTGAAATTGGTCCACGACAGCGGGCCACACCCTCTTTTCCACCTTACCCTCCTCGGCAAAGGTCGGGGCTGCCAACCGTGGGTAATGGCACCCCACTGGTCCAACACTGGCCCAGGCCGACTTGCCTCACAATCCACTCCCCGCAGGGTGCAAGAGGTCCCCGGGTGTCACGAAGGACACCCGCCGCCGATAACAATCTATCTTGGCATAAGCCAATCCATACCCAAGATCGGGTCAAAACGCCCTCAAAGGCATCACATGCAAGTCAAACGCGGCTCCACTCTCCTATGGTTAACACACGGTCACGACACGCTCGTCGTACCTAATCATGCCTCCCCCCGGAGACTCCAAACTAGGGGCCTCGCGGCTCACACGAAGCTAACCCCAAGCCATCTATCACGGGCTCGAGCAACAAACGAACACGATGCACCCGTATCGAAAAAGAGAAGCTAAGGTACGGGAGATCAAGAGGGTACCTCCGACCACCGATGGTCTGCTCCACCCTCAACCGGTGGGGGTGGTAGCTCGGCCTCCTCCCCGGTATGTCGCCTCCGGCGCAAACACCTTCCTTGGCCCGTGCCACTAGTCGGCTCACTCACTGGACGCTTCCCGCTAAGGTTGCCTCCGGCCTCGGTCTCTGCCGCTCCGGCCTCCCCCCAGGTCGGGTCCTGGATCTGCTTGGCCGGCACCGCCACTGACAGTGGTCTCTCGGTGGTGCACGCGGCATCCTCCTTGTCGGATGTCATGCCTCCAGCTCCCCGTTGCCGCTCCGGCAAACCCGGCTCGGATGGCCCTCTCGTCCACATCTATGGCATTTCCGGTCCCTCTTTGGACACTCCTTCCTCAAGTGGCCTTGCTCCCCATGTAGCGGAACAACCGGGGAGACCCCCTGTTGGACCGCCCTGTTGCCACCGCCAAAGCTAGACCTCCCTGGGTTCGCCAATGTCTGTCCCCTGCTGCGGAAGGAAGCTATCCCCTCTCCTCCGTCTTGAGCCTCTTGGACCCTGCGTCTCGATCGGGCCCACTCTGCTGGCGACCCTGATGGGCCGCCTCCCACCGTCCGGCTCTCTCGGTATACGGGCCGTCTCCACGCCTCGGATAGGTCCTCGAGCGTAGAATCGCCACCCCTCTCCCTAAGGGCGGCTAAGACCCAGTGAACTTGTGGGCCTTCGGGTCCTCCTTTGCCATGTCTTGGGGGCAAACTTCGAGCTTCGGAACTCCCGCTCATACTGGGCACCGTCTTTGATCCTTGCCAGTGCCAAATTCCTCCCTCTTGCCCATCTCACTGATTCCAAAGAACTCATCATGGAAGAGTTGCAAGAACTCCTCCCCAAAACATGAATTGCCGCGCACGGCTCCCCGCAACACTCGTCCACCACTCAAAGCGTCCCCCTCCGAGCCGTTGCCGGTCGCACCTATCCTCCTCCCGGGGCAGGAGAAAGGAGAACACGTGCTCAATCTGCCTCGACCAGCGCTCGGCTTCCACGGGATCTTCTCCCCCTTAAATCGCGGAGGTTGTTCCTTTCGGAACCGTGTCACACGTCATCCTCTGCACGGGTCGGTACACCCCCGGGAACTCTCACGCTCACGAGGTAGCTCTCTACTGGTGGTGGTGGTGGTGGCACCACTGTCTTTGCCATCTCACGGCGCACTTCCTCCCGAACGTCCGCCGGAGTCCCTCCCGTAGCCTCGTACCTCCGGCCGGATGCCTTCTTGTAGGCGTGCCGAATAACGATGCCCTCCCACCGATGGCCCCGCACCGGACCTCATGGGCAGATGACTCATCGACGCGCCCTGGACGCACGTGTCACTCTTCTCGGGGCATTCTTACTACACGAGTAAGAAGCACAGCGTCAAAACAAATTTTTATAATCTATCGCGTCATACCTTACCTAGCGATCAATTTCACTAACACTGACATTACACACATACATTGCATCCATCACATTGCACGGTTCGTACATTGCCAAACAAATCAGAGTTGCACATTCCACTTAATCATGTGATCTTATCCGCGATCTAGCATACATTCACGAAAATGCAACTAGTGCCCTAATGCCCCGTGCATTCTACCACAAGACTGCCACCCTAAGTACACCTTGGAGGCTCAAAGAGGACCATGTTGATCGGGCGTGTCCCTCCGGGCTCCTCCAAAGGACTTAGGATAACCAAGTCCGCCCCACCCTAGGCCAACTAGACCATGCTCGATACCATATTGTCCGCCCGGTTCCAACCAGGAAACCGTGCGTGACTCCTTTACCCACACGGAGGGCAAAGGGGTAGGATACAAATCAAGAATTTAACATTTTAAACATCCACAACATTCAAGAAAGTAATATTCATTAAAAGCATCCAAACCAGTTTATTACAACAAAATCCTTTCCCATGGGGTTACATCAATTCCCATAATAAAAATAACATAAACAAATTAAATAAATAAGGTCTTCCACCTTGGGGTCCCACTAACGCTGTAGGTTCCTGAAAAGAAAACAACATGGTAGGAGGGGTGGCAACCACGGCTCGGTAGGGATCATGTCTCCCAACCCGTCCATGACTGATATCTACATGCCTTGTGTACAAGTCTTTGTGTCGTGATACAATTATCCCACCAAATATAGTTACAGTATAACGACAAACACGGTCATACATGGGCAAGTACATAAACACTCCCGGGCTTCCACGACCCACCGGGTTTCAAGACGTCCGGGCTTCCACGGCCACCGGGTTCCAAAAACAGTCCCGGGCTTCCACGGCCACCGGGTTCCACTCTGATCCGGGCTTCCAGGCCACTTGGGTTCCACAAAACGTCCGGGCTTCCACGGCCACCGGGTGTACAAGCAAACACGCGACACATGGCCATAGGGCATAACATCAAACACTTAGTATGCTTAGTCACACAGGAATAACATCGAACACTTAGCATGCATATATCCACAAGCTCATAAACCCGGCCACACGGACATATCTAACACACTTGCGTGCGTGGCCTCACGGCATTTCCACGAACACATAACAAGCACGGCCTCGCGGGCTTAATTTCAAACACTTGGCGAGGCATATACACATAACTATGTTCACACGGGCTTTTCATCAAACATATAGCATATAGACCATGAACCACACCAAAATGCCACTAAGGCCAACATTCATATAGGAGATCACACCTATATGAATTTACATATATATATATAAACGGATACGACCCGAATGCGCCCAGGACCCTAGGACGGAGGAGGGTTTAGGAAGAACAGAACCCCTACCTTAAGCGGCTCTTCCTTGCTCCCGCGCCAAACGTTGTCCTCCCCACGCAAGATGCTCCTGGACGAACGAACTCCCTTTCCCTCTCTCTCTCTAGCTCTCTCTCTCTCTCGGCCCAAGAAACACAAAACCCTAAACTCAAACTCAAGCCCTCCTATATAGACACATCACATCAAAACGACGTAGTTTTGATTAAGTGAATCCCGGGATCAAAATGACGTAGTTTTGATCACACAAGTTACCACCTTTCCACAACCATACACACCAAAATATTCGAATTTAACATGGTCCTTTGGAGAAGTTCCTTAGAATGTCAAAACCAAGGGAACCATGCAAAAATATGGTTGCACGCCAATTTGCACGTGAATTCCCAATTCACGTGCAGCTCATATGAACTCCAAATGCTCTCAAACTTCACCTAGCCTTCTTGCATCATTTAGAAGACAATACACTTGCACGTGAATTGGTCCCATATCACGTGCACCTCACACACACGTCCATTTGGCCTGAAACCTGTGGTAGATAGAGGACATCATTCTAAACATCTTTCCTTTTGCACGTGAATTCATTGGAGTCCATCTACTAGGTCAAAATCTAGAAAAACTCTACTCAGGAGGCAAGACTGACTAACTCAAGGTACGGGTCCTTACATAATACTCTTTCGCTAAAGGACCATGGTGAAATTATGAGTGTTTTGTCCTGTGTGGCTGCAAAAAGGTTGTAGTCTGTCATTAAAACTATGTCGTTTTGATGCTGGGATTCATTTAATCAAAACTACGTCATTTTGGATTTTGAGTTGTCTATATAAAGAGGTGAAGGCTCCTTGTTCTAGGGTTAGGGTTCTCTTCAGCCACCGCAGCCGTCGCAGAGAGAGAGAGAGCGAGAGAGGAGAGTTCTGGCCATTGCTGCTGTGGTGTTTCTCGTGGGCGGACAACGTTCGGCGTGGGAGCAGGATCGTTGCCGTGGTGATAAGTTTTCCTACAGGTAGGGGTTCTGTCTTTCCTGGTCTGTCCCGGGGTTAGGCCCTGTGTAAAAGATTTATAGAGTTTCTTTATTGTTGTTGCTATAATATTTATATGTAAATTCATATAGGTGTGACCTCCTATATGAATGTTGGCCTTCAATGGCGTCTTGGTGTGATTCTGGCCAGTGCATGTTAAATGTTCGATAAAATGCCTGTGTGAATATGCCTGTGTGAATACGCCTAGGACGTGTTTGATAATATGCCGGTGTGGCTGGATCTGTGAGTTTGTGAATGTATGCATGCTAAGTGTTTGAAGTTATGCCTGTGTGACCACGCATGTTAAGTGTTGAATATTATGCCTGAATGGCCACATTGTGCTGCGTGTTTGCTTTTATACCCAGTGGCTGTGGAAGCCCGGGACTGTTTATGTTAGCCTGTGAAGCTGTGGGAACTATTTGCCTGAGAGGTGGTTAAACCATTGGCCTAAAGAAGTGGTTAAATCACTTGCAATTAAATCATTGGCCTAAAGAAGCGGTTAAATCACTTGCTTGAGATGGTTAAAGTGTAAGCCTGTGTGGCAGTGAAAGATTGTATTGCTGATGTGGTTTGTGCATATATCTGTTGAAATTATTGTATCACGACACTGCACTTGTACACATGGCATGTAGATGCTAGGAGCATGGGATGGGTTGGGGAGATATGATCCCTACTGAGCTATGGTTGCTCACCTCTCCTACTGTGTTTGTTTTCTTTACAGGGACCTACAGGCGTTAGGTGGGAACACCAAGTTGGAAGACTTTCTACCTTGTGGCTTTACTTCTTTTGTTATTTGAGTGTTTTGTCAAATGTTATGTTGAGAGACTATTGTAACTCAAATGGAGATGATGTAATGGATTTTGGAATTTAATAAAAATAAGTGGTTTACCTTTCGGTTATTTGTGGATTATTATGAATGTGTTTGTGGTCCTGCTTGGATGTTGGATTCTGTACATCTACCCCTTGCCCACCGGGTGCGTAAAGGGAAGTCACGAACCGGTTCTCTCGGGTTAGAAATCTGGTGCGTGACAGGTAAGCCGTCAACCAAATCAAGAGATACCAATTTAGACATAGTCTTAAAGTTTAAATGACCAAATCTCTTGTGCCATAACCAACTAATGTCAGGAGAAGCTTTGGATAGAAAGCAAATTGGTTCATTAGATTGAGCATTATCAATGACCAATTTATAGACATTGCCTTGTTTGTGTCCATTCAGCTTTACCACTTTGGAGATAGGATCTATAACAGTGCAGGTGTGTTTAGTGAACAACACTTCATAACCCTTGTCACACAATTGACTTATGCTCAACAAGTTATCTTTGAGACCTTGAACAATAGATACATACTCGATTGAAACAGAACCATTAGAGAGAGTACCCTTACCAACAATCTTACCCTTTTTGTTATCCTCGAATGTGACAGATGAAGCTGCAACCTTCCTTACTTCACTCAACGAGAGGCATCATCTCGTCATGTGCATAGAACAGGCACTGTCAAGGTACCACTGGCTGGAATTGATCTTTTGTTCCTAGTGGCTACTTTCAGCTTCATGTACCTGTTCCTGCACAACAGGCAACTAAGTCTTGGGGCCCCATTCGTGCTTGGGCTTTGGGTAAGTGAAAGCTGCAGCTAACAATTTTGGTTTCCAATAAGTGGGAGATGATTTGATTTTCCATGCTAACTTATGTGATCCCTCATTAAATTTGTTAGCAATTTTGTTCTTTAGGCTCTTTGTAGATTTTCCTTCCTTATGGTTACTCTTGGCGGCTTTACTAGGCACGAAGTTGACATTTTTCTTCACAGGTTTAATAGTTGGGTTCTTTGGTGAGGCAACCTGTGTGTGCCTGGTTGCTTTCTTCTTCTTATCTAAGTTATGAGGTTGCAGATTTTCAGTGATGTGTAATTGCTTAAGGCTTACCCTGATTTCTGTGGCAATCTCATTCTTAAGATACTCAGGGTAGAATCCGCACTAATAGGAAAGGTGTCCAACTTCACAACAGATGGGGGCGATTAACCGGATTGGGATGGACATTTTGTCTCAAGGGTTTGATTGGAGTGTTAAGAGGCTTCCTAGGTTCTCTCACATATCTTAGACCGTTCTTAACTCTCCCACTAGGGACAAACTTAGGCTTGGAGGAAACAACCTTGTTGGATGAGCCAGTCTCAAATGTAGAAGTAAGTCTGCTTGAGTTTGTCTCCGTCAATACTATACCCTTACCCTTGCATTGGGATGTAGAGGACAGATTGACTAAAGGTTCAGCTTTCAGTTTTATCTGATCAATTGCTGCATCACTGTCCTGAGACGCAACAGTACCCATATCTCTAAGTTCGGGTGTTACAGGTTTGGGTGGACAAGTAACAGTCATTTGTACCTCCTTTCCACAATCAAGAAGCACATTGCCAATAGGAACAAAGCCAAAAGAATACTTGGTCTGCACAGGGTAAGTTTGGGCCTTGGCTATTTGGTCTTCAAGAGAAACCTAGACCTAAGGCTAGACCTTTAACATCCTGGAGTGGTCCTAAAGTGGGCCGTAATTTCAGCAAAATCTTGCCACTTTTTACTGATTTGTCTTTCTATCTCCAGTTTCGCTTTGGTTTCAGCTAGTTCCTTTTCAAGCCTATCGCTGTCTTTATTAGCCATTTTCAATTGTCCAGCTTTGTCCAAAAGATTATCGTATGTGCTTCTCATCACACTCACTTCAGCTTTTAATCTTCTCTCTGTTCTTTCATAGTCATCTATAGATTCTCTATATTCACATGAAAGCTGTTCCAATTTAGAATAGTATCTTTCTTTGTCAGCTTTCATAGGGAGAAATTGTTCCTCTATTTCTTTAAGAGCTCTATAGGTATCTTCATATTCAATGTAGAGCTGTTCATAAGTTCTTACCTTGAGGGGAGGTGAATGGTCAGCCATGAAGCAGATGAGACCTTTTTCCTTCTTCTCCTCATCGATGATTCTTCTTCCTCCTTAGTTTCACTGGTTAAACTTGTTGGTGACAAGAGCCTTCTTCCTCTTGTCATCCTTTCGGCTTGAGGAGCCTTTGGTCTTCTTCTTCGCTCAACCGCCTCCTTTTTGTCCCTCTTTAGCTTGTATCGCGGCAAAGTGGCCGGCAGGCCGGTTGCAATGGTAACACCGCAACTTCTCCTTATCTTTTCCCTTAGAGAAAGATGAGGATGATTGCCTTGCTTTCCTCCTGTAGTTCCCCTCTCTTCGGTAGTTTCTTGATCAGAAACGCCACCTCTTCATCTGAGGCGCTATTTGAAACAAGTTCTTCAGCATCATCTTCTTCTCTTTCTGAAGATGGTTCCCTTGGTTCAGCAGCTGCCCTAAAGGCAATAGACTTCTCCTTTTTCTTGGAAGGGTTCTCAAATGCCTCAAGTTCTTCTTTTTGTATCTCAAATGTCTTGAGATCCCCATAAAGTGCTTCCAAGGCACAAGTCTTCCATTCCTTCAGCTGACGGATGGCTGATGTCTTTATCAGCAGTCTCAAGGGTAGAGATCTCAGAAACTTGTCATTCTTGTCCTTCTGAGAGATCTCCGCATTGTAAGTCTTCATCCGTTGAATTAGACCTGTGAACCGTTTGTATATGTTGTCCAGTGATTCCTTTGGTTCACATCTAAAGGCTTCATACTGCTGCTTGAGCATAGAGATCTTGTTGTCTTGTATTTGTTCATCTCCTTCATAGATGAGACATAGCTTGTCCCATACCTCCTTTGCTATCTCTAAGTCTTGCACATCCATGAACATGTCATCATCGAGCGCAGAGAAAAGTACGGCTTTGACCCGCATAAATTATGTCTGAGCTTAGACCTCTCCTTGTACAGCTTCGCACTCTCATAGGCATTGAAGCGAAATTCCTCCAACTCATTTAGTTGGTGCAATTGTAGTTCAGCAGCAACATTGGGATCCATATTAAGCTTTTTAACGGCCCAAAAGGCCTTGTGTTCCAATTCAACAGGCAAGTGGCAGGCCTTTCCGTACAGTAGACGATAAGGGGACATTCCAATGGGCGTTTTGAAAGCTGTGCGATAAGCCCACAACGCCTCATCGAGTTTTAGAGCCCAATCTTTTCGGTTGCCTCCCACTGTCTTTTCTAAAATGTGCTTGATCTCACGGTTGGAAACTTCACTTGACCGTTTGCTTGTGGATGATAGGCTAAGGTGCGCCTATGTTGAACTCCATATTTGTGTAAGAGCTTGTCGAAAAGTTTATTGCAGAAGTGACTCCCTTCATCATTGATAATTGCTCTCGGTGTTCCAAACCGGCTGAATATGTTGCGACGAAGGAACTTGGTAACCACTTGAGCATCATTCTTCTTAGTGGGTATAGCTTCAACCCACTTTGAGAGGTAGTCAACAGCCAGAAGGATGTAAGAAAATCCATCTGATGGTGGGAAAGGTCCCATGAAATCGATTCCCCATATGTCAAAAAGTTCGACTGGCATAATGCCAGTTTGGGGCATCTCTTGCTTCCTTGTAATCCCTCCTGTTCGTTGACACCGATCACATGACTTAACAAAGGTGTATGTGTCTCGTGAACATAGTTGGCCAGTAAAACCCGCTTTGTAGGATCTTTGCCACCGTTCTCTGCACTCCTAAATGGCCAGCATAGTCAGATGAATGACAATGCTGCAGAATGCTGTCCACTTCCTCTTCTGGCACACATTTTCTGATGATCTGATTAACACATTGCCTGTATAGAACAGGCTCATCCCAAATGTATCTTCTCGCATTAAAGAGGAACCTCTTCTTTTCCTGATAAGTAAACTCGGTAGGTACATAGTCACATGCATGGTAGTTCACGATATCAGCAAACCATGGCGTCTTTGCGTCAACTACAAAGAGCTGCTCATCAGGGAAGGTGTCAGAAATAGTAGCACCTTGAGTACTACCTTCCCTTAGCTCCAGCCTTGACAAATGGTCTGCCACAGTGTTGGAAGTCCCCTTCAAGTCTTTAATCTCCAGATCAAACTCTTGGAGCAACAAAACCCATCTGAGCAACCTGGGTTTCGCATCCTTCTTGCTGAACAAGTATCACAAGGCAGCGTGGTCGGTATAGACAATGACCTTAGTGCCCAAAAGATATGACCGAAACTTATCACACGCAAATACCACAGCAAGTAACTCTTTCTCTGTAGTGGTGTAATTGAGCTGGGCCTCATTGAGTGTGCGATCGGCATAATATATTGCCCTGAAAACTTTGTCCCGTTTCTGCCCAAGCACCGCTCCGATCGCAAAGTCACTCGCATCACACATCGCTCAAAGGGTTGCGACCGGTCCTGGAGCTACTATCACCGGTCTTGAACCGAGCTTCTCTTTCAAGATCGTAAAGGCCTGGGCGTCTTCCGAAAATATGAAAGGAACATCCTTCTCTAAAAACATGCTTAGGGGCTTGGCAATTTTTGAGAAATCTTTGATGAACCGCCGATAAAACCCTTTATGACCCAAGCCAAGCCCATGGGTTTTCCACACGAAAGAAGAAGCTTGTCCATGGTTTCTTGAAAAAAATCAAAAACGCACTCAAAAAAGAAGGGCTGTTGACATCCAAGTTTCCTCTAGTGCACTTCAATGAAATGGAGCTTCCCCAACAACCTGATCAATTCAGTTGTGGGATTTTTGTCTGCTATTATTTGATAGCTCTGTTGCAGCATAAGGATACTTGGGCGCTCACAGGAGAAACCTCGGCTGACTTTGTCGCCCGTCATAGAAGAATGGTTGCCCATGTTATCTTCTACTATAGCGTACCCACCAACTGGTAACGCTCCTTTTCCTTTTACTTTTTCCATGCTCTGAGGACATCGCTTCGTTTAAGTATGGGGGGGGGGATTTCCCTTGAACCGGTTGCTTGTTTGTTTGCCTGCATGCGTTACTTTTATTTTATGTTTTTACTGTGAATATTTTTTTTGCCTGTGAGGTGCAATGGCTACCAAGGTATGCCAATTCTGGTTGACTATACTGACCACCTTAGTATCTTGTTGTGATAAAGATGTTTCACTTGTTAAGGTGTGTTATAAGTTAGTTAAGCATGTCTTTACTTTTTGAATGATATCACCATGATTTTGGAGCTGACGTTTGAATAGTAAGCTGAGCATGTTATGTTAGGATGAACTTTGTAAACCCTGAAGTTGAGTGCAGAATAGGCATATACTTTTTGACAGCACCATTATCTTGCCTTTGAGTGTATTTTATGGGTTATTGGGTTACCAATTCGCTCTTAATATTCATTACTAGCTATTTAATAGTTGGAGTTACTTAGGCATAAGAAGTACCTGTTTGTGCTCAGTGTTTGGTGTATGATGTTAGTGATTCCAGTATTTCCGCTTAGTTCTTGTTAACAAATAAAGAAAAAAAGGGGGCTTGTGTGAGGACAATAGCAGAGTGAATAATCCATCAAGGGAGAGCATAAAATGCAACCTTGTAAGGTTATTACTAAAAATAAGTGTAAAAAAAAAAGTGTTTGCCCGAATAAAAGCCACAATGGCTTACTGTTTATATGTGTTTTTTTGTTTTCATGTTGCAGCCATAATGGTTAAGCTATTTTGCTGTGCAATTTGTGTCACAAATGTGAGCTTAAATCTTTAGCTCCCGGTGTTTATCAGTAAGTAGAATAGCGTGTGTGTTTCCTTTGACGAGCACAATGGGGATCTCTCATGGTTACTTGGCAAAAACTTAATCAATAGCTAGTAGTGGGTGTAAGAGTAAACCCTTAGTTGTTAGGCATTAATAGTAGGGCCTGAGAGGAGAAAAAAAAAAGAAAGTTATATTTGAGTGAGGCTGCTCTAACCTTCGTGAGGACTTTCAGGGGGAGCTAAGTTCATTTTATTCTGGCATGTTTGCTTCTATCTGAACTGTTAGTAACGATATTACATGGTTGTTGGACTTAATAGTAAGGGCATGTTTTGATTAACTTATGATTCATTTTTAGCTATTGGAATATCTACTTCATCATGATAGAATTGTATGCCTTGGGAAACCATGCCTCTTTTGTTTGTTAGTTTATTCGTTCTTTTTCGTTTGACTGTGTGTTTATTTCTTTTTGCTTGAGGACAAGCAAAGGTTCAAGTATGGGGGAATTTGATAACGTGCATTTATGCCGTTATCCTATGCCTTATATAGGGTGTTTTAGCGTATGTTTTGTACCTATTTGCATGTTATTTTTGACATATTTGCTCTAACCCCTTGGAAGACCCTGTTTGGTGTATAGTGGTACTTTTTGAGTGTTTTTGGCAGGTTTTGGAGCAACCTTTTCCCACACACTTTGGCTAGATCACTCCATCAACTCACAACGAAGCTATAGGAAGAAGATGGAAGCAAAATGAAGGCAAAATCAAGGTGCACGTGAAAAGCCTTCTCACGTGCATTCTCACGTGCAAGGATTTTATTGCATGGATGGCTTCTACAACTCAAGAGGAAGCTTTGGAGCAAATTTGAGTCAAATTGGAGCTGCACGTGAAAAGGGTCTTCTCACATGCATTCTCACGTGTAAGCATTTTTGCGCTCCAAATGATGTATTTTGTTGTTTTAATCATTTTCCTCTAAAGAACTCGGGGTCAAATTTGGTGTAGTTTGAGTTTTATTTCGCCTAGAACGTCGATTAGTGTCACTAACCAAAACGACGTCGTTTTTGGTCTGACCACATTTATAATTAGGGCACACCTTTTGTAACCCTAATTTGGCCCACTAAAACCTATAAATAGGGGTCTTTGGAGGCATTGTAAATCATCTTGAGTGGGGAGAATCTGATCTGAGTTCTGAAAAGAGCTATAGCCATTGCTAAAAGATCGGATTGTCCTTGGCAAGGAGTGATTTTGGGCGGACAGACGCCGGAGTCGTTGGAGGTCAAGTCCTGGTTCATCTTGGAGTCTTCCTTTATTGTCCTGGTACTGTAATCATGTTCTTTCCTATGATTGTTATTGTTTTTGTCATGATTATGGAGTAGTCTTGTTAGTCTAGGGGAGCAATGTAGCCCCCAATAAATTGTAGTCAGTTTGGTTATGGTTGTTTAAGAAAATAGAATTCAGTTTTTGTTTAATTCACTTGCTTGAATGGAAATGCCTAGTTTATGCATAATTAGGTAATCTTTGCCCTTGTCTAGGGTGGAACATTAGTGAATTAGATTTAATATTGCATGATGGACCAAGTCTGCAACTATTAGATTGTTTATCTACCTTGATCACTTTTATTCACATGGACCAAATGGGATAAAAGCCTTAAATCTATCTTAGCATGGACCAAATGTAAGATAGGTAGGAGATAATCAACATGAACATGAACTAGAACATAAATCAAGAACAAGAGCCATAACCAAACTATTACAATCGATTGGGTGGTAAACATTGTGACCCTAGATCCTTAATCACTGAAAGTTATCTACCAAAAGCTTGCCAACATTCTAATTTAATCATCTTTCGTTCACATTATTTGTCCAAAAAACAAAAAAAATCAATTGTCCAGACATAAGATCAACTTGTTAGCTTAGTGATTGCTGCTTAACAGCATTAGCTACCTCCCGTGGGTTCGACAACCGGAGTCTTAACACTCCATTTTACTACTTGACCAGGTGCACTTGCTGCAAAACCTTCAGACATAATTTATGCGGGTCAAGTTTTTGAAGCATTTATGAATGTCCCGTTTCCACAATTTAAAAATTTCCGCGGCCCAATCAATGTGTAACCGGCGATCGATGCAAAACATAAACTCCAAATGGGATTTAGGGACTGGGTCTACGCCACTAGTTTGTAACGATAAGCACCTCCCTACCAAATTGGCAAGGCAACGGTATTTCCCGTGAAATCCATTTTTAGTAAATTGCCGACGTTTCCCAAATTCCTTATTATACATTATTTGCCAACTATGCTGGCCATTATTTGTTTTTTGGACAAATAATGTGAACGAAAGATGATTAAATCAGAATGTTGGCTTCATACTGCTGCTTGAGCATAGAGATCTTGTTGTCCTGTATTTGTTCATCTCCTTCATAGATGAGACATAGCTTGTCCCATACCTCCTTTGCTATCTCGAAGTCTTGCACATCCATGAACATGTCATCATCGAGCACGAGAGAAAAGTATGGCTTTTGCCTTGAAGCCAAGTTTTACTTTCCTCTGCTCCACCTTAGACTAGTCTGTCCTGGGTCCTTCGTCATTAGCCGACCTCTCTGCATGCTCTTTGGGGTGAAAGGTTCGTTCTTTATTATTTCCCAGAGATAGGTGTCGAGCATGTCTAAGTGTGCTCTTATTTTTGCTTTCCATTTGGAAAAGTGTACGGGTGTGCACATAGGTACTTGGGAGGATGAGCCAGGACGGCTCGTAGAAGTCTTCTTGTTCTTTCTTGTTGCTGCTGGTACTCGGTTCTTCCTGCTCCTGATCTTCAGTCACTCCTTCTTCTGGAACAGGATTGGCTTCAACTTCCTCAATAGGCGCTGGAGCGTGGTCGGGAGCTGGAGCTGCACTGCTAGAATCTATGTCTGCCATTTAGGGATCTCTATGGAGTTGTAGAACTGCTTTGATACCAATTGTAGGTCCCAAAGTGAGTCTAGAGGGGGGGGGGGCAATAGTCTCTCTTCTTGCTTTGAAGCTAGACCGTTAGCTGGTTTATACTACTTCTATGGATAGCTATGATGGAAATTTTATAGAGAAGATGACAGTAGTAATTTGAGTGATAATTTGAGGCATAATGAACTATCAGACAAATCTGAGATATGAGTAAATGCTCTTTGCTAAACGGATCTCAGATGTAACAGGAATGAGCTTTAATAGTTTGGATTGTGGGAAACAACACAGAGATGAGACTCGATGATAGTCTTTGGATCTATGACGAACAAGGGTTTTTGATTGATCACAACGTTTGACCTTGATCTTGGTTCAACGTGGCGCACAACACTTTGAAGTTCTATTTCTCTCTCTTAGTCTTTCTCTCTTGCGTTGGAACACCCTTCTTTCCAATTCTTCAAAAGATGTATCTTAATGTATGTAAGAATCCTTTTTCTTGTATTCCAGTGTATTCCACGCTTTCAGAGAAAGAGGCTAACTCATCTTTTTGTCGTTTCGTGTGAGAGAGATATATATTTTAAGTTTAGATTGTAGTACGCCTAGTTATCCATCCAACAGACTAACTTCCCACCACTGGATATGCGGGATATCAGGGGATGGGTTGATCTCGCTCTCTGATTTGCTAATCTGTTGTCCATGCTGCGCAGTTGCATGCCCATACATTCGTGATCGATCTTGGCCGTTCATCCGTGGAAAGTGGTTGATCGTAATTAATACGGCATTAATTGCACTCCACCTACTTGAGACGATGTAGGCTTATTATACAAACCCTAGTCAAGATATCGCTAAGTGAATATGCTTAGGGTTGTGAGTATGCCTTGAAGGTGGGTGCCTCGTAGGTTTGATGACTCGAAGGTTTCGGTTAGAGCCTGTTGAGGTTGCGGACGTTTACTTCAGGCTTTACGGTGTTGATATTTGTGAGTCAACAACTCACATATCTTCGAGTCTCCAAGGCTAGAGTTCGAGTTAGATTAAGTCTGTTGTGTCACTCTATTAATCGTAAGTCTGCGACTCGTGAGTCTGCGACTCATGAGTCTGCGACTCTACGAGTCTGCGATTATCTTGATGGCTCTTAGAGAGATTTCTTTGAGGTGCGCCTAATCTTCCCGTCGTTACGGTGCGAGTCTACGACCCTAGCTCATGGGTCTACGACCTTCGGGTTTCTCGGCTTATTTACTTAACTAAGAGGCTCTTTGATTCCGTGAGTCTTCGACCTTAAAAACCTTCGACTTTACGAGTCTTGGACTTTACATTTCTTCCTTAGCCTTTCGCATTTACTCATGTACCTGAGTTTCCGTATTCTACGAGTCTTCGACTCTACGGCTACGACCCTTCAACTATAATGCTCAGCATTCCGATCTCCGAGTCCGTGACGTTTGACAATTTCTTTAGATTAACAAGAACTATTTCTACGACCCTTGAGTCTACGACTCTACGGCCCTTGAGTTATAGTTACACTTGTGTTTGTCGGTCATTATTGCTTTGACTCTTTGACCTTCGACCTATGAGTCTGCGAGTCCTATTTTCTTAATGGTATTTTAAGGTTGCGACTCTACGACCTTCGGATCTTTGAGTCTCCGGACTCGATCGTATTTTGGCAACTTCATCAAATCCTATATTCCCAACAGACTTGATTAAGGATAGAACTTAGAATGAACAAGTTTGCATGTAACCGAGATACGGCCTAGAGCTATGAAATTAATCGGAATAATTGTATTAGGGCTTAGTAACTCGTTATCTCGTATAAGAGAAGTCAATTGATAGAATGTCTTGAGGCTTAAAACCCTACCTTTAAGATTAGGGATTAAGTTAAGGTTTGGGAAGTCGACTATGGTTTATCATGTGAACTAAGCGACGTATCGCTCGTACACAAGTATTTCAACGAATTGAATAGAGACTACATGGAATGGTGCATTTGGGGTGCACGTATTGACATACACATAGTAAAAATTGGTTACAAGGCAAGGGACGTGCAAGGTGTGCACGTGGCGGTGCACGTAGCACTGCACGTGGTGATGTATATGGTGTGTCGCCACATGCAACTTTTTTTACCTTATTTTATTTTTCTTATATTTTTAATGCATAGAGGGTTCAAATAGCTACAAAATGGTATATTTTATAGGCTAATCGGAGTTCTATGGAAATAGTTATGATTTTTCGAAGTTGGAGGCAAAACTGGGAAAACCGCTCTGCACGTGGCGATGCACGTAGCGATGCACGTGGCGATGCACGCAGCGATGCATGTGGCGATACACGTGATGAGCATCATTATGTGCAATTTTTTTATATTTTATTTGGATAGCCAGTTAAAAACCCTTCGAAACGGTAGGTATCAATAGAAAATCAGATGTCTGTAGAATTAGTTATGATTTTTCAAAGTGGTGACAGAATCTGCACAGTTTTAGCAGCCTATTTTGCTTTCTTTGATTTGCCAATGGGAATTTGAGCTCGTAACCTTTAGGGAGAACCTTAAGGATCACTTGAGGATTGTAGTGTGATTTTATTTGTAATAGTTGAGGTGTATGTTTGCTTTTTATATATTGAGAACACATTGAGTTTATTTGTTGTACTGATATTGTGTTTGTGTGAGATGTTTTACTATAATGGCTATTGTGTGTGTAGACCTATGTACATAGGCTATGGTTGCTGATGTGGCATGATCGCCTAGGTTGGCGATGGCTATGAGCCCGGATGAGGGGTATGTTGTGATGTTGTTTTACCCGTGGTGGCAATTCGCTTTAAGCCCAGAAGAGGGGAAGCCTTGTTTATGTTATTAAATTGGTAGTTGTGATTCATATATTTTATAAATTATTGGTATAAATTTATATGTTGTATTTGTTGTGCTTATTCGGATTTGACTGTTGTTGTGTTTATGTTGTGGTTCAACACTACACATGTACACTTGTACACCAAGCATATAGTATTAGGAGTTTATTTTTGGATGTTGGTAAGGATTGATAGTTTACCAACTGAGCTTTGTGCTCACCCTTACGCGTTGATTTGATTGGAGCTAGTATTGGATTACACTTGCTCGGTGAAGTTATTTGCTTGATGTATGAACTTTTTTTAGATGTTATTTTTATTAAATTTTATTTTCCCGGACAAGGGTATGTGAACAGTTGTAATGAATTGGTCAGTTTGTGTGATGATTTCATCAACATACTTAATATTATTTTGGCATTGGAAAAGTAATTTCATACCCATGATGTAACAACGCTGGGTGGGGCTCACGCATCATGGACTCACATTCCATGTCTCCTCTGCAGGACGTGTCGGCCCCTAAAAGACAACACACCATAACACACATGAAGGCACGTACCCACAGACCCAATACAACATAGCATGATAGGGAAACATATTCTAATCTCACAAACAACCCTTGTTCTCCTCACCTAACACATGTCACAAGTATTCACATGTCATGACAGTATAAGACATATACGCCCATCACCAACACGTTTAACAGATCACATAGGTCACAGAGCAACTCACATCATAAACACCACCACAAGGAACAACTCACAAACAAAACACTACTACACATTAAACGTTCCACTGCCCACTCGCTGACACCATACAAACTCAGCCGCAGGGAGTTTCCTCACAACCTTCCCACCTTTGGACTTTTCGTCCCCGAAAAGAGAAATCAAGTAGTAAACATCACGAGAAGATCAAAGCAACATATAACACCCATGATCACAACAAGAACTAGAGCTTGGCTAATTAGTGTGCTGACAACAACTCATGTGAGCAAGTCTGACAACAGTGAGGTTGAGAAACCTCCCACGGATTGATTAAGACCCTGACAACCGAACAAGGCCAACACCACAAGCCTATGCGTGAAACATCCATTCGCTAGAATTCATATGAGTGAACGAGAAGTCACTGCATCGACATAGCAGGGTACTCGGCGTTAGACGCCTATTCGTGTCACAATAGGACCAACACTCCACAACGTAAAATACCTAACAATGACACCACTGAGATTTGATGTCAACGGACACTAACAATTTACAACGCAACCACACTCCATATGTAGACCTTACCCTGACAGCAAACACAAAGAGGTCACAAGGAAACACAAACAAACAAGAGAAAAGCATTATGCAAACCACAATCACAGTCCCACACAGGGATATCACCACAGCAGCACCTGCATCACAGCTGAAACCGTCTCACTCTATAGCGATACGCGCAACGACAGAACCCAACCAATGCCAAAGGGAACTCAAGATGACTTACAATCCAGGACACAACTACAGCGGGATGAAGTTTGCTCTCCACCAATTCGGTCACAGTCAACAAGACGCCCAACGGAGTCCAAGGAGTAACTCAAAACAACAAATGCAGTACCATACACAACCACAGCAAGACCAAAATCCACCATCCTGCTATCACCGGTCACCGATCGTGAGGATCGACTAAAAGAAGTCTGTGAACCAGAACAGAATCAGAACACTACACGATAACAGCTCTCGGACACTTCGTGCTAGCATCCTTGATCACGGTTAAATAGGTATCCACTAAGGTCCCACAGCCTGCATACTAACTGAGGCATACACTACAGCCCAAGTGTTAACGCCTTTCCGAGTTGGCAAACACCAAACGCAATGAAGTGGAACTTATTGGTGAAGTATAACTAACACAGCTCTCTCTCTGACCAGGAAAAATCCCCCCACCTGCAACAAGACAATTGATCCCTCTGTGTCGCCATTCACAGGTCACAAGGGAGTTCTTTGCCTCTATGACATACTCCACCTCATGGCCTACCAACTCCCCTATACCAACCATCGCGTTCCATCTCGATACACCAACAAAAGTCTCAAATACACCGACACCTTGATGGCGTGAACCATCTCACTTACCGTGTGATACTACACATGAAAGGTTTTCGAGGAGAACAGATATAGATCACCCGCCTACCACCACCGCTCCAAAACATACACCCTTGTGATATTCGCCCGACATAAATCTCTCCCCAGGGAGTAGCACTAATACCCTTTTCCTAGCTTATCAACACTTTAATATTAAACATCACACCAGATAAGGAATAATATGAATAACATCACATCTAACACTTTTCTTCATCCCCACACCACGCTTAATATGCCACTACACCACGCCTCATCCTCCTCTACACATATGTGTCACAACACCCACACGTAGCAACCCTGCTATATGCCTTTACCGCGGATGCAACACATACAACAACACAATACCACATTTTTCAGCACACAAGCAATGAAACACAAAACACCTGATAAGTAGAACATACCAGCCTTACACCTTCTCTCCTCCTCTAAGCCTACTTCCCACAAGATACGAATCAAAGGAATGGCCCTACCATGCAAAAGCACACCCGCAGCCCCTAGAGAAATGTTTTCCAAATGTGGGTAAAAAGCCCGAACAAGGCCTGCCAAATCTCACTTGCTTACCTCTTTTTACCAAATTGATGCACCGGGCATAACCCTCAAAACCCACTCATAGCCGCTAGTTCAATTCTAGAACACCGCACCTTTCATACATGCACAAACTGGTTTCACAACATATCTGTTTTACATTACTCGGTGTTTTCGACACACCATAAGCACGACACATGGCTACTGCTTGGCCATCTGAGAACCCATAACACCTATATAATCACTAATCAAGAACTAGCAACGACCACCCTAGCCAACAAGTCAACACCTCATGGACCCAAGGAGCGGCTATACCAGCTGTGTTTTCCTCCTTCAACCACAACACTTGGAAAGGTAACCATAGGAATATCTCTTTCATGTAGTATTCCAACACATACCTCGATCCGCATAAAAACACATTTCTATTACTCAAGGTTGCCAAGGAGGGGTCACACAACAACCCACAAGCCATCACCTCACACCTCAAGCTCTACTAGCTAGCCAGTCTAAATTTCCTCCTACTAGAAAAAAGGTTGCCTACAAGATTTGGTTACTTTGATTATCCACATGTGCCAAAATTGAATATCACTCACTTATAAAATCAACACCCATATTTTCTTTTATTAGTTACTCATTATTCTTCCAGCGTTATGAATCTATATTTACTCTTTTTACTTATTTATTTCCTAACAGGTCACCAACCACATCCATTCGAAATGCTAACTCAAACGTGACATGATAAAGTCCACCCTGCCTCATATAACTAGTACGAGACTCAACTGACAACCCACCAAAGGGGCACGATACCACCAATGAAGTTCTGTCTTGCTCTTCTACGGGCCTCACTAGCCAGTCCTCCAACATCACTCCCGGTCCTACCAAGACAGATTGTATGAAGACGTCCTACTTTTCCACAGAGGCGACACCGGTACTGCTTCTTGGCACACTCTCTTTTCCAATGTCCCGGTTGTCCACAGCAAGCGCAACCCTTTGAGAAACAGGACTCAACGGGAGTGTTGAGGGCTGACAGCTCTCGGCGTACCTCGCTCCTGATCAGTTATCGAATTGCATCCCTCACCTATGGAATAATCGAGCTCAAGACGCCAACCTCTGCCGTGATTTGTCTATCACCTTCAGCCTGCAGCTCTCTCACTTGCCCAACCTGGGTCGCGGCCTCCTCTGTTACCTCAATAGTCGCATGGCTTATCGTTTCCAGAAACATTGGTTAAGCAAAAAGGTAGCGCTCCAGATTAACACTAAATGATCTCAACAATCGCGAGACCACTACCGACTAAGCAGCTTAAGCTATAACACGCATTATTACCACACAAATTCACAAATTTACCATACAAATTTCACAGACTATACAAATTTACACTCCATCGCACTGCTCATAACCTCGTTTATTGCACACCATGCCAAACAAATCACATGCTCAATCATTCACAGAACACCAACATTATTACATATTTAATTTAATGTATTTATTTATTTATTTATTTATTGATTATTATTATTTTATTTTATTAACAATTCACATTTCACAAGCTTCACGTTCACAAGCACTCAGTTTCAATACCAAATTTTTTTTTCCATGTTTTCATGGTCGAACCATCACAAATTCTTTTCCATGTTATTACGTTCAAACCATTTATCCATGCAATTACACACACTGCACACATTTCAGTTCTCATTAAACCACATTGCACAAACAAGAATTCCACAAGCACACACTCAAGTTGTCATAAAATCGAGTTAATCGAGTTGCCTGATTAAAACATGTTCTTCATATTTTCTCTCACATACTTTATCTCGGTTACCCACACAATCACACAAAGACAACAAATGCAACTAGTGCCCTAATGCCAATGCATGCAAACCCTACCTCAGGTCTGGACTACCCCAAGTACACCTTAGAGGCTCAAAGAGGACCATGTTGATCAGGCATGTCCCTCCAGGCTCCTCCAAAGGACTCAAGATAACCAGATCCGCCCACTACCCTAGGCCAACTAGACCATGCTCTGATACCATATTGTCACGCCCCGGATTTCCAACCCGAGGAAACCGGTACGTGACTCCCCTTGTACCCACACGGAGGGCAAAGGGGTTAGGGTGCAAACCTCGAACATAACATTTTAAACATCCACAACACATTCAAGACAGTAAAGTTCATAAAAGCAATCCACAATCCAAACCAGTCTTTATTACAACAAAATCCTCTTTTCAATCCATCCCCACTGGGGTTACATCAATTCTCATAAAAATAACGTAAATGGTAGACAGTAAAGTAAATAAGGTCTTCCACCTTGGGGTCCCACCTAACGCCTGTATGTTCCTCAAAGAAAACACAACATAGAGGGAGGGGTGAGCAACCACGGCTCGTAGGGGATCATGTCTCCCCAACCCATCCCATGCTCCTAGCGTCTACTTGAGGGTGTGTACGGGTGTAGTGTAGTGACAATAAGATATAAACAGGTTGTGTTCCACAATCACACGGCACACACATATCCACAGCCATACAGGCTTAGCCATATAGGCTAACATATCCACAACCACTCAGGCTTAGCCACACGGGCTAACATATCCACGGCCATATAGGCTTAGCCACACGGGCTAACATATCCACGGCCATATAGGCTTAGCCACAGGGGCTAAGTTCCCCATCCCGGGCTTCCACGACCACCGGGTTCCACAAACACAAGATACAAGGTCACTCAGGCATTAAACCAAACACGTAGCATACACACTTTCACAGGCATAATACCAAACACTTAGTTCGCACAGCCCATCAGGCATAAAATCAAACACTTGACATGCAGAGTCTCACAGGTATTTTACCAAACGCTTAACATGCATACATCCACCAACCCACAAACCCAGCCACACAGGCATATTATCAAACACATACTAGGCATATTCACACAGACATATCCACACAGGCATTTTATCGAACACTTAATATGCACACCATCCAACACTAGAATACATCAAAAACTACCATTGAAGGCCAACATCCCTATAGGAGATCACACCTATATGGATTACATATATATATAAATAGGTATAACTCTATAATCTGCCCTAGAACCCTAGGACAGAGGAGGATTTAGGAAGAACAGAACCCCTACCTTGTGTGTTCTCTTGCTCCCGCTTCCACGCAAGACTCCGACCACCCACGCAAGACGCTCCAGCGGCCACCAGAAGCTCTGCTTCCCTCTCTCTCTCTCTCTCTCTCTCTCTGTGATGGCTGGTAGAGCAACAAACCCTAACCCTAAAACAGAGGGGCTTCTCCTCCTTATATAGACAACATAACATCAAAACGACGTAGTTTTGATTAAGTGAATCCCAGCATCAAAACAACGTAGTTTTGATGGAACAAGCTATGACCTTCCCACATCCATACACACCAAAATAGTCACAATTCCAACATGGTCCTTTGGGAAAAGATAATTAGAATGACAAAACCAAGGTAACCATGCAAAAACATGCCTGCACGCCAATTTGCACGTGAATTCCCCAATTCACGTGCAACTCCAAATGCACTCCAAATGCGCTCAAACTTCACCCCTAGCCTCCTTGCATCATGTAGAAGACAACCACACTTGCACGTGAAATGGACCCATATCACGTGCACCTCACATACATGTCCGTTTGGCCTGAAACTTCTGTGGTAGATAGAGGACATCATTCTAAGCATCTTTCCTTTTGCACGTGAATTCATTTGAGCCCATTCACTAGGTCAAAATCTAGAAAAACTACTCAGAAGGCAAAACTGTGACTAACTCTAGGTACGGGTCCTTACAATTTTGGCATTGGAAAAGTACTTTCATACCCATGATGTATGTTGTACAGGGAATTTGGAAAGCACCCGCTTTGTATGTCCATCATAGGTGCTTGTCACCAACCCCTTGACCCTTCGGGTGCAGGCATGGGGAAGTCACATGTTCGGTTTTGAATTTCTGAAATCGGGGACATGACAAGTTGGTATCAGATCCAACGGTTTAGTTGGACCTAGGCTAAATAGGAGTGGTTGGTTGGTACTTAGGAGCTTGGCATATTATAAGGAGGGCGCTTGATCACCGCAGTCGTTATATATGTTCTAGGTTACCTAGGGAATCAATCAAATCATTCTAGGATTCATGGGAATGGGTGCATTACATACTGCTAGTGTATAATAGGCACTACGTATTATTGTGTGTATGACTCTGATGAATGATATGTATACCTGAATTGTTGAATCCTTTACACTAGTGTGATAATTAAGCTGATTGTTGTACCCCATTGGTGCATGGAAAGGACTTGTGAGTCCTAGTGTTATGAATAAGTCGTAGCTAGGGTAGATAAACCCTAGTAGATCATTAGGTCAGTTATTACTTTTGGGCAATTAAGTTACATATTTAGGATGGTTCTTAACCATAGCATTGTTATTTTGGTTGGTGTAGTCATGGCACCACCACGTAGGAGCGATAGAGGTAAGGGACTGGCAGAGGAACCTTCTTCGGGTTTAGGACCATAGGGGGTTCAAGTAGATGGATTAAAACCTTCTCAGATAGCCCAACTTGGAGCATTGTTGCTAGATCAGCTACAGGGTGCTCTTTTGGGCATAGTGCAGGAAATGGCAAGAGATGTAGCTAAGGCAGCAGCTATGGATGCCGTAAGAGAAGCTTTGAGGGAAGGGGTACATGGGCAACAACAGCCTCTACACACGGAGCTAGGACAACAAGAGAGAGTGGAAGAGGTGAACCATCAACCAGAAGTGGTCACCCCAACAGTAGTTTCAATAGACTAGGCTGGACGCTTCAAAAAGCATAGACCAACGAAGTTTGAAGGAGGTCAAAATCCAAATGATGCTAAAGAGTGGATTCGGAGCACTAAGGATATTTTAAAATTGATTCAATCTCCAGAGGAACTCAGGGTTTGCTTGGCCACACACTTTCGAGCTGGAGGGGCTCGAAGATGGTGGGACTCGGACTCTATAAGGGTAGTTCACGGAAGTCAGCTTATATGGGAAGAGTTTGTTGGGCTCTTCCATGTAGAATATTTTCCCCGGTCAGTACAGAAGGCAAAGCGGAGGGATTACTACACAATGGAACAAGGTAACAAGATTGTGGCTGAATACGTAAAGGAATTTGCTGAATTGGGCCGTTATGCTCCCGAGGCTGGAAGAGAAAAGGAAAATAGAGCTCAAGATTTTATTGATGGGCTAAGATCGGCACTACGGAAGGGAATGAATATGCTAGAATTGGCCACTTTCAGAGAGGCGGTTAGCAAAGCAACAATTGTGGAAAGGGATCTGGATAGGATCAGATTCTTGAAGCCCGGTGGAGCATCTGGGGGAAACTTTAAGAGGCCAAGAGAGGAATGTAACACTGAACAACCTGACAAGAAGCAAGTGTCAAAATTTTCTTCCAAGACAAGACCTTTAGAAGGTGGTTCTAATTTCAGAAACCTAGCAACCTGTAGGGGTTGTGGCCTGCCAGGACACTTTCTAAGGGATTGCCCAAGGAAATTCATGAAGTGCTTCAAGTGTGGACAGATGGGGCATCCAGAGAGAACATGTCCTAGGGCTAGCGCGGCAAGTGTGGCGGGCACACAGCAGACTCAAGATCAGGGTCAGAGGAATGGCGCTCCTTATAAGAGATCGGCACAGCTTGTACAGTCAACTCAGGAGCAGTCTACTGTTCAGCAGCCCCAGCATGGAGCTCAGTGTAATGACCTGTGTTTTGGGATGTGTGGAGTTAGTCACCATTTTGCCTTTTTAGTGACAATTTTCTAATTTTTTGGGGGAACTTCTACTCATGGACTTCAGCCAAATCATTTTATTTACCAAATAGGGAACTTTTGATGAAAGAGGGCAGCCTAGGGAGGCAGAAATAGAGTGCATGTGATATGGGCATTATGACGTACAAGGTTTTTATTGCATGCCAGCCTTCTACATGATGCAAGGAAGCTTGGGGTAGATTTTCACAGCATTTGGAGCTGCACTTCAAATGGGGATATGATGTGCATTATGGCGTGCAGCCATATTTTTACACCATCACCTTGCTTTTGTTATTCTAGTAATCTTTTTCCAAAGGGGCATGTTGGAATTATGGATATTTTGTTGTGTGTGGATGCGGGAAGGTTATAGCTTGTTCTTGTTGGATCAAACCCAGAATTTGGATGATGCTGATCAAACCCTATGTAATTTGATTTGAGATGTTCCATGTTTATTCTTAGTCTGTGCAGAAGATAAAACTTTAATCCGGACCTACTCTTATAAGGACAAAGCTAAGGACAGGATACATAATCCTGATCCGGATCATCATAAGTGTTGTCATTCACTTGGTACATAACCAAGTTATCATCCTGAGTAAGGATTCTTTATGCGGAGAAATTACTTGACAAAACGACCAAGGAACCTGCATCTAACTAGACCTTGTCAAGTGTTGCGGAGTAAGGACAACTGTTGCAGAGTGAGGGAAACTAATACGGCGTAAGGAATCCGAACCAAGCACTGATATGGAGTAAGCATTCCGTACCTACTCTATGCGGAGTAAGGAAGTGCTGATGCGGAATTAGCTATCCGAGTTTTTACTTCATGCGAAGGAAGCGCTTGCACAGAACAAGGATTCCAGGACTACCGATATAGAGTAAGCAACTACTGACACGGAGTAAGGATCCGAACTTCATTGATACGGAGTAAGGAACCTTACTACTGACTAAGAAGACACTGCTTCACCTTTTCTAAGCCGCATTTAATGGTCAGCTCGCTGTGTCCCGATGAAAGACAAACTCATTGAAGATCTAAATGGTCTTATATGTGGAATACTTAGAGATGTGAACGCAATCTCAAATGCAATTGGAATCAAGCAAAGTAATTCATTACACTTATGCTTCCAATATTTCGAACTCCACATCCGTAGTAGTTAAAGCAGAAGTGTTTTCCGAGAAGAACTTAATGTTACATAGTGCTCGGGATATACAGTTCCAAGATAGATTCATAGGAATGTCTATAAATACAAAACTGTGTATATTTATAAATGAGGAAGGCTGTTGCATAAGAGCTAATAGAGATTATCAACGCAGTGTGTGTAACTATAAAACTGAGTGCTATTGTAATCAGCTGTAATTGCTGCTTATTTTGTTGTAATTATCATCAGATAATAAAGCAAAATACTTCCACTAGCTGGTTATCTTCTGCACTGATTTTACATCTTTTAACCAGATTGTGTTATACCTGTGAGAGCAAAAGAGTTTTCATTTGAGCCTATTCACCCCCCTCTAGGCTCTAAGGGACCAACAAGTGGTATCAGAGCAAGTTCTATTCGTTCTAACTAAAGATCCCACTCTTTCACTCTTACCAATGGCTGAAGAAAGCAGCATGCTATTCAACACTCGCCTTAACTCCGGAGGAGCACAAGAGCCCCTTCCAAATCGAAACAGCAGTGAAAATGTTGATCCACCTCAACCTGCTGCTGCCACTACTCCACAACCACGGAGTTCTGGCTTCACTCTGACAAAGCCACCCAAATTCACACCAGAGCTTTTCTCCCAGTGGAAAGCTCGCATGAGAATGTTCATGGTCTGCCATGATCATCTCTTGTGGCCATGTCTTTATTAGGAGATACCTACTCCGATGACTATCGGAGAACATGGAGTTAAAAGACCGAAGACTGATGCCGAACTCACCAATGATGAAAGAGCCTGGCAGTGTGCCAACGAAAAGGCTCTGGCATATGTTACATTGTCTTTGGATTCCGAGGCTTTCACAGACGTCTAGGGCTGCACGACAGCAAAAGCTGTCTGGGATAAATTGACAATCCTCTATGAGGGAAGTTAGTCCCAAATGCAGAACGTTATCTGTACTCTCAGATAGAACTTTAAGAGTTTCAATCATAAACCGGGCGAATCACTCGAAAGCATCTATCGGAGATTTCGCAAGCTTATCTTGGAGCTGAAAACTGTTAATGAGCATTATTCTCAATCTCAGATCAATGACAAGTTCTTTTGCTTCTTACCGGATCGCTACTACTCCAAACAACTCCATATGCAATCTGACAAGAATTGGCAGTATGTTCCCCTTGAAGAACTATATGGAGAGCTGGGGACTCACGAAGTCAGGTTTAAATACTCTAACTGGGACGAGAAAATAGCTCGAAAAGAAAAGGGAGTAGCTCTCAAAGCTACGGAATGTCTCAGCATACTGAGAAATGATGATACGGACGAGTCCGAGAATTCTGACTCTGACGAGGAGGAAATAGCTCTCCTTGTCAAATCCTTTGAGTGATTCCTACGGAAAAGCAGAAAAGGATTCAGGAGACGCTCCTCATCATCTTTCCGAAGGAAGGAGCGACCGGAGTCCAGTTCCCAGGAATGCTACAACTGTGGGAAAACCGGTCACTGGGCCAAGGACTGCAGATCCAAATCTAAAGTGGCCGAGAAAAGTGACAAGGTAACTCCTCACCGCTCCACCTCAGACAACAGAGACAATAGCAAGAACAAGAGGAGGGCATTCGTCACAAAATATGTCAGTGGCTCGGAAGAAGAGGAGGAATCCTCGGATGATGAGCCAACTTCTAAACCGAATGTCTGCCTTATGGCAAATACTGAGGTACCTTCAATCTCTGAGCTCATGAGTAAATTAGAATCTCTTATTACTGAACGTGATCATGAAAAGAATGAGAGACTAGCAATTACTCAAATGTACAAAGATATGGAATGTCAGAATAAACGTCTTGAATTTACTATTACTAGACTTGAAAAAGACATAGCTGACTTCAGAGGAAAAGAGGCTTGGTATCATGATCTAAGAGTTGAAAACCATCTGCTAAATACCAACCTATCAGGCCTAAAAGTTATTATGAAAAGACTCGAGAATGAACTTGAATAGGAAAAGGAAATAAATCGTAAGTGGCTAAAATCCGGGGAAATAGCCTCTACATTTAGGACTGATCCGGATAACATTCGAGTCAAACCTGGCCTAGGTTCCAAACCATCAACTTCCAATGCTCAAGCTACTGAGTGTCTGACCTAAACAATATATGTCTATGGGTTTTGCAGCAAGTGCACTGGCCAAGTAATAAATGGAGTATTGAAACCCCGATTATCGATCCCACAGGGAAGAAACTATTGCTGAAAGATAGATGATCACCAGGCTAACAAATTTGGTCTATATCTGGAAAATGATTTAAATGATGTTTTTTGTTTTTTTAGCTAACTGCTGAATAGTTAAAGCAAAAGGCTGAAATTATCAAATTGTTGGCAAGCAATTGATTCAGAGATTTTAGTGATTAAGGATCTAGGATTGCAATCTCACCACCCAATGGACTGTAATAATGTGGATTATGGTACTTGTTCTTGACGTAAGCCCTAATTCATGTTCTTGTTGATCATCACCTACGTATCTTATATTTGGTCCATGCTAAGATAGATTTAAGACTTCTATCCCATTTGGCCCATGTGAATAAAAGTAACAAGGTAGACAATCAATCCAATATTTGTAGATTTGGTCCATCATACAATATCAAATCTAATTCACTAGTGGTCCACCCTAGACAAGGGCTAAGATTGCCCAATCATGCATAAACTAGGCATTTCCATTCAAGCAGGTGAATTAAACAAGAACTGAATATCATTTTATTAAACAAGCATAAACCACAATCCAAACTAATTACAACACATTTGGGGGCTACATTGCTCCCCTAGACTAGCAGAACTACTCCATAACCAAAGTTACAAGAAAAAACAAGATTATAATACCCGGACAAAGAAAGGAAGAACCACGACGAACTAGGACTCTGGCCTCCAAGGACTCCAGCCTCCCAGAATTCCGGCATCTGCTGCCCAAAATCGCTTCTCTCCAACTCTAGTGTCGCCAAGGGACAATTCGATCTTTTTGCAACGACTTAGATCAAATTGTTTGTCTAAGGATTGAATGAATTCTAATGCCTCCAAGGTCCCCCTATTTATAGATTTTAGTGGGCCAAATTAGGGTTATACAAAGTGTGCCCTAGGTATAAGTGTGTCGCAGCCAAAATGACGTCGTTTACATCTAGTGACATTATTTCACGTTCCGGCTCTATAAAATACAAACTATACCTAATTTGACCCAAATATTTTAGAGGAAAGTGAACAACTCATCAAAACACATAATCTGGAGCACAAAAATGGCTGCACGTGAGAATGCACGTGAGAAAGCCTTTTCACGTGCAGCTCCAATTCGACTCAAATTTGCTCCAAAGCTTCCTCTTGACTTGTATAAGGCATCCATGCAATAAACTTCTTGCACGTGAGAATGCACATGAGAATGCTTTTCGTGTGTGTTGGACCCCATTTTGTCCGGGTTGGACATACTAACCCCATTTGATATACCTTTCTGCCCATGCCAGATACCTTGTTGAACAGGTCCACAATGATCCCATACTTCCAAGGAATGGTCTACCCCAATCTGCACGAGATGGATACAATTGACATGGATGGGGGAGTTCAAAATTAATGACTTCTGCTATAAGTCCTTGAAGCACCCCAAGACCAACACCAGGTGATGGAGGATGAAAATTCGAGACCAACGCACTTGACCGAGCTCAAATCGGACTTAAAATGAAGAAGTTATGGCCAAAACAACTTTCGTTGGAAAAAGTCAAACTTGCCAAAAGACGGTTAATGCCCCTGGTCAAACTGCCCGCAAAAGTGATCATGCGAAACTCTTCAAAATGCCTATGTAGGCGAATACGGATCTCCCCAAACAATTCCTGGAAGGTTACCCATTTTGGCATTTTTGGTGGGGGTAAAAAAAAAAAAAACTTCGGGGTTGACCGTTGACCGTTGACCTGCCGACACTGCGACCCGTTGACCTTCGAAGCCTCGAAGCCCCGAAGCCCGAAGCCCCGAAGCCTCGAAGCCTCGAAGCCCCGAAGCTCGAAGCCCCGAAGCCTCGAAGCCCCAAAGCTCGAAGCCCCGAAGCCTCGAAGCTCGAAGCCTCGACGCCCCGAAGCCCCGAAGCCTCGAAGCCTCGAAGCCCCGTTGACCTACTGATTCCACCTTCGACCCTTCGACCCCCGAAGCTCCGACCCTGCCGACACTCCGACCTTCGACCCTTGACTTGCAATACCAGTAAGTTTTCGGCCCGTTGACCTTTGACCTTCGACCTGCCGACACTTCGACCCGTTGACCGTTGACTTTTGCCCCACCGAAATTCGACCCACCGAAGCTTCGACCCTGCCGATGCTCCGACCTGCCGACACTTCAAACCTCCGACCCTTTCTGCCTTCGCTGATTTTTTTTCTCGCTGGTTTCTCGCGCTGACTTTTTTCTCACGGATTTCCTTTTTTCCTCTCGCTGGTCGTTCACGGGACTCATCTTCTGCGCCGACCATCAGACAAGGAATTATTTCTCACCAACCTGTCAGTCACATGCGCTGCTAAAATACAAGTTCAAAAAGGCAATCACGAGCTCCCCTGTTTTCCGCACGGGCTGTCCACCAGACAAAATACAAATCTGCAAATTAAAATACTGCATCAAATAATACTGCAATTATGACAGTCCAGCCAAAGAGAAAAAAGAACAACTTTCTGCAATCTTTTAAGAAGCAGTTGCCTGTCCCTACGCAAGGAGAGAGTTCTTCAGGGTGTGGGTTTTCGTTGAGGAGGAGATTCATTGAAAGGAGAGAAAAAAAAACTTTCGTTGACAGAGCAAAAAACACACAGACAGAGCAAAAAAAAACACAGAGAGAGAAAGGAAAAGAAAGAAAGGAGAGAGCCTGTTTTCGTTGAAGAGAGCCATCAAAAAAAGAGGGAGGAGGACCCATAAAAAAAAAAAAGAGAAAAAAGGAGAGCCATCATCGTGAGAGAGATCAACCGAGACATCAAAAAAAAAGGCCCCAAAGATCATCCCAACGCAAATAGAGAAAAAAAAAAAAAGAGAGTTCAAACAAGAAAGGAGAGATAGGAAAAGAAGAGGTGCGGCAGAAAAAAAAAAGGGAAGAGTGCAACCCCAAAACAAAAAAAGCAGAGATCACACCTAGAAAGAGAGGACGTCCTGCAGGAAAGAGAAAGAGAGCGCCCAGATTTGCTGCCATTCCATCTCAAAGAGCGCCCAGCGGTACCCTGTTTCTAGCCCGATTCCGACCGACTGCTCTTGGAGTTTCACCCTCCTGTCAACGCCGCTGCTACAAGAATTTCAAGCTAGAACTCGAGTCAGTTTATTTTTATTTTTATTTTTTTTACTCTTTATTTTGATTTACTTTGTTCCACTTCACGTATCTATATATTATTATATTGTTTTGTTTTGTGCTGCCTTAGTACAGGGTTGTAATTTGTAATAGCAAGTAGTAAAAAAAAAAAAAAAAAAAAAAGAGAGCAAAGAAAAAGGGAGAGTGATATGAAAAAAAAAAAAAGGAAAGAGAGAGAGTGGTCTTAATTGTTGTCATTCTTTTTTTATTTATTTTCATTTTTCGAATGCCACTTGCACACACTTCACATTTATTTTGGCAAGTGCACCATAGTTAAAAATTCAAATATGCATGTGTAGATTTAGTTTCAATTCTGTCAAAAAATGTGTTTTCCAAACAAAACAAAAAAAAAACGTTTCAATGTTTTCGAACCAAAAAATTAGTACTTCAATTTCCAAAGAAAAAAAAAGAAAAAAAACAAAATAAAATAAAACAAAATAAAATGTTTTTTTTTCAATAAAATATCCTTTTTTTAAAAAATATCTTTAACAACATGTTTTGAAAATGTTTTCATGAAATGTATTCCAAATGTCTTCCAACAAAAGAAAAACAAAAACAAAAACAAAAAAAACAAAACAAAAAAAAAACAAAACAAAAACAAACAAAAAATGTTTTTTCATGTTTTAAAGCCAAAAAAAACGTTTCATTGTTTTGAACAAAAAAAAAACAAAATTAGTATTTCAATTCCCAAACAAAACAAAAGAAAAACAAAAACAAAAACAAAAAAAAAACAAAACAAAAACAAAAACAAAAAAAAACAAAACAAAACAAAAACAAACAAAAAAATGTTTTTTCATGTTTTAAAGCCAAAAAAAACGTTTCATTGTTTTGAACAAAAAAAAAAACAAAATTAGTATTTCAATTCCCAAACAAAACAAAAGAAAAAAAAAAAACAAAAACAAAAAAAAAAACAAAACAAAAAAAACGAAACAAAAACTAACAAAAAATGTTTGTTCATGTTTTAAAGCCAAAAAAAACGTTTCATTGTTTTTGAACCAAAAAAGAAAAAAACCAAAATTAGTATTTCAATTCCCAAAAAAACAAAACAAAACAAAACAAAACAAAAGAAAAACAAAAACAAAAAAAATGAAGCAAAACAAAACAAAACGTTTTTTTTACAAAAAAAAAAAAAAAAAAAACAAAAAAAAACAAAAAAACAAAAAAAAAAACAAAAAATGTATGCTTTCTAAAAAGAAAAAACCAAAGAAAAAAGAAACAAAAATCATTTGTCTAGGACTTCAATTTCCAAAAGCAAAACCAAAAACTAAAACCAATCCCTAGGATCTCATTCTCCACTTCAAACAAAAACCCAAAATTTTTAGGATTCCTTTTTAAGAAATTTAGGATAAATCCATTTTAACCATGACTTTAATAAATAACTTAGCTAAATAAAAATCATAGACTTTTTAGGAAACTTAACCCAGCTATGGCAGTACAAATAAAATAAAAACTCCTCCTCCTAAATTAGATACCGAAAGGGCGCTGTAGGGGTGCTAATCCTTCCCTACACGTAACCAACTCCCGAACCCATCTCTGATAACGCAGACCACACACTTAAGACTACTCAAAGTAGAGGGTATCCAACTGTACCCCAAAAATAGTTGGTGGCGACTCTAGAATTTCTCACCATTGGTCTAGTTTGAGCTCACCCCAAAAAGGGCCCGGACGAAAACCAGGTGATGATGACAACGGCGACTCTGGGGAGGGATGAACACTTTAGAGAGTTAGGTCTAGAACTAAGCATTAGGAGGTTATTTTAATTATACTTGTTGTATATATTTAACTGTTGTGCTAAATTGTTTGATTTTTGCTCATATTTACTGTGATTTATTTATACGCTTTAACTACCATGATAGTGGTGATTTACTGCTTTCCATACTTGTTGCATACATGCATAACCCTATACCCAGGGTTTAGCACAATTTAGGTTAGCGAGGTTCGAGACGGTCCCCAACGCGTTGATCATTATCCGCAATAGGGCCTCGGACTCCTCACTCAAACTTAAGGATCTTTTAAGGCACGTCCTTTTAAGATCCCCCTCCAGGTAAATCCCATGGTGTACGGAGCCCTCTATTGAGGAAGTTTGGGAACCAACGAATAAGATAGGGGTAGCAATAAAAGCCCATCAGGGGTATTGACCCACATTTTGTTTGCTCATTCCATGCCATGCTAACCTTTGTTTTGTAGGGTAGTCCTTAAGTCATCCCCTACACATTTAACTGTTTTTTTTTATAATTGGTTTATTCTTTATCCTGTCTACCTACCTTGATGTATATTAACTTGTCATCCTAACCTGTCATCATGCATAACATGACATTCATCATTCATATAGGCATGGCAACTTTCAGTCGTCTCCTAAAAGGCCTTCAGGACAAGGAGACTGTCACAGTAGTGGCCCAAGCATCAGGAGACATTCAACTTCGCCTTGGAGATTTCCCGCCAGGAGAGGCCTACAAGGCAAGAACATGTTGTCATAGAAGATCACTGGACTACACTAAGGAGGTACAGGCAATATGGAAGCAATGGTCGACGAAAGGAAAAGGATATATATACAACAGTTTGGGGATTTGCTCCATGTAACTGAGCTACTGGCCGATACGGATATGCTGGGGGCCGCCATTTATTTCTGGGAACCTCGACGGCGGTGCTTCAACTTCAACAACCTAGATCTTGTTCCCACAATAGAAGAATATAGAAGATTACTTGGATATCCCCGTGGAAAACAAAATGAAAATCTATCCGCCGAGCCCAGGAAGGTCATGCCGAAGGGCCTTTTCTGAGATTATGGGAAAGCCAGTATGGGACTCACCGGCGGTCACAACTTACGGTGGGCGCTAATATCTTCCATGGGCAACAATCAAAGAAATAATACAAAGTGCAACGGAAGCGGAGGCACACAAATTGCTTACACTAGCTATATATGGGCTAGTCATTTTCCCGAGGATACCGACCCACATTGATGGGGCAATTGTAGATTTGGTCCAGCAGGTGCTCAAAGGATGTGACCCTACTCTTGCTATCTTGGCTGAAACCATCCGATCTCTTACTTACCTAAGGAGTAAAGGCTCGGGACAGTTCATGGGGTGCTTACCTCTCCTATGTACTTGGTTGCAAGGTCATTTCCCCTGTAGTATTCATCGTTTCCCTGCTGTTTATCAAGTACCAGCCACAACACTACAAGATATTCTGCTCAGCAAGTGGAGCCTACCAAAAGACTTTGAAAGCTGGAAAAAGAAATTGGGGAACCTCACAGAAGCTGACATTACTTGGTCTGCTCCTTGGATGCCGGTGGTCTCCATGACATATAGCTGCGGGGACTACAATTGGGTTCCACTTTTAGGTCCCTGGGGAGGAACTGCATATGCACCACTGCAGGTGGGAAGACAAGTGGGGCGTCATCAGATTATTCCCGTGCTCTTTGGCATGGAAGAGTGTGACTTCACTTACAGCAGAGCCATGCTCATAGAAGAAGGCAAGAAGATGTATCAAGCATGGTCCACACCACACAAGATCCAACCCAACAGTTCAAAACCTGGTGTTTTCCCGGATACATATCTTGGAGGGCACAACACAAGCCACAGCTAACTTCAGACATGAAGGCTATCCTCCAGGAGAATCAGACTTTAAGGCAGCAGATCCAGAGGCTAGAAGCATCTCTAGAAGGAACTCTTCAAAGGCTGCAGCTGAGGGAAAAACAGATCGCGACCATAATGAAGCAGCGGGAGGATGCAGGTGAACGACCACCCCAGAGAAAGAGGCGCCGTGCTCCTTAGGAGATGACTGGAAGAATGCCTTAAGATCATGTAGTGATAGCTTTCATTTTACATGGCATTTCAGCATTTTATGTTTGTATTGAGTGTTTATATTGTATGTTTTGTTTGCAATAAAGTTGTTTGTTTCTTTAACCCTCTGCATAGACATTCATGCATACATGCATATCAAAAAATCAAATAAAAGTTCCCTTGTACCCAGGTGGGTAGCAGCCTCCCTCCAGGATTGCGCACTCTTATAATCTCAGATCCCGGTGCAATCAAATACCTCAACCGCAGCCAATGGCAGAAGAAACAGAGAACAGACTCATGGGGTTGGAACAGTCACAACAAACCCTACAGGGGCAAATGTCTGGAATAATGGAAATGCTCACAAAATTGATCAAGAAAGAGGAAGAATTCCGACCGGGGGAACTACCAATCACCATCAAGAGCAAGGACGGGAGGTCGTTCGGTCACCCAACCTGGCTCCAAGCCAGGCACCCACATACCATCCGGCTATGGCACAACCTCCAACCCCAAATCAAACTCATTTCACTATGCCCACACCAGCAAATGTAATGGAAGTGGTGGGTTCCCCAGCTCCTCAGGAAAATATTGAGTCTCCTGCTCTATGCCGACTCGAGGAAAGATTGAAAGCCGTAGAAGGCATGGACAGCTATGGCATGACCAGCCCACAAGACTTATGCTTAGTCCCTGGAGTGGTGCTACCGCCAAAATTCAAAATGCCAGATTTTGAAAAGTTCAACGGGACACGATGTCCAAGGACCTGTCAGCCCATGTATTGTCAAAAGATGGCCGCTTATCGCTGGTGAAGACAAGCTCCCCACGCATTGTTTCAGAGGAAAGCCTAACTAGGGCATCCCTTGCCTGGTATTTTTAATTGAATGGAAACCGCATTAAGACATGGAAGTGAATTAGCTACTTCTTCTTGGCACAAGATAAACATGTCACCGAACCGCACTTGGATCGATTAACCCTGTAAATCCTGTAAAAGGGATCTCGAGGAGATTTCAAAGATTATGCACAAAGATGAAAGGCCACTCTGAGTCCAACCTCCCTTACCGAAAAGAGAACTTACTACCCTTTATCAACACACTAAGGTGTCTACTATGAGAATTGACGGTAACGTCTCCAACGACTTTCGAGACTTGGTCGCATCCGGTGAACGAGTAAAGTGGAATTAAAGGTGGAAAGCTAAAGGGTGACGCGACCGAGCATCGAAACCGGTTTCAACCACCCAAAGAAGAAGGAAAATGAGAGCAACCTGGTATACCCATCGCACCCGCCGTCTAACCAACATTCTACCAAGCCCCCGGGTCGCTAAAGAAGCACCTATGTTTGCTAATCTTTTGCACCACCTCCCCAATTCATGCCATACCCTTGCCGCAGGAGTGTGGTTCCATTTCCATATCCAATGACACCTAATCCGTTTCAATCGAGAGCGCTATACCCAGAGCAACCAAGGCTAAGAAGTCAAGAAGGACCGGGAGCCTCATTCCAAGGTCGGGGCAACCAAGGGCCCCGCACCCGACAGCGAGCGAATCGGGCTTCTCGCCGAATCCACGACAAAGAGTTTGACCCGATCCCAATGACATATGCCGAATTATATCCCAAGCTTTTGCCAGGATGGTAACTCCTATACTTGGGAGAAATAAAGACTCCTCCCACGGCCTCGGGCACAAGCGGATGCTGTGCGAATATCATGCAGTGGAGTCGGGTCATGATATCGAAATGTGTATAACGTTCAAAAAAGGAAGGTTCAAGCATCAAAGGATGCAAAGTGGCTGTATTTTTCCGCACCCGGTTGGGACACCAAATGTGAACGTCAATCCTCTCCCGCAACACTCAACAATGTTGCTGGGGACGAGAAGGAAGGGGGCGGCTGGAAAGGTTCTCTCAAGTACAAATGGAGAAAATGTATTTGTTTACTCGTTATAGAGCATGGATATATACTCTATAAAGACGCGCCAAAGGCGGGGAAAGGGAACTGATGGGGAAAAGCAATGCCTTTATCACAAGATGTCACGGGGGACATGACATCACGGAACGTATCTTGGGTTTCTAAGGTGGTGCGAAAACTCATGGACCAAAGGACGATCGAATTCTCCACGTGAAGAGATAGGCGACCAAAGCCACATGATTCAAAAAGACGTGTCATACACACCGTCATGGGTGCCCAATCCCCCTTGTCTTGAATGTCAAGACTCTAGAAATCCCGCTATTGCCTCATGGAATCACACCTCTCACCATACGGGTGCCTGCCCCTTTCTCCTACAAGACAGAGACAAAGCCCTCCATGGAATTACGGACAAGAAGTAGTCAGGGAGCCACCGCTTATAATAGAAGAAGAAGACCAGGAGCGGTCGAGCTTACGCCCCCGAGATAGTTGACAAAGCAAGGAAAGAAAAAGTCGTGGAACAAAACATTGAGCTCACACTGGAAGCAACAAAGAAGGGAACACCGATCAAGAAGAAACCAGAATTCGAAACTCATGAAAGCGGAGCGAGTATAATATTGTGGATCAATTAAGTCGGCAACCGGCTCGCATCTCCTTGCTCTCATTAATGATGGATTCCCAACCTCACCGGGAAAGATGGAAGGTTCTAAGCCAAGCCTATGTTCCTCCAACCATCTCAACCCGAATGTGGATGGACCCACTAGTCTCCTCATCCCGAATAACGTAAATTAGCTTTGGGATGACGAGCTACCCAAGCAGGAAAAGGGCACATAAAAGCCTGCACATCACGGTCAAATGGCAAGGAGCACACCATAGCCCGTGTACTTATTGGCAACTGCTCGGCCTTGAACATTACGCCTTTGCATATACCGTAGCAACTTCCAATTGACACATCCTATATGCGTCCGTACTGATGAAGGTACGGACATTCGATGGAGGAAAGCGTGACGTGGTGGGAACTCGGATGTTCCACTCATGATTGGGCCAACTACCCACATAGTAGAATTTCTGTGCAATGGACATCACTCCATATTATAGCTGTTTGTCGGGAAGACCCGGATCCACATGGACGGGCGGGCCGTCCGCTCCACCAAAAGATGAAGTTTGTAATGGGGGACCAGCTCATCTGCATCTCCTGGAGAGACAAGTTTCCTCGTCACCAAGCCGGCATCGGTACTTTATGTTGAAAACAATGAAGATGTGCCGAATGCTCCTATCGGGCATTTGAGATGGTGAATGTCACTTCCGCCCCCGGATCATTGTCTCTCGAAGGTGAAAGAATGGTTGCGGCCACCATGATCAAGCAAGGGTACAAACCGGGGCAAGGATTAGGGCTTGACAGCTCAAGGGATTCAAACCCCTGACCATCCAAGAAAATACCGAAAAGTTTGGGCTAGGCTACGTCCCTATAAAAGCTAATGGACGGAGAGAAGCTATCAAGAAGAGGGAAGTCGAATGGCAAGATTGCAGAAAAAGGCGGTACAAGAAGAAAAGAGAAGCTTTCCCCTTTTGAATGTTACATTCCGAAGTGGAGGGTTTATCCACAAGAGCCAACTCGAGCCCAAGACGGGGACCGTAGCCGGCCGTGCGGGACATAAATGAGCATGCACCAAGCGAGATGGTTCAGCTAGTGCGAGAGGATCCCAACCGACCTTTGAACAATTGGACCAGCTGGACCTCCCCATAATGTAATGCTTACGGGTCATTGGGATTTAATGTACTTTGAAGCTGTGAACATTTGTTTTTCCTTAAACCTTCCAATAAAACGTGTTTTTCAAATCTTTCATGGTGCATTCCATTCATCACATATGCATATCATATTTGGTTACCAACTTGTCATTCTCTTATAAACAGTGTATCCTAATGTCAATGAAAACATAGTATGCGAAAGCAAAACGAGATGCCAAAGGTTTGACCGAAGTCCAAAATGGGAGCAGCCCGTGTTTGAAGGCGATGAGAATGAGATAGAAGAGACACTTGAGCTACCAGGGGAGATTATACGCCTATTGGAAAGGGAAGACCGTTTATCCGTTCCAAGTGAAGACCCGGTAGAAAACGGTGAATTTGGGGACGACAAACGAACCAAAAGAATTGAGGGTGGGGTCTTTGATAGCTACCGACATCGGGGAGGAAGTTAATCGAATCTGTTGAGAAGCTACATCGACATTTTTGCATGGTCATACCAAGATATGCCCGGATTAGACACAGATATAGTGCAACATCACATACCCGTGAAGCGAGAGTGCAAGCCCGTACAGCGAAATTGCGAAGAATGAGGCCGAGAGATGATGCGAAGATTAAAGAAGAAGTCAAAAAGCAATGGGATGCGGGTTTCTAAGTGTCTCCCACTATCCGGGAATGGGTCGCTAATGTTGTGCCAGTCCAAAGAAAGGAGGCAAAGTACGCATGTGTGTCGACTATAGAGATCCGAATTGGGCCCGTCAGAAGAAACTTCTCGCTTCCTCATATTGATACCTTAGTAGATAATACGGCAAAACACGCCCTATTCTCATTCATGGATGGTTTCTCGGGCTATAATCAAATTCGTATGGCCCCCGAACACAAAAGAGGACCACATTCACGACACTTTGGGGCACCTTTTGCTATAATGTGATGCCTTTTGGCACGAGGGAACGCGGGGCAACCTATCCGAGCCATGGTGACCCTATTCCACGACATGATGCATAAAGAAGTCGAGGTATATGTGGACGACATGATAGCCAAATCTCGAAGCACTGAAGATCATATCGAAGTACTCCATGCAAGCTCTTCAACAAAGCTACGCAAATATCAACCTGAAATTGAACCCCGAAAAGTGCACTTTCGGAGCCATGTCGGGAAAACTGTTAGGTTTCATTGTGAGCCAAAAAGGAGTGGAAATCGATCCAGATAAAGTTCGAGCTATCCAAGAGATGCCGCCGCCACGGACCATCAAGGAGGTTAGAGGATTCCTAGGGCAACCGAATTATATTGCCCGATTTATTTCCCAGTGATGACCACATGTGAACCCATTTTCAAGACTTTACGAAAGAACAACCACAGAAATTTGGAATGACAAGTGTCAAGAAGCTTTTGACAAGATCAAGCAATATCTGTCTAATCCACCTATTTTGGTCCCACCAGTCATCGGGATAGACCTCCGATCTTATACTTGACCGTTCGGGAGTCGGCGATGGGTTGTGTCTTGGGGCAACAAGATTCTACGGGCAAGAAGGAGCTGGCCATTTATTACCTCGGCAAGAAGTTCACCATTAATGAAGAAAACTACACCCCCTTAGAGAAGACGTCGTGCTCTTGTCCGGATAACGAGAAGATTGAGTCAATACACCCTTTATCATACTACTTGGCTGATTTCAAGGCATGATCCGCTCAAATATCTCTTCGAAAAACCATCCATTTCGGGAAGAATCGCCAAATGGCGGTTGATCCTATCGGAGTATGATATCATCTATGTACCTCAAAAAACCATAAAAAGGAAGTGCGATAGTCGACTATCGGCAGATAGGCGCTGGAAGACTTTGAGCCCATGACTATTGGCTTCCCAAATGAGCACATTAACATCATTTCGGCGAAGTATCGGACATATGGACGATGTGGTTCGATGGAGCCTCTAGTCTTTTAGGTCATGGTGTTGGGGCCATCCTGATATCCCCAAAAGGCGAACATTTCCCCATGGCGGCAAAGCTAACCTTCCCTTGTACAAACAATGTGGCGAGTATGAGGCTTGTGTGATGGGACTTCAAGAAGCCATTCACAAAGGAATCAAAAAATTACGAGTGTTCGGCGATTCCGGCACTCATCATATTTCAAGTAAGGGGTGAATGGGAGACTCGAAACCATAAATTAATCCCATATCGGAAGCATGTTGCGAGTTAGCCGAGCAATTCGAAGACATCACATTTGAGCATATGCCCAGGAATGCAACCGGCTCCCCGACGCCCGGCAACTCTAGCCTCCCTCCTTCGACTAGACACAAAGCGGAAGTTCGGTCTTTCGATATCCGTATACAAGATGCTCCTGCACATTGCATGGCCATTGAAGGACATGCGAAGAAAAACCTTGGTTTGAGGACGTCAAACAATATTTGCTTAAGCAAGAATACCCAACAGAGGCCACTGAATCGATAAGAGAAATATCCGAAGGTTAGCGTCCAACTATTATATGGATGACTCAATTTCGTATAAGAGAAACCACGACATGGTGCTATTGCGGTGTGTGGCAAAAGAAGAATCAACACAAATCATGAAAGAAGTGCACGAAGGGGGAATGTGGTTCACATGCAAACGGACATGCATTAACAAGACAAATCATGCGAATGGGCTACTATTGGGTCACCATGGAAAAGGATTGCATTGAATATGTGTGCAAATGCCTCAAATGTCAAATTTATGGCGACAAGATTCAAGTACCGTCCTAAACTACACGTGATGGTCTCCCCGTGGCCGTTCTCACTTTGGGGCATTGACGTTATTGGACCAATATCTCCAAAAGCTTCTAATGGTCATCGTTTCATTTTGGTAGCCATTGATTACTTCACCAAGTGGGTAGAAGCAGCATCATACGCTAATGTCACACAAGGTTGTGGTACTTCGATTTATACGGAACAACATCATATGTCGATATGGTCTTCCCAGAGCGGATCATAACGGACAATGCTTGCCAATTTGAATAACAGGATGATAGGGAGGTTGTGCGAAACATACAAAATTCAACACCGCAACTCGACCCCTATCGCCCAAAGATGAATGGAGCAGTCGAGGCAGCCAACAAGAACATCAAGAACATTATCAGAAAAATGACTGAAATGTACAAAGATTGGCACGAGAAGCTACCTTACGCTTTGCATGCTTATCGTACCTCAGTGCGCACATCAACTGGGGCAACTCCATTTTCTTTGGTCTATGGCATGGAAACAGTTCTACCGGTCGAAGTGGAGATACCTTCCCTCCGAGTACTTAAGGATACTCAGCTTGAAGAAGCAGAATGGGCCCGAAGTCGTTATGAGCAGTTGAATTTAATTGAGGGCAAGCGCACAGCGACGTTTGCGAGAGGACACAGTATCAACGAGAGAATGATGAACAATTACAATAAAAAGGTGAAGCTCAGAAGCTTTCAAGAGGGTGATCTTGTCCTCAAGAAGATCTTGCTAATCCAGCATGACCATCGAGGAAAGTGGACTCCCAATTATGAAGGCCCATATGTTGTGAAAAAAGCATTCCCGGGAGGCGCATTGATCCTTGCCAAAATGGATGGAGATGAGCTTCCTAATCCGGTGAATAGTGACGCCGTCAAAAAGTTTTATGCTTAACTCTTATGTCTCCCAACAAGATTCTCATTCCTGTAATGAGCGGACTTGGTGAAAACCCAAAAGGGCACCAAGGGTAAAATACAAAGCTCCAACAAAAAAAGCAAAAAAAGAAAAAAAAGGCGGACTTGGTGAAAACCCGAAAGGGCACCAAGGGTAAAATACAAAGCCAACAATAAATCTTGAAGGGTGAAATTAGTTCAATCGAAGCGAAAGGATCAGGACCACAACAAATAGGGTCCGTTGCAAGCAGTAGAGACAACATCATCCAAAAAACAGCGACTGCAAACAGTGGAAGACTTGGTCAAACCTGCGGCACACTCGAATCAAATTTGTACATTATGCTTTTAAAGACTTGCGATTCTGTTTATCAGATTATAACAATAGGACACTTTTTATGATATAAATATGTTTTGTGGAATTAAACCAGCAAAAATATTTCTCTCTTTAATCATGTTACATCTTCTTCATTTCACATTCAAGTAGAACATCTTAAATCCCCAGTAAGCTCTTCTAGCATTGCCTTATGAGTAGGGCCAAGCTCAAAATCCCCAAACAAACTTAAAGCCCCCAACTCGGAGCACTCATATCTCCACGGGCTATCACCATCCCCAGAAGAAGCCGTCAAATCAAGCTCCTCAATATGGCGAAGCAAAATTTAATGAGACCCTTCATGTACAACGAGGGAGTTCCCCAAGCAAAACCAGGACGGCTTCTCCATCCACAAAGAATATTGTTCCCCAAACAAGTTGAATGTTAGCCAACGGCCAAAACCCTGTGATACATCACGTGGCATTCAATGCATACATCACATGGCATCACATTGCATCATATTTCACCACAAGTTGAGGTTTATGCATCCTCGCATCTGACACATTGCATTCCATGCATCATTAGCATACATTTAACATACTCGTAATTGCAGGAATGTTGCTGCCTCCTGGAGATCCTAGGAGCTCATATTCGGCAAACTTCTCTTAAGCTATCCTAGCTTTCTTTAATCGTACAACTCTTTCCTTGCAATTTCCCCAAGGTCTAAACGCATCCTTTTGGCACTCGACAACCTTTTCCCATTTTGGGTCACCTCGTAGAGCGATCTCCTTGAGTGAACTCATAGAGGGAGCTTAAATTGGGTTACTTCCCAAACTCACCAATTCCTTCAAGCATTCCCCCAAATACCATTTGATGTCTCCAACAAGTCTTCCCAATTCAAGCCTATCGTTCTTTGTGGGCTATTTATTTTCAATGCAAGCCTATCGTTCTTTGTGGGCTACCATTTTTCAATTCAAGCCTATCGTTCTTTGTGGGCTATCTATTTTCAATGGAAGCCTATCGTTCTTGGTGGGCTACCATTTTTCAATTCAAGCCTATCGTTCTTTGTAGGCTACCCATTTTCAATTCAAGCCTATCGTTCTTTGTGGGCTTTCCATTTTCGATTCGAACTATCGTTGCGGTGGGCCTTTCATTTTCCCGTTTTCACTTTAAGCCTATCGTTCTTTGTGGGCTTTCCATTTTCAATTTAAGCCTATCGTTCTTTGTGGGCTTTCCCGTTTCAGTTCGAGCCTATCGTTCTTTGTGGGCTATTCGTTTTCAATTCAAGCCCATCATTGTTGTGGGCCTTTTTCATTTTTCAATTCGAGCCTATCGTTCCTGTGGGCCTTTCAGGTTTCCAATTCAAGCCCATCATTGTGGTGGGCCTTTTTCCATTTTTCGATTCGAGCCTATCGTTCTTTGTGGGCCTTTAAACTTTTAGTTCACGCCCATCATTGTTGTGGGCCTTTTCTCTTTTTTTTTAGTTCAAGCTTTGTCATTGTTGTAGGCTTTCAATCTCTGGTATCAAGCGGCCTTAGATGCCTCATCAAGGTATTATCCAAGCACACCGGCCTGTGAAGCCCCTTTTCTCTCTCGGGGACGAACCCAACCGTCGAACTTCTTCCTCTAGGTAAGTCAGGTAAGTGCTCCAACCCGTCCAAAATGACTCCCTTTTATCTTTGTACGTTGTTTGTATACAAACGATTGCACAAAGAGGGGCAGCTATTGGACCCCATTTTGTCCGGGTTAGACATACTAACCCCATTTGATATACCTTTATGCCCATGCCATATACCTTGTTGAACAGGTCCACAATGATCCCATACTTCCAAGGAATGGTTACCCCAATCCGCACGAGATGGATACAATTGACACGGATGGGGGAGTTCAAAATTAATGACTTCTGCTATAAGTCCTTGAAGCACCCCAAGACCAACACCAGGTGATGGAGGATGAAAATTCAAGACCAACGCACTTGACTGAGCTCAAATCGGACTTAAAATGAAGAAGTTATGGCCAAAACAACTTTCGTTGGAAAAAGTCAAACTTGCCAAAAGACGATCAATGCCCCTGGTCAAACTGCCCGCAAAAGTGATCATGCGAAACTCTTCAAAATGCCTATGTAGGCGAATACGGATCTCCCCAAACAATTCCTCGAAGCCTCGAAGCCCGAAGCCTCGAAGCCTCGAAGCCCCGTTGACTGTTGATTCCACCTTCGACCCTTCGACCCCCGAAGCTCCGACCCTGCCGACACTCCGACCTTCGACCCTTGACTTGCAATACCAGTAAGTTTTCGGCCCGTTGACCTTTGACCTTCGACCTGCCGACACTTCGACCCGTTGACCGTTGACTTTTGCCCCACCGAAATTCGACCCACCGAAGCTTCGACCCTGCCGATGCTCCGACCTGCCGACACTTCGAACCTCCGACCCTTTCTGCCTTCGCTGATTTTTTTTCTCGCTGGTTTCTCGCGCTGACTTTTTTCTCACGGATTTCCTTTTTTCCTCTCGGTGGTCGTTCACGGGACTCATCTTACCCGTGACCATCGGACAAGGAATTATTTCTCACCAACTTTGTCGATCACATGCGTCGCTAAAATACAAGTTCAAAAAGGCAATCACGAGCTCCCCTGTTTTCCGCATAGGCTGTCCACCAGACAAAATACAAATCTACAAATTAAAATATCGCCTCAAATAATACTGCAATTATGAGTCCAGCCAAAGAGAAAAAAGAACAACTTTTCTGCAATCTTTTAAGAAACGATTGCCCGTCCCTGCGCAAGGAGAGAGTTCTTCGGGGTGTGTGTTTTCGTTGAGGAGGAGATTCATTGAAAGGAGAGAAAAAAAAAACTTTCGTTGACAGAGCAAAAAACACACGAGACGAGCAAAAAAAAACACGAGAGAGAGAAAGGAAAAGAAAGAAGCCTGTTTTCGTTGAAGAGAGCCATCAAAAAAAGAGGGAGGAGGACCCAGAAAAAAAAAAGAGAAAAAAGGAGAGCCATCATCGTGAGAGAGATCAACCGAGACATCAAAAAAAAGGCCCCGACATCATCCCAACGCAAATAAAAAAAAAAAAAAGAGAGTTCAAACAAGAAAGGAGAGATAGGAAAAGAAGAGGTGCGGCGAGAAAAAAAAAAAGGGAAGAGTGCAGCCCCAAAACAAAAAAAAAAAGAGATCACACCTAGAAAGAGAGGACGTCCTGCGAGAAAGAGAAAGAGAGCACCCCGGTTCTTTGCCATTCCATCTCAAAGAGCGCCCGGCGGTACCCCGTTTCTAGCCCGATTCCGATCGATTGCTCTTGGAGTTTCACCCTCCTGTCCAACGCCGCCGCTACAAGAATTTCAAGCTAGAACTCGAGTCAGTTTATTTTTATTTTTATTTTTTTTACTCTTTATTTTGATTTACTTTGTTCCACTTCACGTATCTGTATATTATTATATTGTTTTGTTTTGTGCTGCCTTAGTACAGGGTTGTAATTTGTAATAGCAAGTAGTAAAAAAAAAAAAGAAAAAAAAACAGAGAGCAAAGAAAAAGGGAGAGTGATATGAAAAAAAAAAAAAGGAAAGAGAGAGAGTGGTCTTAATTGTTGTCATTCTTTTTTTTGTTTATTTTCATTTTTCGAATGCCACTTGCACACACTTCACATTTATTTTGGCAGTGCACCATAGTTAAAAATTCAAATATGCATGTGTAGATTTAGTTTCAATTCTGTCAAAAAATGTGTTTTCCAAACAAAACAAAAAAAACGTTTCAATGTTTTCGAACCAAAAAATTAGTACTTCAATTTCCAAAGAAAAAAAAAAGAAAAAAACAAAATAAAACAAAACAAAATAAAACGTTTTTTTTCAATAAAATATCCTTTTTTTAAAAATATCTTTAACAACATGTTTTGAAAATGTTTTCATGAAATGTATTCCAAATGTCTTCCAACAAAAGAAAAACAAAAATAAAAACAAAAAAAACAAAACAAAAAAAAAAACAAAACAAAAACAAACAAAAAATGTTTTTTCATGTTTTAAAGCCAAAAAAAACGTTTCATTGTTTTGAACAAAAAAAAAACAAAATTAGTATTTCAATTCCCAAACAAAACAAAAGAAAAACAAAAACAAAAACAAAAAAAAACAAAACAAAAACAAAAACAAAAAAAACAAAACAAAACAAAAACAAACAAAAAATGTTTTTTCATGTTTTAAAGCCAAAAAAAACGTTTCATTGTTTTGAACAAAAAAAAACAAAATTAGTATTTCAATTCCCAAACAAAACAAAAGAAAAACAAAAACAAAAACAAAAAAAAAACAAAACAAAAAAAAAACTAAACAAAAACTAACAAAAAATGTTTGTTCATGTTTTAAAGCAAAAAAAAAACGTTTCATTGTTTTTGAACCAAAAAAAAAAAAACCAAAATTAGTATTTCAATTCCCAAAAAAAAAAAACAAAAGAAAAGAAAAACAAAAACAAAAAAACAAAAACAATGAAGCAAAACAAAACAAAACGTTTTTTTACAAAAAAAAACAAAAAAAAAACAAAAAATGTATGTTTTCTAAAAAGAAAAAACCAAAGAGAAAAGAAACAAAAATCATTTGTCTAGGACTTCAATTTCCAAAAGCAAAACCAAAAACTAAAACCAATCCCTAGGATCTCATTCTCCACTTCAAACAAAAACCCAAAATTTTTAGGATTCCTTTTTAAGAAATTTAGGATAAATCCATTTTAACCATGACTTTAATAAATAACTTAGCTAAATAAAAATCATAGACTTTTTAGGAAACTTAACCCAGCTATGGCAGTACAAATAAAATAAAACCTCCTCCTCCTAAATTAGATACCGAAAGGGCGCTGTAGGGGTGCTAATCCTTCCCTACACGTAACCAACTCCCGAACCCATCTCTGATAACGTAGACCACACACTTAAGACTACTCAAAGTAGAGGGTATCCAACTGTACCCCAAAAATAGTTGGTGGCGACTCTAGAATTTCTCACCATTGGTCTAGTTTGAGCTCACCCCAAAAAGGGCCCGGACGAAAACCAGTGATGACAGCGTGCACCTTGATTTTGCCTTCATTTTGTTTCCATCTTCTTCCTATAACTTCCTCGAGTGTATGGAGTGATCTAGCGAAGGTGTGTGAGAAAAAGTTGCTCCAAAACCTGCCAAAAACACTCAAAAAGTACAACTATACACCAAATAGGGTCTTCCTAGGGATTAGAGCAAATATGTATAAAATATCATGCAAATAGGCACAAAACATACTCTAAAACACCCTAAATAAGGCCTAGGATAACGGCATAAATGCACATTATCAGTGTCCTTCGGACTTCACTCCGAAACTAACCAACTTATATCCTATTAGTACATCTAAACCGTTGGATGGTTTCTGTTGTTCCCGAAGAGCCTAAAAGGGGGTGAATAGGCTCTTGAAAATTCTTTCTCTCTCTTAATGGCTTAGACACTTACTCTGGTTAAACGGATAAAATCAGTGCGGAAGATTAACCAGGTAGTGGAAGTATGTTGCTTTATTATTTGAAGATAATTACAACAAGGCAAAGCAGCATTTTAGCTGATTACAACACAACACTCTGTTATGGTTACACACACTTGGCAGTAAATCTCTGTGTTTGGCTCTTTTTAAGATACATGCTTATGAATGTATATTGTACAAGTAAGCACGCGCATATCTATATTTACATTGCTTTATGCATATATATAGACACCCTAGAAATCTATCTTGGAACTGTATTTTCTGAGCAGTGTGAAACATTGAAGTTCTTCATCGAAAAATACTGAAGCTTTAACTGCTGCGGATGTGGAGCTCGAAATATTGGAAGCATAAGTTGTAATGAATTCTTTGCTTGATTCCAATTGTATTTGAGACCGTGTCCACATCTCCGCGTGATCCACGTGTAAGGTAATTTAGGTCTACAACGGGTTTGTCTTACATCAGGACGAAGTGAACTGATTGTAATTAATACGGCTCGGAAATGATGAAGCAGCATCTTCTTAGTCCGTCATAAGGTTCCTTACTTCGTATCAGCGAAGCTCGGATCCTTACTCCGTGTCAGTAGTTGCTTACTCCGTGTGAATGAAGTCCTGGAATCCTTGTTCCGTGTCAGCGCTTTCTTACTCCGCATGAGTAGTGGTTCGGAGAGCTTACTCCGCATTAGCACTTCCTTACTCCGCAAGAGTAATGGTTCGGATTCCTTATTCCACATTTGATGTCCTTACTCCGCAACAATTGTCCTTAGTCCACTCGAATGACAGGACTCGGATTTCTTCATCCGTGTCTTCTTTTTCTTAGTCCGGTTGGAGTGATAACTCCGATTCTTTCTCTCTCACAAGTCTCTTTTACTCCGTGCAAGATGTAGACTCAGGAACTTACTCCGCATTAATTGACATAATCTTGTTGAGTGTTAGATGCGGGTTCCTAGTTGTTTTGTCAAGTGTTTAATCAGCACGAAGGGTCCTTACTTCGGATGATGACATGGTTATATACTAAGTGAATGACAACACTTATGATGATCCGGATCAGGATTATGTATCCTGTCCTTAGCTTTGTCCTCACATGAGTAGGTCCAGATTTAGAGTTAACTCATCTGCACAGACTTAATTGTAAACATGAAACATCTCGAGTCAAATTACATAGGGTTTGTTCTGCAATATCCAAATTCTCGGTTTGATCCAACAATCTCCCCCAATATGGATATGCCAAACCCTTTGTAATCTGATCCGATAAGGTAGCAAGAAACAACACGAGGTAAGGATTAAAGAGAACGGTTCCACTTAGTTACAACAGGAATACATTAAGCCTCGGATGGATATACATTATGGTACATACGGCTTACTATATTTGAAGATCATCCTTGCTGCATGCTCTCGTAGTGCCATTGTCTGCTTCTTGGAGAACTCGATGATATTTTTCCAGTCATCATCGAAAGAGATAACAGATTTCAAGAAGTAGGAGACAAAGGCTCCACAACTGCTTCCATCGGGTTGCTGGGGCACATTCTTCTTGTTCCGGATCGTCCCCATGAGTACTTCATCCTGACCAAGAGGCGGTAGATTCAAGTCTTCGTAGAGAGAACTCTGTCTAATTGCATCCGACAAGGTTCGAACGAGACCCCTCATCCGATTCTTTCTAATCGGGCGGTCGGCCACCGATGAGAATCCGAAGCAAGATTTTCTTCTCTTTGATTAGGAATACGATCGGCATGAAATGTGGGGAGTCGGCCCGGAAGGGGATGAAAACTTTGGACCAGAGAGGTCCATGGTCGGTGTTCTCTCTCTGTACCATTGATGTAGGATAAAATAACGTCCACAACAGAAATTGGTTTTCAACCCAGCAAGGAAGAATATCAAAATCAAGGCCTTCCTCAAGTAAAGAGGGAAATAGCTTCAACTCGATTTTGACTGCCAAAGCATAGTTGTCGATGTCGTCAGTGGAAAATTGTCCCTCCTCAGACAGTATGGTCCGGATATCTTGAGGTTCGAAGGGGGACAAGGCAGACACACATCGGCGCTCGGCGGTGGAGGAGGCATAGGCCTTGGCAGCGGCAAGAATGCTCCCATCGGCATCATCCGGATGCAATTCCGCGTATGATGGGAGGGAAGGTGATGGCACCGGGATGGATCAGCCAGGAGTGGGAGAGCTGGTCTAGCCAGTGGAGAAACGGCTGCATTTACGCATGGAAAGGCCCAGAGGAAGAGCTGGTGCAGACCGTTTGCGAGAAACAATGCCAGCAGTGGAAGGAGGAGAAGGATCAGATGATTTCTCCCCCGGTTTGGTAGATCGACGACAGTGGGAGGGACTGGCCACGACTTGCGTTAAGTTCGCAATAGAGGTAGACAAGTCAGAGAAAGACGTGGCAAGCCACTCAAGCTTTTGATCCATGGAGAGAGAGGTAGAGGAGAAGGCAGAAAGAAGCTCGGCACCCATGGCCCAGACATGGTCGGAAAGAGCCTGGGTCTGAAGACGACTGTCCTTAGCAAGGCGATCGAGTTGGGTGGAGAAAGCAGCCTTAGATAAAATCGTGGCAAAAGAGGCTCACCCCAGACCAAAGGCGGGATCTTTTGACGACTCGCCCGCATGAAGAGGGGCAGGTGTGGGCAGGGCAGAGTCGGCGGCAGCAGGAGAGGACGGTGGTTGTACAGCAGCAGTAGCAGGAGGGGCGGCAGATCCACTTTGACCGGAGAGGTCAATGGTAGGGATATCCGCAGGATAAGAGGGACCAGCCTTAGCAAGGACGGTGTCCGTGCGTCATGGGTAGGCCGAAAGAGGCAAACGAGCAGGAGATGCGGCCTTTAGGAGCGACGGCGTTACAAAGCCGTGGTAGCGGTTCCAAGTAATCATTTCCTTCGGGGTCTGGGTGTGTTGAGCATAAAACACCCGGAGGGTAGGTTCGGGATGTCGGTAGTAATGGCGAGGCTAAAGCACAACCAGCGATCATTCAGGTATGTCGGTGGAGAGATGGTCGAGATAATCCTGGAGGGCTGGAGAGTGAGCGGGAGAGGCTTCCCGCGAGAGAAGATGGAAGATCCCGGAAGAACAAGCGGCAATAGCCGGCGTGACCGGAGAGATGGGTGCGGGAGCCTCGGCAGAAAGCATCGGGGAGTAGTAGCGGCAGCAGGAAGAGAGGCAGGGACATCGCAAGAGACGGAGGTAGAAACCTCATGGAAGGGCGGCTCGAGAGGGCCCTGCGACGAGACGGGTCAGCTCGAACGCCGTGCGGCGAAGCTGCGGGAGCGTGCCAAAGCGGCAACGGATCGGATGCGGGAGTGAACCGACCGGAGAGCAAGAACCGGCTTCGTGGCCCGAGCGGCAACAGGCTCACCTGCGGAACTTCGCTTGCTGTTCGGAAGCATCAGCAAGAGCACGGGAGACCGGAGGGCGGCGAACGGTGAGGGTCCCATCGGCAGTAAGATGGCGGAAGTAGTAGGATGCCGGAAGGGAATCACGGTTCACCCTGGAAGTGCACGGGGGTGAAGATGCCGGAAGATTTGGGACAGAATCCGTCCAAAAGATGAGTTCCGTTTCCTATTCCGCAACACCCGGAAGAGAAAGTTGCCCCAGTCAAGTGGCAGTGACTCAAAAACCGCATACATCGCCAGCAGGAGATCTTACGGAACCGAGTCGAGAGCTGTGGAGCGAGCCAGAAGACACCGGCTGAGTATGGTGGCCATACAACGGTGAGGACCATGGAAAGACTTCATTTTGTACTCCTTCACCTTATTAGGACACCCCATGGAAGCAGCCATGGCAGCAGCGTTTGGTCGAATGTCATTGCCAGCGGGAAGATTGAAAACATCCCGGATCACCTGAGGCGTGATCCTGATAGTTTCCCCTCGAACCACAGAAAGGATAAACTTCTCAGTGGAAGTGGAGTGGTGATGGAAGGCCAGGACGTCCGAGACTAGAAGATCGGCCGGGGCAGAGACAAGCATGAAAAGGTTGCTGTGCTCGAGTAGTTGGCGAACCTCGTGGAGCCATGTTGGAGGATCAGAGATTCCGGACCAATCAACAAGATGGCCAGGAACAACACCATAGAGAGCTTGGGATGCCATTGAGAGTAAAAAGGGTGGGGGAGAAGGAGTGAAGAGCTTTTCCCGGAATAGGTGCGCCGAGGATTTAGGGCTTTGAGAGTTGGTAGCGATAACCTCGTGTCACGCCCCGGTTTTCCAACCCGAGGAGACCGGAATGTGACCCTCCCTTTACCCGGATTTGGATAAAGGGGTGGAACACAACATACACTTAGAAACCAAAATCACACAATTATTTAATTGAAACCATATGCCTTTATTATCTTTCAAACTTCATTACAATATCTCCCCGCTGGGGTTACAATGCCTCAATAAAATTACATAACGCATATAACATAAAACAAAGCCACAAAGTAGAACTCTTCCACCTTGGTGTTCCCACCCTAACGCCCGTAGGTTCCTACAAGAAAACACACCACGAGTAAGAGGGGTGAGCATCCACGACTCGGTAGGGATCAAGTCTCCCCAACCCATCCCATGCTCCTAGCATCTACATGCCATGTGTACAAATGCAATGTCGTGTTACAATAATTCCAACAGACAATAACAAACCACATCAGTAGTCACAATTATCCACCACACAAACCACAAGTGATTTAACCGCCTCTTCAGGCCAATGATTTAACCGCCTCTCAAGCGTAGTTTCCACAGTCAGTCTCACTGACATTAATTCAGCCTCTCAAGCTCCACAGTCAGTCTCACTGACATCAACTCAACCTCTCGGGCTCCACAGTACACAAGCATTGCCTCGGCCTCTCAGGCTTCTTAGGCTCCACGGACAAGAACAGACATTTAACATGTATCTCAGTTATTCAGGCATAACAACAAACACTTAACATGCATGTCCACCCTGGTATAACATCAAACACCTAGCATGCACATCCTCACAGACATTACATCAAACACCATTCAGGCATAACCACACTTGTATAACATCAATCGCAAAACATGCATGGCCTCACAGGCATAATATCAAACACTTAGTGTGCAGTGCCACACAGGCCTAATCTCAATCCATACTTGTCCTTCGAAGGCCAACATTCATATAGGAGGTCACACCTATATGAATTTACATATAAATAGTATAATAATGACAACAGAAGCTCTATAAATCCTCTACACAGGGCCTAACCCCAGAACAGATCAGGTGAGACAGAACCCCTACCTTAAAGCAGATCTTCCTTGCTCCCGCGCTAAATGCCGTCCTCACCACGCAAGATGCTCCGGCAGCAACCAGCAACTCCCTTTCCTTCTCTCTCTTTAGCTCTCTCTCTCTTTACGATGGTTGCAGCAGTTGAAGAGAACCCTAAACCTAAAACAGAGGGCTTCTCCTCCTTATATAGACAACACAACATCAAAACGACGTAGTTTTGATTAAGTGAATCCCAGCATCAAAACGACCTAGTTTATATTACAGAAGTTACAACCTTTCAGCATCCATACTCGACAAAATATCCACAATTCCAACATGGTCCTTTGGGAAACGATGATTAGAACGACAAAACTAAGGTAACCATGCAAAAATATGCCTGTACGCCAATTTGAACGCCAATTCCCCAATTGGCGTGCAGCTCCAAATGCACTCAAACTTCACCCCAAGCCTCCTTGCATCTTATAGAGGTCTGAGAAGCAAAAATATGCTTGCACGTGAAATGGGTGAATTCACGTACAACTCCAAATGCTCCGACATTTCGTGGTAGGTAGAGGACCTCATTCTAAGAAACTTTTGTTCTTGCACGCCAATTGTTTGAGTCCATCTACTATATCAAAAGTGAGCTCTAAGATCAGCCAAAATAGCTTAAACCGCCTGTATACGCATAGCATCTTCCTAGGGCATAAATGTACGTTATCACTTGTCACATGCACCTCCCAAAAGTCCCCTCTTGGGCTCATCTCTTACCTCAAACTTGTGCACCAACATCCAAGGTGTTTGTGGTTAACTTCTTACACACGGGTCATTACACCTCGGTTGACGCCGATGGTGCGGTTTAAGTAGGATCCTTTCCGTGGAAGCAAGTGGATCTCGAGTTTAAGCGAAATGAACAGTGAGCCACTTGACTTCCTTATATCATTAGAAGTGATGGATTAGCACCGTCGAATAGACTTATGACGTGGTGGCCGTGCTAACCATTCAAAGATGACGATTGTAGGTATACTTCCGGATTTTTGAAAAGATAAGTATCGGGCTCGATGCGTGCATTAAATGAACCATCATTATCCCTCCTCAAAAATAAGCGATGTAAGATAATTACTTGGTTTACCGCGAATTGAGAATTCCAAGAGTCAGGAGGAAATAAACCGACTTTCATCCGGAGAAGGATAATCCATATAAAGAACATCCGGATGAGACTGACTAACTGTCCGTATAACAGAGTGTTGAAAAGAGATGATTCCTTTGCGGTCTTGATGTCGAGTGAGTATGAAGTATCACAACACCTCAGAAATCCGAGACATCTGACAGGATATAACAATGAAATGCAAAGAGAATCTGAACCTATGACTTAACAAATATATGCTTTTAAGAGCAGGTCTCGTCAGGTTCGGGTTAGTCCGAATAAACAATATAAGAGTATAACACACAATCCATACTAAGAAGAGACAGAACTTATGCATAAAAAGGTAAGTGCTAGACACATACAACGAAGTGAAAACCATCATACTGAAATCAATGTATGTGTGAGATAATTAACACATAAATCCAATAGGTCAACATAGCCAATCCTTTATACTGACAATGAGAGAAAAGATTAATTAGATTTATATGACTTCCTCCATCAGAGAATGTATGAGCGAAAATGGAAGGAAGAGCACATGATGTATGATGTTACAACCGACTGTCATGCCAAAATGCTAGGAAGAGGAAGATAACAGCCAAGCAATCTGCAATTCCGATTCAACAGTGCAAATCCAATCTGTTTTGTGAGTGAGAGTTATAGGGCAGAACATCCGAGACATATCAGAGAGGCATTACTTAATAATAAGCATTCTCTCGCCCTGTAGTCATGCCTTTTACTGAAACAGGGGGTTACTTAAGATTTAATGAAGTATTCTCTCCCCCTAAGATCAGCGAATCATTTTGATGCGATCTTCTCGAGGATGACTCCCCCTCAGATAGACAGCCAGGAAAGAGGTCATGAAGTACGAAACCGAGGGTTTTACTTTAATAATAGAGAAAGCAATTTTCCCCCGTTGACTTTTAGAGCCTGTCAAGACGTTTCCAGTTTAACATGAATCGTGAGAAACTGCTGCTTATCCTTGATTTACTTCACTCAAGTAGCTGATCGGCAGACACAATGAATTTCCACTTTCAATCCGAGCTATCCCAAATCATTCCTCAACCATGCATCTTAGATATTTTAGTCAGTCATTAAATCATAATACATATGATGGAAGATGGAGTTGAATTGAATTCATGACATCAGAATAGGATTTGTGTCATATAAATTTAATTATGTTTACTTGACTCACTGTTGGTCCGGATAGGCAAGCATCCTCCCAACTGAACTTGGTGAGAAATATCAGAGCATTTACACGATTAAAGTAAGATAGTTAAACATGAAGTTCAGTGTCTATCACTAACCATGAAGTACAACAATGCATGTTCTGAAAATAACTACTGATGGATAACAGGTGAGAAGCTATGCAGAAAAGTCAAGCATACCTAATTTGAGAAGAAGTTCAGAAAATCTTACATCAGGTAGGGGCTTTGTAAGTATATCCGCCAGTTGATCTTTAGTAGCAACATGTTCCAGGGATATGTGCTTTTTAAGAACATGATCGTGAATGAAATGATGCCTGACCTCAATATGTTTTGTCTTTGGATGCATGACGGGATTATTGCCGATAGCAATAGCACTGGTATTGTCACAGTAGAGTGGAACAGATGTCATGTTGAAGCCGTAGTCAGTAAGTTGACTTTGCATCCAGAGAAGCTGTGCGCAGCAACTCCCAGCAGCTATATATTCCGCTGGCGGTAAATGTTGATACGGAATTCTGCTTCTTACTGAACCAAGAGATCAATCTGTTTCCAAGGAATTGGCATGTACCACTGGTGCTTTTCCTGTCTATGCAACACCCGACAAAATCAGCATCAGAATATCCGGATAAGGCGAAGTTGGACTCTTTTGGGTACCAGAGTCCCAAATTAATTGTCCCTTTGAGATACCTTAATATCCGTTTTACGTGAAGCATATGTGACTCTTTGGGATTCGCCTGATATCTTGCGCAGATGCAAGTTGCAAACATTATGTCCGGGTGACTTGCTGTAAGGTACAACAAGGATCCAATCATCCCTCTGTCCTCAGTCACATTCATTGATTTGCCATCAATATCTGGGTCTAACTTGGCACTGACTGGCATTGGAGTTTTGATAGGAGATGAACCTTCCATACCAAACTTCTTGATTAAGTCACGAGTGTACTTAGCTTGGTTAATGAAGATCCCTTCCTTTAGTTGTTTGACCTCGATCCCAAGGAAGTAGGACAGTTCTCCCATCATACTCGTCTCAAACTTGCCAGTCATCAACTTGGCGAACTCATCACAAAGTTTCGGATTAGTTGATCGAAAAATGATATCATCCACGTAGATCTGTACGATCAGAGTGTGTGTCTTCTCTTTCCGTAAGAATAGCGTGGTGTCAATCTTCCCTTTTTGGAAGTTGTGAGCGAGTAAGAATTCCGAAAGTGTGTCGTACCAGGCTTTTGGAGCTTGCTTCAATCCATACAAGGCTTTCGTTAGTTTGTAGACCAGATGTCCAGCCTTTGGTTCAATGAAGCCTGGAGGTTGTTCAACATATACCTCCTCTTGAAGATCTCCATTTAGAAATGCACTCTTGACATCCATTCGATAAACTTTGAAGTTTTTGTAGGAAGCGTATGCCAAGAACATTCTGATTGCCTCAAGTCGGGCTCTTTGGAGCAAAAGTTTCGCCATAGTTTATTCATTCTTCTTGACGATAACCCTTGGCTACCAGTTGGGCTTTGTTCCGGATTACGATTCCGTCCGTATCAAGTTTGTTCCGGAACACCCCTTTAACTCCAACGACTTGTTAAGACTTTGGCCTTGCTACAAGAGTCCACACATCATTCCTTTTGAACTGATTTAACTCTTTCTGCATGGCGTCTATCCAATTTGAATCTTAAAGAGCTTCTTCCACTACTTTTGGCTCTATCTGCGACAAAAAGCAAGAGTAGAGGCACATGTTGGAGGTGGCTATTCTTGTTCTAACACCAACAGTAGGATCACCAATTACTTGTTCTTGAGGGTGGCTTTGAGTCCACCTATAGTTTTGCACAAGTGGTGGTGAATACTCAATGATTTGAAGCTTTGTCAGATTTGGTGGTCCTTGGTCGTCCACTGATTGAGCTTCTTCCGGGCCAGCGTTATTCAAATTTACAGGTTCTGGAGTATTTTGAGGTTCTCCATTACTGTTCATTTCCGTATTAACTGGTCCGGATGGACTGGAAGGTACTCCGATATTTTGAATATCCGAAGGAATATATCCGGAGTTATGTGGAAGTCCGGAGTCCGATTCATCCGTAGCATCATCTGTATCATTTCTTTGTTCTTCATTGGTGCCACATGGTTGGTCAGTAGAAGTGACAGGAACATTCATAAACTTTGAGTAGTCAATGTTGTCATCTTGATCCTGCACATTAGAACTTGAAGAACTAGCTTTCGACCAATCCGTTTTCGCTTCATCAAAAGTCACATAGATAGATTCTTCAACTTTGAAAAGTTTTCTATTGAAAATTCGATAAGCCTTGCTATGTAATGAGTATCCAACAAATATCCCATCATCAAATTTTGGTTCAAATTTATTCTGGGATTCTTTTCCATTGTTCAATACGTAGCAAGTACACCCAAAGGTCCTGAAATTTGAAATAGAAGGCTTTCGGCCTTTCCACATTTCGTAGGGTGCTTTCATGGTTAATTTATTTATAAGAGTCCTGTTCTGAACATAGCAGTAGACACCGCTTCACCCATGGGCGAGAGGGAGCTTTGCCCTTGCTAACATTGATCTACCAGCCTCGACTAAAGTGCGATTCTTGCGCTCGGCTACCCCATTTTATCGAGGAGTTCGGGCGCAGAGAAGTCGTCTTTGAATGCCCCTGTTCGAACAATATGACCTCATATCCGAGAAATCAAATTCTGTACCATGATCACTCCTGAGGCATTTAATACTCGGTCCTTGTGAATTGCTTATCCGGTTGAAGAGATCGACAAGGTGTTCAAAGGTTTGATCCTTGGATTTCGGGAACATCACCCATGTGTATTCTGGTGAAGTCATCGATAACCACTAGAGTGTATCTCGCACCAGCAAGTGAAGAGACAGAAATGGGACCACAAAGGTCCATGTGAAGAAGTTGTAAAGGAGCAGTTATTGAATTAACTGTTTTGCTCTTAAAACTATGTTTGGTCTGTTTGCCAAGTTGGCATTCTCGACAGAGAGTGTCTCTGGAGTATTTGTGTTTAGGCAAACCAGTGACCAAATCAAGCGACGCTCATTTAGACAGGGTCTTAAAATTTAAATGTGCGCAACGCTTGTGCCATAGCTAACTATCTTCATATGATGCTGTAGTGAGGAAGCATACAGGGTCAGAAGGATTGTATCTCAAGACTACAGAATATATGTCCCCATCTCTTGATCCGGATAACTTAATATCTCCTGGATAAGTTATCTCTAACTGTGCAGTGTTTGACAAAAAGGAAACTGTGAATCCTTTGTCACATAAATTACTGACACTCAGCAAATTATGCTTCAAACCTTCGACTAATGCAACCTTAGTAATTGATACACAGCCATTGGTTAAAGTGTCATACCCCATAGTCTTACCTTTACTGTTGTCACCATATGTTACGGATGGGCCTCGTTTGTCAGTAACATCCACAAGCAGAGTCTTATCACCTGTCATATGTTCGGAGCATCCGCTATCGAGTATCCACTTACTTTGATTGATCTTTGACTTCAAGTGAGATGGCAGTGAATTCCATAGATGCTCCTGCAAGACAACAGATTACATTTTTGGTGCCCAAACTTGTTTTGGGCGGTTAGGAGAAGCAAAAATAGTGTCAATTATTTCAGATTTTATGTTGATAGGAAATTTAACTTTCCAGTTGACTTAGCTTTTTCCGTCTTAGTTGCTTTTTCAACTTGGTTTTTCTTAGGTGAAATACTCCGAGGAGTTTTAGATTTAGCTTTTCGAGAAGAACCCTTTTTGACAACCGGATTTTTATTGATTGAAGAGTGATTACATAACCAGTCATCAGATAGACTCCAACACTCATAGTGATAATGACCTATTTCGCGACATATCGAACAGACACTGTGATGAGGAGTTACAACAGGGAATACAGGTTTCTTAGGTTTTACAGGTTTTCTACTCTGTTCCCTTTGGCCTAAACCTTTGCGAACGGGTGACGCGCTCTTGGCCCTGGATGCGTCAGCCTTAGCCTTTCCTTTGTTTATGGGTGCTGCAGTTTCGGCTTTAACTGCAGCAGCCTTCCCGTTATCGTTTGGTACGGGTGCTACTAGTTCGGGATTAGCAATAACAGCCTCGATTCCACAATCATAAACTATGGTGCCACCTGAAACAAAACCATCCAACGGTTTAAATGTACTTACAGGATATAGGTTGGTTAGTTTTGAAGTGTAGTCCGGAGGGCACTCAGTAGCTGGAGCACTTGAAGTGGATTCGGATCCTAGGCCAGGTTTGACTCGGATATTGTCAGGATCAGTTCTAAATGTAGAGGCTATTTCTCCGGATTTTAGCCATTTACGATTTATTTCCTTTTCCTTCTCAAGTTCAATCTCGAGTCTTTTAAGATTTACATTGATGCCTGTGAGGTTGGTATTTAGCAAGTGATTCTCAGCTCTTAGGTCGTGATACCAAACCTCCCTGCTTCGGTAGTCAGCTATGTCCTTTTCAAGTTTAAAAACAGTAAGTTCTAGGCGCTTAGTCTGACCACTCATATTTTGATACATTTCAGTAATTATTAATCTCTTATTCTTTTCATCATCACGTTCCTTAGTAAGAGATTCTAGTTTACTCAAGAGCTCAGAGATAGAAGGTACCTCAGCGTTTGCCATGAGGCAGACGTTCGCCTTTTCCGTTGGTTCGTCGTCGAAGATTCCTCTTCTTCTCGCGAGCCACCGTTGTATTTTGAAACGAACGCCTTCCTCTCGCATTTTCTTGTTGTTTGAGGTGGAGTGTCAGGGTTTAACCTTGTCGTCCTTGTCAGCCATCTTGGGTTTGGATCTACAGTCCTTGGCCCAATGACCAGGTTTCCCGCAATTGTAGCAATCTTGGGATGTCGACTCCGACCGCTCCTTCCTTCTTGAGGATGAGGAAGAACCTCTTTTGAATCCTTTTCTGCTTTTCCACAGAAATCGTGTGAAGGATTTTACCAGGAGAGCTATTTCTTCTTCCATGTCCGAGTCAGAGTTTTCTGACTCTTCCGTATCATCCTCCGTCAGCATGCTTGGTCCACCCGTAGCCTTAAGAGCTACCCCCTTTTCTTTCTGAGCTATCTTCTCGTCTTGGTCAGTGTATTTGAATCTGACCTCATGAGTCCGTAGCTCTCCATATAGCTCTTTAAGGGGGAGCATCGCGCCGATTGTCTTTGGATTGCATCGGAGTCGCTTAGAGTAGTAGCGATCCGGCAAGGAACGAAAGAACTTGTCATTTATTTGGAACTGAGTGTAGTGCTCGTTGACAGTTTTCACTTCCAGGATAAGCTTTCCGAATCACCGATGGATGCTCTCCAGGGATTCGCCAGGTTTGTGGTTGAAGCTCTCAAAGTTCTGTCTGAGAGCGCAAATGACGTTCTGCATCTAGGACTGACTTCCTTTATATAGAATAGTCAATTTGTCCCACACAGCTTTTGATGTCGTGCAGCCCTGGACATCCGTGAAAGCCTCTGAATCTAAGGATGATGTCACGTAAGCTAGAGCCTTTTCACTGGCGTATTGCCAGGCTCTTTCATCGTGAGTGAGTTCAGCATCAGTCTTTGGTCTACTGACCCCATTTTCTCCGATGGTCATCGGAATGGGAAGCTCCTGATGAAGACACGGCCACATTAGATGATCATGACAGGTCATGAACATCTTCATGAGAGCTTTCCACTAGGAGAAAAGCTCTGGTGTGAACTTGGGCGGTTTGCTTAAAGTGTAGCTTGAACTCCATGGTTGAGGAGCAGCGGCAGCAGTAGGTTGAGGTGGATCAACATTTTCACTGCTGCTTCGGTTGGGAAGGGGCTCTTGAGCTCCCCCGGAGTTGAGGCGGGTATTGAACAGCATGCTACTTTCTTCGGCCATTGTTAAGTTGAGAGGGAGTTAGGGATCTCTACGAGCAGGTAGAACTAGCTCTGATACCACTTGTTGGTCCTGGACAGCCTAAGGGGGGGGGGGGTGAATAGGCTCTTGAAAATTCTTTCTCTCTCTTAATGGCTTAGACACTCACTCTGGTTAAATGAATAAAATCAGTGCGGAAGATTAACCGGTTAGTGGAAGTATGTTGCTTTATTATCTCGAAGATAATTACAACAAGGCAAAACAGCATTTTAGCTGATTACAACACAACACTCTGTTATGGTTACACACACTTGGCAGTAAATCTCTGTATTTGGCTCTTTTTAAGATACACGCTTATGAATGTATATTGTACAAGTAAGCACGCGCATATCTATATTTACATTGCTTCATGCATATATATAGACACCCTAGAAATCTATCTTGGAACTGTATTTTCCGAGCAGTGTGAAGCATTGAAGTTCTTCATCGGAAAATACTGAAGCTTTAACTCGCTGCGGATGTGGAGCTCGAAATATTGGAAGCATAATTTGTAATGAATTCTTTGCTTGATTCCAATTGTATTTGAGACCGTGTCCACATCTGCGCGTGATCCACGTGTAAGGTAATTTAGGTCTACAATGGGTTTGTCTTACATCAGGACGGCAGCGATTGTAATTAATATGGCTCGGAAATGATGAAGCAATGTCTTCTTAGTCCGTCATAAGGTTCCTTACTCTGTATCAGCGAAGCTCGGATCCTTACTCCGTGTCAGTAGTTACTTACTCCGTGTGAATGAAGTCCTGGAATCCTTGTTCCGTGTCAGCGCTTTCTTACTCCGCATGAGTAGTGGTTCGGAGAGCTTACTCCGCATCAGCACTTCCTTACTCTGCATGAGTAATGGTTCGGATTCCTTATTCCGCATTTGATGTCCTTACTCCGCAACAATTGTCCTTAGTCCACTCGAATGACAGACTCGGATTTCTTCGTCTGTGTCTTCTTTTTCTTAGTCCGGTTGGAGTGACAACTTCGATTCTTTCTCTCTCACAAGTCTCTTTTACTCCGTGTAAGATGTAGACTCAGGAACTTACTCCGCATTAATTGACATAATCTTGTTGAGTGTTAGACGTGGGTTCCTAGTTGTTTTGTCAAGTGTTTAATCAGCACAAAGGGTCCTTACTCCGGATGATGACTTGGTTATATACCAAGTGAATGACGACACTTATGATGATCCGGATCAGGATTATGTATCCTGTCCTTAGCTTTGTCCTCACATGAGTAAGTCCGGATATAGAGTTAAGTCATCTGCACAGACTTAATGGTAAACATGAAACATCTCGAGTCAAATTACATAGGGTTTGTTCTGCAATATCCAAATTCTCGGTTTGATCCAACAGTTTCATTTCAGGTGGCTCCATAGTTTATGACTGTGGAAGTGAGGCTGTTACTGCACTTCCCAAAGCAGTAACACCCATACTTAATGATGAAGGGAAGGCTGCTGCAGTTCAAGCCAAAACTGTAGCACCCAAAAAGAAAGGAAAGGCAAAGGCTGACGCATCTAGGGCCAAGAGCGCGTCACCCAAACGCAATGGACTAGGCCATAGGGAACAGAGTAGAAAGTCTGTAAAATCTAAGAGACCTGTATCCCCTATTTGTACTCCGCATTATAGTGTATGTTCCATCTGTAGGGAAATAGGTATCACTATGAATGTTGGAGTTTATCTGATAACTGGCTTTGTAATCAAGTTTGTACCAATAAAGATCAGTTCAACAAAAAGGGCTCTTCGAGCAAAACACAATCTAAATCTCAAAAGGAGTGTCTCTCACATGAAAACCCAAGTAAAAGAAGCAGCTGAAACTAACAAACTAAAGTCAACCTGGAAAGCTAAAAGTCCTAGCAAAGTTAAATCCAGAACTGTTGACACTACTGCTGTTCTTTTTAACCGCCCAAAACAAGTTTGGGCACCAAAAGTGTAATCTGTTGTTCTGCAGGGGCATCTCTGGAACTCATTGCCGGACCACTTGAAATCAAAGATCAATCAAAGCAAGTGGATCCTCGATAGTGGATGCTCCAGACATATGACGGGTGATCAGACTCTGCTTGTTGAAGTCAATGACAAACGAGGTCCATCCGTATCATATGGGGACAACAGCAAAGGTATGACTGTTGGGTATGGCACTTTAACCAGTGGCTGTGTATCAATTACTAAGGTTGCACTAGTCGAAGGTTTGAAGCATAATCTGCTGAGTGTCGGTTGTTGGATCAAACCCCGAATTTGGATAATGCTGATAAAGCCTTATGTAATTTGATCTCGAGATCTTTTGTGTTTATTTGATCATTGCGAAGGTATGTCACTAATCCAAAGATGCACTCGTGAGAGCAAAGCTAAGGACAGGATACATAATCCTGATCCGGACAAGAGTTAGTGTCGTCAAACACTTGGTAAATAACCAAGTAACAAATACATACGGAATAAGGAACAATCCTACGGACTAAGAACTTAAAGGATAAGTGCGGAGTAAGGAAAATAAGTGCGGAGTAAGGAAAATAGATGCGAGTAAAGAAACCAGATGCGGAGTAAGGAATCCGGACTTATTACTCGCCCGGAGTAAGGAACTTACATACGAAGTAAGGAACTTACACACGGAGTAAGGAACTTACATACGGAGTAAGGAACTTACATGCGGAGTAAGGAACCTACATGCGGAGTAAGGAACTTACATGCGGAGTAAGGAAGCGCGACACGGACTAAGGATTCCAAGATCGAATAGATACGGAGTAAGCAACCACTGACACGGAGTAAGGTTCCGAGCTTCATTAACTACGGAGTAAGGAAAATTACACCGGACCAAGAAGACAACTGCTCCAACAAAACCGCATTTAAAGTTATCGGCTCGTGCTGTCCCGATGTAAGACGAATGCATTTAGAACAAGAAGAATCTTACACGTGGATCATCCAGGATATGTGGACACAACCTTAATTGTATCTCGGAACTCACAAAGACACTTATACTCTTCAAATCCAAGATCTTGAGCTCCACAATCCGCAGCAGTCAAGGCAGACAGATTACCGAGGGATAGTTAGTGCGGAACGCATTCCGGAACTTCAAGTTCCAAGGTTGTCTCTTAGGAATGTTTTGTATAAATATTCATACTTATACTTCATGTAAACAGAGTGCTTAGGCGGGCAAAAAAAATAGAAAAGGAACTTGGCTAGTGTGTGAGTTCATTGTTGTAAACAGAGTGTAAGAGAGTATTTGCTTCTATTTTGTTGTAATCACCTTGTGATAATAAAACAAAATACTTCCACTATCTGGTTATCTTCCATGTGATTCTATCACTAAAACTAGATAAGTCTTTGTGTATTGAGAGAAAAGAAAGAGTTCGAATAAGAGCCTATTCACCCCCCCCCCCTTTAGGCTCCAAGGGACCATCAAGTGGTATCGAGCAAGTTCTACTTCGTTCTAAGTAGAGATCCCACTCTTTCAATCTCGAAATGGCCGAAGAAAGCAGTATGCTATTCAACACTCGCCTTAACTCCGGAGGTGCACAGGAGCCCATCCCGAATCGAAGCACGCAGTGAAAATGTCGACCCACCACAACCTGCTGCCGCCGCCGCTTCTCAACCACGGAGTTCGGGGTTTACTCTAACGAAACCGCCCAAATTCACACCTGAGCTTTTCTCCCCAGGTGGAAAGCTCGCATGAAGATGTTTATGGTTTGCCATGATCATTTTATGTGGCCATGTCTTCATCAGGAGATTCCAATTCCGATGACTATCGGAGAACATGGTGTAAGGAGGCCAAAGACCGATGCTCGAACTTACCAACGATGAAAGAGCCTGGCGTGCGCTAGTGAAAAGGCTCGGCTTATGTTACATCGTCTTTGGATTCCGAGGCTTTCACGGACGTCCGGGGCTGCACGACAAAGGCAAAAGTGTTTGGGACAAACCGACAATCCTCTATGAGGGGAGTCAGTCCCCGGATGCAGAATGTGATCTGTACTCTCAGACGGAACTTTGAGAGTTTTAATCATAAACCGGGCGAATCACTTGAAAGCATCTATCGGAGATTCGGCAAGATCATACTTGAATCGAAGATCGTCAATGAGCATTACTCTCAATCCCGGATCAATGACAAGTTCTTTCGCTCCTTGCCGGATCGCTACTACTCCAAACAACTCCAGATGCAATCGAGACAAAAAGCGCGGTATGTTCCCCTTGAAGAACTATATGGAGAGCTGCGGACTCACGAAGTCGGGTTTAAGTACTCTAACAGAGATGAGAAAATAGCTCGGAAAGAAAAGGGGGTAGCTCTCAAAGCTACGGAATGTCTAAACATAGCGAGGAATGATGATACGGACGTATCCGACAATTTCGATTTCGACGAGGAGGAGGAGATAGCCCTTCTTGTCAAATCCTTTGAGCGATTCCTACGGAAAAGCGAGAAAAGGGATCGAAGACGCTCATCATCATCGTTCCAACGGAAGGAGCGACCGGAGTCCGGTTCCCAGGAATGTTTCAACCGTGGGAAAACGGGTCACCTGGGCCAAGGAATGCAGGTCCAAAGCAAAGGTGGCCGAGAAAAGTGACAAGGTAAATTCTCGCCGCTCCACCTCAGATAACAGCAAGAGCAAGAGAAAGGCGCTCGTGACAAAATACATGAGTGGCTCGGAAGAAGAGGAGGAATCCTCGGATGATGAGCCGACCATTAAGCCGAACGTCTGCCTCATGGCAAATACTGAGGAGCATCTCTGGAATGAATTGCCGGATCACTTGAAGTTAAAGATAAATCAAAGCAAGTGGATCCTTGATAGTGGATGCTCCGGACATATGACGGGTGACCAGACTCTGCTTGTAGAAGTTAATGATAAACAAGGTCCATCCGTTTCATATGGCGACAACAAGCAAAGGTAAGACTGTCGGGTATGGCACTTTAACTAACGGCCGTGTATCAATCACTAAAGTTGCACTAGTCGAAGGTTTAAAGCATAATTTGCTAAGTGTCAGTAAACTATGTGACAAAGGATTTCCTGTTTCCTTTTTGTCCAACACCTTGTACAGAAGAGAAAACTTATCCAGGAGATGTTAAGTTATCCGGATCAAGAGATGGGGACATATATTCAGTGGTCTTAAGAAATAATTCTTCGACCCTGTATGCTTCCTCACGAAAGCAACAGATGAAGATAGTTGGTTATGGCACAAGCGATGCGCACATTTAAATTTTAAGACTTTGTCTAAATTGGCGTCACTTGATCTTGTCACCTGGTCTACCCAAACTCAAGTTCTCCAGGAGACACTCTCTGTCGAGAATGCCAACTTGGTAAACGGACCAAACACGGCTTTAAGAGCAAATCGTTAACTCAATAACTTGCTCCTCTGCAACTTCTTCATATGGACCTATGTGGTCCTATATCTGTTTCATCACTAGCTGGTGCGAGATATACTCTTGTGGTTATCGATGATTACACCAGATACACATAGGTGATGTTCCTGAAATCAAAGGAGCAAACTTTTGAACATCTTGTAGATCTCTTCAAACTGGATAAGCAACTCACAAGGACCGAGCATTAAATGCATCAGGAGTGATCATGGTACGAATTTGACTTTTCGAAATGAGATCATATTGTTCGAAACAGGGCATACAAGATGACTTCTCTGCTCCCCAGAACCCCACAACAAAATGGGGTAGCCGAACGCAAGAATCGAACTTTAGTTGAAGCTGGTAGATCCATGTTAGCCAGGGGCAATGCTTCCTCTCGGTCTATGGGTCAAGCTGTGTCCATCCTGCTATGTTCGAACGGAACTCTAATAAATAAATCTACCATGAAAACACCCTATGAGATGTGGAGAGGACGAAAACCTTCAATTTCACATTTTGAGCCTTTGGGTGTACTTGCTATATATCTTGATAAATGGCAAAGAGACCCGGAATAAATTTGAACCAAAATCGATGATGGGATTTTTTGTCGGGTACTCACTTCATAGCAAGGCTTATCGGGTCTTCAATAGAAAACTTTTTAAAGTTGAAGAATCTATCCATGTAACCTTTGATGAAACTAATCTTGTTTGGTCAAAAGTCGGTCCTTCAAATTCCAATATGCAGGTCATGGACAGCAACGTCGATTACTCGAAGTTTATGAATATTCCTGCTACACATCCTGACCTGGTATCCTGACCAACCACGTGGCATCAGCGAAACACAACGAAATTCTATGGATGATGCTACGGATGACTCGACTCCGGACTACCATTTAGCTCTGGACATACTCCTACGGATACACAAAATTCCGGAGCACTTTCAAGTCCGTCCGGACTAGTTAACACTGGAAGAAATAGTGTTGAAGAACTAACTAGTTCATCCGTACCTCTAAATACGGAAACATCTACTCCGGACGAAGCTCAACCAGTCGATACAACTGAACCACCCAATCTGGAAGAGCTTCAAATTGTTCAAGATCAACCAACACACGCACGAATTATAGATGGACCCGAAACCATCCCTCGGATCAAGTGATTGGTGATCCTACCGTTGGTGTAAGAACAAGAGCAGCCACCTCAAACATGAGTCTTTACTCATGCTTTCTATCTCAAATGGAACCAAAGGTGGTAGATGAAGCTCTTCAAGATTCAAACTGGATAGAGGCCATGCAAGAAGAGTGAATCAATTTAAGAGAAATAATGTGTGGACCTTAGTACCAAGGCCTAAGTCTCAAGCAAGTCATTGGCGTTAAATGGGTGTTCCGGAACAAGCTTGATACGGATGGAATAGTAATCCGGAACAAAGCCAGGACTGGTAGCCAAAGGATATCGTCAAGAAGAAGGAATAGATTATGATGAAACCTTTGCTCCGGTCGCAAGACTTGAGGCAATCCGAATGTTTCTGGCGTATGCTTCATATGAAAACTTCATAGTTTATCAAATGGACGTCAAGAGCGCATTCCTGAATGGAGACCTTCAAGAGGAGGTGTATGTTGAACAACCTCCCGGCTTCATTGAACCTAAGGCAGGACATCTTGTCTACAAACTTTGGAAAGCTCTATATGGTTTGAAGCAAGCTCCAAGAGCCTGGTACGACACACCGTCGAATTCCTACTTGCTCATAACTTCCAAAAAGGGAAGATAGACACCACCCTATTTCTACGACAAGAGAAAGGACACACTCGATCGTACAAATATACGTGGACGATATCATTTTCGGATCAACGAATCCGAAGCTTTGTGAAGAGTTTGCTAAGTTGATGACAAGCAAGTTTGAAATGAGCATGATGGGAGAACCGTCCTACTTCCTTGGAATTGAAGTCAAACAATTAAAGGAAGGAATCTTTATCAATCAGGCTAAGTACACTCGCGATCTTATTAAGAAGTTTGGTATGGAAGGTTCATCTCCCGTCAAAACTCCAATGCCTGTCGGTGCCAAGTTAGATCCGGATGTGGACGGCATATCGATAAATGTGACCGACTACGAGAGGATGATCGGCTCCTTGCTCTATCTTACGGCAAGTCGCCCGGACATTATGTTTGCAACTTGCATTTGTGCACGATATCAGGCAAATCCCAAGGAGTCACATATGCTTCATGTAAAACGGATATTAAGGTATCTCAAAGGGACGATGAATTTGGGCCTCTGGTACCCAAAGGAGTCCAACTTCACCTTATCCGGGTACTCTGATGCCGACTTCGCTGGATGTCGCATCGACAGGAAAAGCACAAGCGGTACGTGTCAGTTTCTTGGAAATAGATTGATCTCATGGTTCAGTAAGAAGCAGAATTCCGTATCAACTTCTCATCGCTGAGGCGGAATATATAGGCTCTTGGAAGTTGCTCGCGCACAACTACTTTGGATGCAAAGTCAACTTACCGACTACGGATTCACCATGTCCTCTATTCCACTTTACTATGACAACACTAGTGCAATTGCCATCAGCAACAATCCTGTCATGCATCCTAAGACGAAGCACATTGAGGTCCGATATCACTTCATACGCGATCATGTTCTCAAAAACCATATTTCACTGGAACATGTTGCCACCGAAGATCAATTAGCGAGACATATTTACAAAGCCCCTACCTGATGCGAGGTTTTTCGAACTACTCTTCCGACTAGGTATGCTCGACTTCTCTGCATAGTTTCTCATTTGAATTACACAACGGTATATTTACTCACAGACCATGCATTGTATGTTCTTGAAAGTAGTAGAAACTCACTAATCGTATTGTTGATCATACTTATTGTTCAACGGTTTCATGCTTCGATATTAATCTCAACCTCATTATGGGAGGATGCTTGCGTTTCCCGACTGAAGTCGTTTAAAGCTAACATAATTACAGTTTATATGATTTACCTCAGTCGGATTCATGATCTTCACATCCATTAATCACCACATGACCAAAGCATGTTCATATAGATTACTCTATTAACGTGCATAGTTGAAGAAGTGAAATGGGCTACCTTGGAATGCCTGGTGGATGAATACACAAACGCATTCGATCAGCTTCAAGTATAGTTTTCTAATAAGATAGACAGTGCTGAACTACAAATTGGAACGGTCAACCGAGAGGATTGCACAATCTACGGGGGAGAAAATGCTTTATATTTTATTTAGTAATACCCCCCGTATATGTCTCATGACCTTTTTCCTTGACTGTCTATCTGAGGGGGAGCTTTTCATTGAGAGGATTAAATGATCTACGGGGGAGCAGCAATGAACCCCTAATATGTCTCGGATTCTCCCTCCTCTACGCTGTTACTTCCGGATCCGACTGGACATGCTTGTTTTAAATCGGAAAAGTGGCATGTGTGGATGTATTTTCTTTCTTCAACCATGCATTTTAATCGACTAATCATCTGCATTCTTTTGACATGTGTTCACCTTATCATTTCACACTCATGAATCCTAATGAAGCCAAATCATATGATCTTTAATTAATCTTAGCTACGCTGTTCAAGCAAGACGGTTTCCTTATGTTGACCTATATGAACTTGTGTATTGCTATCCGACATATGCCCTGACTCAGTAATATTGATCACTTTCACATTGCGTACGTCTACTACATTCCTTGCCATGCATGAGTTCTGTTTCTTATTAGTTCGGATTATGTTGTTTTTCACCGATTATCTTCTCCAATCCGTACTAATCCTTGCCTGTTCAGCTTTTGTATTTTCCGTATATCTTTATTTAGCTACGGGTTCAGATTTTCTTTGCAACCATATTGATAAATCCAGTCCATAGTCTCGGATTTGAAGTGTTGTGGTACTTCTCTTCTCTTCGACTTATTGATCGCAAAGGAATCTACTCTACATTCTCACCAAACTCGTTTATGACGGACAAGGTCTATTATTCATCCGGATACTCTTTCACGAATATTATTAACTCCGGATGAGTGTCGGCTCTTTCCTCCGGACTCCGACTTTGTTCAATTGTGACAATCCACGTATACTCATATGTCGCATGCTTTTGAGGAGGAATAATAATGATTCATTAAATGCCTATCTCGGGTTGCACATACACTTCTCTGGATGGCAACCAGTTGTAATCTCTACTTGGTCATGCGGTCTCCACGACATCGTTTTATTCGGAGACGCCTCGATATCCGGACAAATGACATCGGCATGTCGCGCGGGTCCCCACCTCACTCCCACATTCCTAGACCCGCCGACATTTGCGGACTCGGTCTTATATGTTCCGATCATTCCTGCGAAGCACGAGTATTGCTCATTTCAAATCCCTAACCCTCTCGTTGCTCCTTCTACTGTCAAGACCTCACCTTTCCTCTTTTCCTTCCCATCAAATCTGCCATGGCACCCAGAATCTTTCTTTCCGGCGTTACTCCTGGCCATCTAGTTGATTGGAATGCTATTTCGATCCTCCGGATTGGTTTCTCCAGCTTCGCCCTCTTCTTGAAGCCTCGCACATACTCAACCTGGTCTCCAATCCCATCAATCTTCTTATCGATGACATTCTTGAGTATTACCAACGGATTCGCTGCACCAAAGATTCCATAACCTCTTATGTCCGCGGTGAATCCATCGTCATCACTCCGGCTGTTCTCCGCGCTGCCCTCCACCTTCCTCTTGGTGAACCACAGCGTCCGGATGCCGATCCGATGGCGGCTTCTATGGGGTGCACGAACAAGGGGAAGGAATACAAGGTGAAATCCTTCCAGGGTCGCTATCGATGTATGGCGACTATTCTAAGTCGATGCCTACTGGCTCGCACATCAGCCCTGGACTCAGTTCCGTACGATCTTCTACTGGCCATGTACGGCGTCTTTGAAGGTCTTCCAATGGATTGGGGGATGTTCTTATTTCGTTTGCTACAGAATGGTCACAAAAACCATTCCTTCGGGCGCATCCTCAGCATTGTCTTCCGGCATCTTCGTCCGGACCATTTCGCCCGAGTTGATGCTGTCTCGTTTCCCTCGGCTCTTTACCTTCGTCACCTTACGCCGGACGGGAACATGACCGCTCGCCGACCCACTGTAGCTCTCCGCGCTCTCCCTGCCCCCGAACAACAAGGCGGCTGCTGGTGACCCCTCCGACGACCAAGCCCACGAGGTCGGCTTCGCACACCGATCCTCCCGGATTCGGTCCGTTGTCGCACCCTCCCACTCACGGGCCTCCCAGCCAAGCGTCCATGCTGAACCGTCCGAGGTTGCGGGGCCCTCTCGGCGCATGCGTCTAAAGCCGTTTCCTCGGCCCCCTCTCGCCGCTGGTGTCCCTACTCCCTCCACATCCGCTATAGCCGCTGCGGTTGATACCGTTGTTGCCGTCGCCGCCGCTGATGTCCCGGCCGCTTCTCCAGGAAGCCCCCTTGCCTCCTCTACCTCAACCCCGAGATTACCTTGACCATCTCTCCGCCGTCACCTTAACGGACCTCTGGCTCCGTTTCAGCCTAGCCCACACCTCTTCCATTCCCGACACCGATCTCCGGGTGTTTTACACCCGCAATACCCAATCCCCGGAGACTATGATCATCCGGAATCGGACCACGGCTTTCTTACGACGGCCGCCATTCCCGATGTGTCGTTCCCTACACCCTCCGGCCCAGTCCCTGCTACCCGAAGTCCCTCTCGCTAAGGCTGGACCCTCTTCTCCTGCCACCGCGATTCCCGTGGTTGACTTGTCTGGTCAAAGCGGGTCTCTTGCTCCGGATGCCTCCAATGCTCCGGATGCCTCCGAAGCTCCGGATGCCTCGATGCTCCGGATGCTCCTGCTGCTGCCGCTTACTCTCTGCGGACTCCTCCGCCCACCGCACTCCTGCTCCCTGTTCATGCGGGGGAGTCCTCCAAAGCTCCAGAGTTAGCACTTGGGCGTGCCTCTTTTGGCACGGTCCACTCCGATGCCGTGCTTTCCGCTCACTGGACCGCCATGCCCATGCTCAAAGCGCCCAAATTTTGCCATCGCTGCCAAAGTAGATGCCCTCGGCGCCCAACTACTCTCCGCCCTCACCGACTCCTCCACTTCCATTGAGCGAGAAAATGGATCTTGTCGCCACCTCCGTTCATTCACTATCTACTTCCTTCGCGGATCCGGCGCATACGATGGCTCGTCCTCCCGTTGCTTCCCGGCGATCCGCCAAACCGGGGGAGAAAGTGTCATCCGATCCGTCTACTCCTTCGCCCCCACAACCATCTTCCCGGACCGAGAAGCGCCCGCCACTTCAGTGCTTCGGGGAGTTCAAATTCCCAAACGAAGCCGCTTCTCTCAACCAAGCTCCTCTATCGCACCTCGAGCTCCTCCTCCATCCTCCTCATCCCATGCTGATACCTTCCTCCCATCCTATGCGGAGTTTGACCCGTCCCGATGCGGATGGAAGCTTGCGCAAGGCAATGAAAGCCTATGCTTGCGTCTTCTGTCGAGAGAAGATGTCTTTCGAAATGTATCCTTTCTCTCCGGCCGACATTCGGACTCTTTGTTCGGAGAAAGGACTCTTTACTACGGAAGACATTGACAACTTCTCGAGGGCTGCTAAGATGGAGATGAGGCCGTTTCCATCTCTTTACGAAGATGGGCACTTGTTTGAAGTTCTGCCATGTTGGAATGAGGGCTATCTTCCCAGGTGTGGAGTTAATTCAGACTTACATTGACGGAACTGCCGAGGATAGCAAGCCATGGAAAACTCTCTCAACCATCCTCATTCCGTACCGGATCATGTCGCCACACTTCATGATGGCTGTCTTCATGATTCGGTCCAAACAGATGATTCTCATCGATTCTCATCAGGTTGTGGAGCACTTCGTTAGGAAGAATCAATGGGAACCTCTGTGTCTCGGACTAATCGAAGCCGTGAAGAAAGCCGGATTATATGAAGAGTTGGGTATTACACCCCTGCGTTCGATCGAGAAACTCAAGGCGACATTCCGGGGCAAGAAGCAAGTGCCACAACGGCCAGGATGGAGATAGCTGGAGCCTTTGTTTGTCATTTCATCAAATCGTTCTTAATCGTGACAAACATTGGAGCCAACACTCCACCTTTACGATGCAGCAGACAATGGAGCTAATAGAGAAGGCAGCAACTATGATCTTCAAGTATAGTAAGCCTTATGTACCTTAGTGAAAAATCAGTATTAAGGCTGATTTGTGTTTAGTTGCTGATTAATGAAATTGGTTGTGTTGCGTATTCGTATGATATTCTTTTGCATCGCTTACCGGATCAGATTACAAAGGGTTTGGGCATATCCATAATTGGGGGAGATTGTTGGATCAAACCCCGAATTTGGATAATGCTGATAAAGCCTTATGTAATTTGATCTCGAGATCTTTTGTGTTTATTTGATCATTACAGAAGGTATGTCACTAATCCAAAGATGCACTCGTGAGAGCAAAGCTAAGGACAGGATACATAATCCTGATCCGGACAAGAGTTAGTGTCGTCAAACACTTGGTAAATAACCAAGTAACAAATACATACGGAATAAGGAACAATCCTACGGACTAAGAACTTAAAGGATAAGTGCGGAGTAAGGAAAATAAGTGCGGAGTAAGGAAAATAGATGCGGAGTAAAGAAACCAGATGCGGAGTACGGAATCCGGACTTATTACTCGCCCGGAGTAAGGAACTTACATACGGAGTAAGGAACTTACACACGGAGTAAGGAACTTACATACGGAGTAAGGAACTTACATGCGGAGTAAGGAACTTACATACGGAGTAAGGAACTTACATGCGGAGTAAGGAACCTACATGCGGAGTAAGGAACTTACATGCGGAGTAAGGAAGCGCTGACACGGACTAAGGATTCCAGTACTGAATAGATACGGAGTAAGCAACCACTGACACGGAGTAAGGTTCCGAGCTTCATTAACTACGGAGTAAGGAAAATTACACCGGACCAAGAAGACACTGCTCCAACAAAACCGCATTTAAAGTTATCAGCTCGTGCTGTCCCGATGTAAGACGAATGCATTTAGAACAAGAAGAATCTTACACGTGGATCATCCGGATATGTGGACACAACCTTAATTGTATCTCGGAACTCACAAAGACACTTATACTCTTCAAATCCAAGATCTTGAGCTCCACAATCCGCAGCAGTCAAGGCAGACAGATTACCGAGGGATAGTTAGTGCGGAACGCATTCCGGAACTTCAAGTTCCAAGGTTCTCTCTTAGGAATGTTTTGTATAAATATTCATACTTATACTTCATGTAAACAGAGTGCTTAGGCGGGCAAAAAAAATAGAAAAGGAACTTGGCTAGTGTGTGAGTTCATTGTTGTAAACAGAGTGTAAGAGAGTATTTGCTTCTATTTTGTTGTAATCACCTTGTGATAATAAAACAAAATACTTCCACTATCTGGTTATCTTCCGCAGTGATTCTATCACTTAAACTAGATAAGTCTTTGTGTATTGAGAGAAAAGAAAGAGTTCGAATAAGAGCCTATTCACCCCCCCCCTTTAGGCTCCAAGGGACCATCATCAGTAATTTATGTGACAAAGGTTTCACTGTTTCCTTTTTGTCCAACACCTGTACAGTCAGAGATAACTTATCCGGAGATATTAAATTATCCGGATCAAGAGATGGGGACATATACTTTGTGGTCTTAAGAAATAATTCTTCTGACCCTGTATGCTTCCTCACTACAACATCGGATGAAGATAGTTGGCTATGGCACAAGCGTTGCGCTCATTTAAATTTTAAGACTGTCTAAATTAGCGTCGCTCGATTTGGTTACTGGTCTGCCTAAACATAAATACTCCAGAGACACTCTCTGTCGAGAATGTCAACTTGGCAAACAGACCAAACATAGTTTTAAGAGCAAATCAGTTAATTCAATAACTGCTCCTCTACAACTTCTTCATATGGACCTCTGCGGTCCCATTTCTGTAGCTTCACTTGCCGGTGCGAGGTATACCCTTGTGGTTATCGATGATTTCACTAGGTACACATGGGTCATGTTCCTGAAATCTAAGGATCAAACATTTGAGCATCTTGTAGATCTTTTCAACTGGATAAGCAACTCACAAGGACTGAGCATTAAATGCATCAGGAGTGATCATGGTACAGAATTTGATTTTTCGGATATGAGGTCATATTGTTCTGAACAAGGCATTCAGCATGACTTCTCTGCGCCCACAACTCCACAACAAAATGGGGTAGCTGAGCACAACAATCGCACTTTAGTCAAGGCTGGTAGATCTATGTTAGTAGGGGCAAAGCTTCCTCTCAGTCTATGGGTTGAAGCTGTGTCCACTGCCTGCTATGTTCAGAACAGAACTCTAATAAATAAATCTACCATGAAAACACCCTATGAGATGTGGAGAGGACGAAAGCCTTCAATTTCACATTTCAGAGCGTTTGGATGTACTTGCTATATATTGAACAACGTTAAAGAACCCCGGAATATATTTGAACTAAAATCTGATGATGGGATTTTTATCGGGTACTCATTACATAGCAAGGCTTATCTGGTCTTTAATAGAAAATTTTTTAAAGCTGAAGAATCTACCCATGTGACCTTTGATGAAGCAAACCTGGATTAGTCAAAAGGTTGTTCTTCAAGTTCAATTGTGCAGGATCAGGATGACAACATCGACTATTCAAAGTTTATGAATGTTCCTGTTACACATACTGACCAACCACGTGGCACCAGTGAAGCACAAAGAAATGACATGGATGATGCTACGGATGAATCGGACTGTGGACTTCCATTAAACTCCGGACATACTCCTACGGATATCCAAAATTTCGGAGTACCTTCAAGTCCCTCCGGACTAGTTAACATTGAAAGCAACAGTGTTGAAGAACCACCTAGTTCTTCCGAACCTGCTAATACGGAAACATCTAGTCCGGAAGAAGCTCAACCGGCAAATGTACCTGAACGACCTAATCTGGCAGAGCTTCAAATTACTCAAGATCAACCATCTCATGCACAGAATTATAGGTGGACTCGAAACCACCCTTCAGAACAAGTTATTGGTGATCCTATTGTTGGTGTAAGAACAAGAGCAGCCACCTCCAACATTTGTCTTTACTTATGTTTTCTATCTCAAATAGAACCAAAGGTGGTAGATGAAGCTCTTCAGGATTCGAACTGGATAGAAGCCATGCAAGAAGAGCTGAATCAATTTAAGCGAAATGATGTGTGGACTCTAGTACCAAGGCCTAAGTCTCAGCAAGTCACTGGAGTTAAATGGGTGTTCCGGAACAAGCTTGATACGGATGGAATAGTAATCAGGAACAAAGCAAGACTGGTAGCCAAAGGATAACTTCAAGAAGAAGGAATAGACTATGATGAGACCTTTGCTCCGGTAGCAAGACTTGAGGCAATCAGAATGTTTCTGGCATATGCTTCATATGAAAACTTCATAGTTTATCAAATGGACGTCAAAAGCGCATTTCTGAATGGAGATCATCAAGAGGAGGTGTACGTTGAACAACCTCCCGGTTTCATTGAACCTAAGGTAGGACATCTAGTCTACAAGCTTCGGAAAGCTTTGTATCGTTTGAAGCAAGCTCCAAGAGCCTGGTACGACACGTTATTAGAATTCCTACTTGCTCATAACTTCCAAAAAGGGAAGATAGACACCACTTTATTCATACGATAAGAGAAAGGACATACTCTGATCGTACAGATATATCTGGATCATATCATTTTCGGATCATCAAATCCGAAACTTTGTGAAGAGTTTGTAAAGTTGATGACTGGCAAGTTTGAGATGAGTATGATGGTAGAACTGTCCTACTTCCTTGGAATAGAAGTCAAACAATTGAAGGAAGGGATCTTCATCAACCAAGCTAACTACACACGTGACTTAATTAAGAAGTTTGGTATGGAAGGTTCTGTTGGATCAAGCCCAGAATTTGGATAATGCTGATGAAGCCCTATGTAATTTGATTTGAGATCTTTTGTGTTTTGTCTTTAATCATTGCAGAAGATATGTTATTAATCCGGAGATACACTCGTAAGAGCAAAGCTAAGGACATGATACATAATCCTGATCCGGACTAGAGTGAGTGTCGTTAAACACTTGGTAAATAACCAAGTCCCCCATACATACGGAGTAAGGAAGTACTGATGCGGAATAAGGACCCGAGTCTTTATTCGCACGGAGTAAGGAAACCAGATGCGGAGTAAGAAATCCGGACCACTCACTCATGCGGAGTAAGGATGTGCTAGTACGGAGCAAGCCATCCGATCCTTTAAACTCGCACGGAGTAAGAAACTCATATTGAGTAAGGAACTTACATGCAGAGTAAGGAAGCGCTGATACGGAATAAGCACTCCGACCTTCTCATTCACACGGAGTAAGGAAGCGCTGACACGGACTAAGGATTCCAGTACCAAATAGATACAGAGTAAGTAACCACTAACGCGGAGTAAGGTTCCAAGCTTCATTAGCAACGGAGTAAGGAAAATTACACCGGACCAAGAAGATGCTACTTTAACTTACCGCATTTAAAGTTATCAGCTCGTGGTGTCCCGATGTAAGACAAACTCATTGAGAACCTCAAGAATCTTACACGTGGATCACCCGGATATGTGGACACAACTTTAATTATACTTGGGAACTCACAAAGGCACTTATACTCTTCAAACCCAAGATCTTGATCTCCACAAACCACAGCAGTCAAGGTAGAGAGATTACCGAGGAATAGTTAGTGCTGAACGCATTCCAGAACTACAAGTTCCAAGGTTGTCTCTTAGGAATGTTTTTATAAATATTCATACTTGTACATTTGAAAATGAGTGCGAGCGAGCCTGAATCAACCCTGTGTATGCACAAGAGTTCAAAGACATAATATAGGCTAGCGTATGAATCCTTTTGTAAACAGAGTGTAAAAGAGTCTTGCTTCTATTTTGTTGTATTTATCTTTTGATAATAAAACAAAATACTTCCACTATTTGGTTATCTTTTGCGGTGATTCTGTCACTTAACTAGATAATTGTTGTGTCATAAGAGAATCAAAAGAGTTTCAATAAGTGCCTATTCACCCCCCTCTAGGCTCCAAGGGACCATCAGGTTCATCTCCCGTTAAGACTCCAATGCCAGTCAGTGCCAAGTTAGACCCTGATGTGGACGGCAAATCAATAAATGTGACTGAATACAGAGGGATGATAGGATCCTTGCTGTATCTTACAGCAAGTCGCCCGGACATTATGTTTGCAATCTGCATCTTTGCAAGATATCCGGCGAATCCCAAAGAGTCACATATGCTTTATGTCAAACGGATATTAAGGTATCTTAAAGGGACTGTGAATTTGGGACTCTGGTACCCAATGGAGTCCAACTTCACCTTATCCGGATATTCGATGCTGATTTTGCTGGGTGTCGCATCGACAAGAAAAGCACAAGTGGTACGTGTCAGTTTCTTGGAAATAGATTAATTTCATGGTTCAGTAAGAAGCAGAATTCCGTATCAACCTCTACTACTGAGGCAGAATATATAGCTGTTGGGAGTTGCTGCCCACAGCTACTCTGGATGCAAAGTCAACTTACTGACTACGGTTTCAACATGACATCTATTTCACTCTACTGCGACAACACCAGTGCAATTGCTACCAGCAACAATCCTGTTATGCACCTAAAGACGAAGCACATTGAGGTCAGGTATCACTTCATTTGTGACCATGTTCTCAAAAAGCATATATCTCTGGAACATGTTGCTACTGAAGATCAACTGGAAGACATACTTACAAAGCCCCTACCTGATGCAAGGTTTTCTGAATTACTTTTCCAATTAGGTATGCTTGACTTTTCTGCATAGCTTCACTTAAATCACTCAACAGTATATCTTCTTTCAGAATATGCATTGGGCTTTTATTGAAAGTAATAGATTCATACCAAACTTAATTTTGATCATACTTACTGCTTAACGTGTCCTATGCGTATGATAAATATCAAAGTTTTTATTGGGAGGATGCTTGCGTTTCCCAACTGAAGTCGTTTAAGCCAACATGATTAAAACTTATATGAATAATCTTTTTAGGATTTCATGATCTTGATTCTCATTCTCCACCACATGACCAATGCAGTTCATTTAGATTGCTCTATTATCATGTATGGTTGAAGAAATGAAATGGGTTAGCTCGGAATGTCTGGTGGATGTATATGCAGTCGCAGTCTGATCAGCTTCTGAAGTATAGTTTCCTAAAAGGGTAGACAGCGCTAACTTTCTCTAAGCAGGAAACGTCAACCGAGAGGATCGCATGATCTATGGGGGAGAAAATGCTTCATTGATCAATCTAGTAATACCCCTCGTATATGTCTCATGACCTCTTTCCTGGCTGTCTATCTGAGGGGGAGTCTTTCACTGAGAGGATCGCATGATCTAAGGGGGAGCAAAAGCTTCATTTATTACCTCTGTAATGACCCCTTTTATGTCTCGGATGCTCCTTCCTCTAAACTTTCACTTTCGGATCTGACTGGACATGCAATGATGAATCAAAATTGTGGCATGGCTAGATGTTTTTCTTTCCTCAACCTTGCATTTTAATTGGACAATCATCTGCTTGTTTTTGACATGTGTTCATATCCCCAATTTCACTCATGAATCCTAACTTGGGAAAATCATATGATTTTTAATTTATCTTAGCTATCACTATCAGTATGAACGTTTCGCTATGTTGACCTACATGACTTATGTGTTTATCAGATGTCATATGCATTTTGTTCAGTAATTTGATCATAAATCACATGTATGTGTCTTGTTACTATTCTTACATATGCATAGGTTCTGTCTTTTTTTTAGTTCGGATTATGATGTTCTCACTTAGACTAATTGATCCATATCCGTACTAACTCAACATGTTAGTCTTCTGTTCTTTAGTCTATTTTTCAAGCTACAGGTTCAGATTCTCTTTGCACTTTATTGCTCTATCTTGTTTTGATGTCTCGGAGTTGAAGTGTTGTGATACTTCTTATTTCCTCGACACCAAGACAGCAAAGGAATCATTCTTTATCAGCACTCAGCTTCTACGGATTCAGTTTATCTATCATCCGGATGTTCTTCTTTTTATGAACATTTCTCCTCCAGATGAAAGTCGGTGTAATTCCTCCTGACTCGTGGAATTGTCAACTCGCGATAACCAAGTAATTATATTACATCGCGTATTTCTGAGGAGGATAATGATGGTTCATTAAATGCACGTCTCGAGCCCGCCAATTGTCTTTTCAAAAATCCGGAAGTATGCATACAGCTATCATTTTTGAATGGTTAGCACGGCTGCCACGTCATAACTCTATTTGACGGCACTAATACATCAAGTCTAATGACATCAGATAGTCAGGCGGATCACTGCTCATCTCGCTTAAACCCGAGACCCGCTTGCTTTCACGGGAAAGGTCCTATTTATAATGCACTATCAAGCGACGCACGAGGCTATCACTCCCAATTCTCAAAACCCTAAATCCTCGTTGCTTCTTCCAACTCCAAAGTCCTCATCTCATTTTTCCTCCAATCCTTCATATTTCAATGGCAGCCCAAGCTCTCTATGGCGTTGTTCCTGGCCACTTGGTAGACTGGTCCGGAATCTCTGATCCTCCTGCCTGGTTCGAACAGGTTCGCCAGCTCCTTGATTCCAGCAACCTCCTCGCCCTAGTCTCTACCCCGGTCGATCTCCTCGTCTCCGACATCCTTGCCTTTTATTAGCATGTTAACTCCAGTGATGAGTCTATCATCTCAGTGGTCCGAGGGAAAACTATCAAGATCACCCCTCAAGTGATTCGTGATGCCTTCCATCTTCCTGAGGGCAACGACTTCAGACCGAGCGCTTTAGCCATGGCTGCGTCCATGGGCTGTCCCAACAAGGTAAAGGAGTACAAGTTGAAGTCTTTTTAGGGCCCTCATCGATGTATGGCCACCATACTAAGCCGGTGCCTACTGGCTCGCTCCACAGCTCTTGACTCCGTTCCGTACGATCTGCTGATGGCGATGTACGCGGTTTTTGAGTCACTGCCACTTGACTGGGGCGTTTTCCTGTTTCGAGTGCTGCGGAATGGGAAACGGAATTCGTCTTTTGCACAGATTCTGTCTCAAATTTTTCGACACCTTTACCCCACACACTTCCAGGACGAACTGGTGATTCGCTTCCCAGCAAACTTCTACTTCCGTCATCTTACTGCAGATGGGACACTCACCGTTCACTGCCCTCCAGTCTCCCGTGCTCTTGTTGCTGTGTCGGAGCAGCAAGCGAGTCCTGTTGGTGACCCAGTTGCAAGCTCGGGTCATGAAGTTGGCTCTGCTCCCCGGTCCTTCCACTCCCGCATCCGGTCTGCTGCCGCTCCGGCACGGTCCCGCAGTTCGCTGCACAGCGTTCGCGCTGACCCGTTTACTGCTGCAGGGCCCTCTCAGCCGCACCTCCATACGACTGTCTTATCAGCCTCTCCTGCTGCTGGTCCTGCTTCTCCTCACGCTGCTGCTACTGCTGCTTCTGCTGCTGCTGCTGACGCTCCCGCACCCATCTCTCCGGTCACAACAGCCGTTGATGCTGTTCTTCTCGAAATCCCTATCTCTCCTGCGGAAGCTTCTACAGCTCACTCTCCTGTCCCCAAGGACTACATTGACCATCTCTCCACCGACCTCCTTACTCACTACTGGCTACTCTTCTGCCTTGCCCATACTGCAAACATCCCAGAACCTACCCTCCGGTTGTATTACACTCAACACACCCAAAACCCGGAGGATATGATTACTTGGACTTGTGCTCACGGCTTTCTGACGCTGTCCATACTTCAGGCTCCCATTCCTGCTGCTACCTCGTCCGGACCTGCCCACGACGCACGGACGCCCATCCCTGCTAAGGCTGGTCTCTCTCATCCTGTGGATATCCATACTATTGACCTCTCTAGTCAAAGTGGATCTGCCGCCCCTGTAGCTGCACCACCATTGTACTCTCTAGCTGTCGCCAACTCTGCCCTCCACACACCTGCTCCTCTTCATGTGGGTGAGTCCTCTAAGGCTCCTGCCTTTGGCCTTGGATACGCATCTTTTGCAATGATTCTGTCCAAAGCCGCCTTCTCTGCCCAACTTGATCGACTTGCGGAGGACAATCGTCTTCAGACCCAGGCCATCGCTGATCGGGTCAAGGCCATTAGCATCGAGATTTTTTCTGCTCTCTCCTCCTCCTCTCTCTCCATGGATCAAAAGATCGAGATGATTGCCATCGCTCTTAAGGGGCTGTCTTCTTCCATCACGGACTTAACCCATGTCGTGGCTCGTCCCTCCCGCTCTCATCGATCTGCCAAATCGGGGGAGAAGTTATCTGATCCTTCCACTTCCTCTGGCGATGCTTCTCGCAAACGGTCTGCACTTGCTTTTCCTCTAGGCCTCTCAGTGCCTAAACGCCGCCGCTTCACTTCTGGCCAAACCAGCTCTCCTGATGCTGCTGCTCCTACTGCTGTTCCGTCTGGCACTATCACTTTCCTCCCATCATATGCGGAATTTCATCCGGATGATGTTGATGGGAGTATTCTTGCTGCTGCAAATGCCTATGCCTCCTCAATTGCCGAGTGGAGATGTGTGTCCGTCTTGTCCCCCTTCGAACCTAATGACATCCGAACATTGCTGTCTGAGGAGGGACAATTCTCCACTGACGATATTGACAACTACGCCCTGGCAATGAAAATGGAAATGAGGTTGTTCCCCTCTTTACTTGAGGAAGGCCATGATTTTGACATTCTACCTTGTTGGGTTGAGGACCAGTTTCCTCCGGTGGACATCATTCACTCTACATCAATGGTACAGCTAAAAACAGCAGACCCTGGAGAACTCTGTCTACCGTCTTCATCTCTTACCGGGTCAACTCCCCACATTTCATGCTAAATGTATTTCTGATCAAAGAGAAGAGAATCATACTTATTGATTCTCATTCGCCTGATGACCGCCAGATTAGAAGAAATCAAATGAGGATCCTCATTCGAACTTTGTCTGATGCAATCAGACAAAGTACTCTTTACGAAGATTTGGATCTAGCTCTTCTGGGTCAAGATGAAGTACTTACAGGGACGATCCTGAACAAGAAGAATGTGCCTCAGCAGCCCGACGGAAACAGCTGTGGAGCCTTCGTCTGCTTCTTCCTGAAATCAGTTATTACATTTGATGACAACTGGAACAATATCATCAAATTCACCAGTAAGCAGACGATGAAGCTACGAGAGCATGCAGCAAGAATGATCTTTAAATATAGTAAGCCATATGTACCATAAGTTTCATCTGTACTAAGGCTTAATGTATTCTTGCTGACATATGAGTGGAAATGTTTTTTTGCTTATCCTTAACTCTGTGTATTTCTTGCTGCCTAACCGGATCAAATTACAAAGGGTTTGGCATATCCATATTGGGGGAGACTGTTGGATCAAACCCAGAATTTGGATGATGCTGATCAAACCCTATGTAATTTGATTTGAGATGTTCCGTGTTTATTCTTAGTCTGTGCAGAAGATAAAACTTTAATCCGGACCTACTCTTGTAAGGAGAAAGCTAAGGACAGGATACATAATCCTGATCCGGATCATCGTGAGCGTCGTCATTCACTTGGTACATAACCAAGTTATCATCCTGAGTAAGGATTCTTCGTGTGGAGAAATTACTTGACAAAACGACCAAGGAACCCGCATCTAACTAGACCTTGTTAAGTGTTATGGAGTAAGGACAACTGTTGCGGAGTGAGGGAAACTAATACGGCGTAAGGAATCCGAACCAAGTACTGATGCGGAGTAAGTATTCCATACCTACTCTATGCGGAGTAAGGAAGCGCTGATGCAGAATTAGCTATCCGAGTCTTTACTTCATGCGAAGGAAGCGCTTGCACGGAACAAGGATTCCAAGACTACCTGTAGGACCCTATTTTGTCCGGGTTGGACATACTAACCCCATTTGATATACCTTTCTACCCATGCCATATACCTTATTGAACAGGTCCACAATGATCCCATACTTCCAAGGAATGGTCTACCTCAATCTGTACGAGATGGATACAATTGACACGGATGGGGGAGTTCAAAATTAATGACTTTTGCTACAAGTCCTTGAAGCGCCCCAAGACCAACACCAGGTGATGGAGGATGAAAATTCGAGACCAACGCATTTGGTCAAGCTCAAATCGGACTTAAAATGAAGAAGTTATGGCCAAAACAACTTTCGTTGGAAAAAGTCAAACTTGCCAAAAGACGGTCAATGCCCCTGGTCAAACTGCCCGCAAAAGTGATCATGCGAAACTCTTCAAAATGCCTATGTAGCCGAATACGGATCTCCCCAAACAATTCCTGGAAGGTTATCCATTTTTGCATTTTTGATGGGGGTAAAAAGGTAATTAAAAAAAAAACTTCGGGGTTAACCGTTGACCGTTGGCCTGCCGACACTGCGACCCGTTGACCTTCGAAGCCTCGAAGCCCCGAAGCCTCGAAGCCCCGAAGCCCCGAAGCCCCGAAGCTCGAAGCCCCGAAGCCCCGAAGCCTCGAAGCCCCGAAGCTCGAAGCCCCGAAGCCTCGAAGCATCGAACCCTCGGAGCCTCGAAGCCTCGAAGCCCCATTGACCTGCTGATTTCACCTTCGACCCTTGAAGCCTCGCTGCCGACACTTTGACCCGCAACTTTCGAACCTTGACCTACGACCCACGGACCCTCGAAGCCTGTCAACCTCCGACCTTCGACCCTTCAACCCGTTGACCGTTGACCTTCGACCTGCCGACACTCCAACCTTCGAACCTTGACCTGCAATACCAGTAAGTTTTTGGCCCGTTGACCGTTGACCTTCGACCTGCCGACACTTCGACACGTTGACCGTTGACTTTTGCCCCACTGAAATTCGACCCACCAAAGCTTCGACCCTGCCGACACTTCGACCCTGCCGACGCTCCGACCTGTCGACACTTCGAACCTCTGACCCTGTTTTTTTTTGCCTTCGCTGATTTTTCTCGCTGACTTCCTCGCTGGCTTATTTTTCTCGCTGGCTTCACGAGACCCATCTTCTGTGCTGGCCACCTAACAAGGAATAAATCACCAACCTGTCAACCACATGTGCTGCTAAAATACAACTTCAAAAAGGCAATCACGAGCTCCCCTGTTTCCCGCACAAGCTGTCCACCAGACAAAATACAGAATCTGCAATTAAAAAACGCTGCCTTCATAATAGAGCATTAAATGCAGCAATTAATGAGAATCCAGCCAAAAATTTTCTGCAGCCCTTAAGATGCAGTCTTCAGCCCCTGCGCACAGAGAGTTCTTCGGGTGGATTGAAAGGAGAGTTTTTTTTCGTTGAAGAGAGCCATCAAAAAAAAAAAAAAGGAAGAGAGGGGTTTTCATTGAAGAGAGCCATCATCGTGAGGAGAGGGCCTGTTCGTAAAAGAAAAGAGGAGAGAGACCATCATCGCTGAAAAAAAACCTGCTGCCATTTTGCCCCAGCCTCATCCTAGCGCCAACAGAGAGAGAAAAGAAAGAAAAACAGAGAGTTCAAACAAGAAAGGAGAGATAGGAAAAGAAGAGGTGCGGCAGAGAGAAAAAAAAAAGGAAGACTGCAGCCCCAAAACAAAAAAAGCAGAGATCACACCTAGAAAGAGAGGACGTCCTGCAGGAAAGAGAGATAAAAGAAAGAACGCCCAGATTTGCTGCCATTCCATCTCAAATTTGCCCAACTCCTGCCTCCCCCCCCCCCCCCAAAAAAAAAAAAAAAAAAAAAAACAAAAACATCACAAACATCCGCATCCAATTCTTTTTCTTTCCTTCTCTCCTCACTTCTCTCTTCACTTTGCCAGCATTCATACATACACTCACCCCCATTCTAAACCTAGAAAGTTTGCAACATCATTGTCAATCCCCCAATTTTATTTTCGTTCCCCTTTTTTTCACATTTCCAGCAACAAATACCAAAAACAAAAAAAGAAGGTCCATTCGTAGTCGTTGCCAGCGGTACCCTGTTTCTAGCCCGATTCCGACCGACTGCTCTTGGAGTTTCACCCTCCTGTCAACGCCGCTGCTACAGGAACTTCAAGCTAGAGCTCGAGTCAGTTTATTTTTATTTTTATTTTTTATTTTTTACTCTTTATTTTGATTTACTTTGTTCCACTTCACGTATCTATATATTATTATATTGTTTTGTTTTGTGTTGCCTTAATACAGGGTTGTAATTTGTAATAGCAAGTAGTAAAAAAAAAGAGAAAAAAAAAGAAAAAAACAGAGAGCAAAGAAAAAGGGAGAGTGATATGAAAAAAAAAAGAGAAAAAAAGGGAAGAGAGAGAGTGGTCTTAATTGTTGTCATTCTTTTTTATTTATTTTCATTTTTCGAATGCCACTTGCACACACTTCACATTTATTTTGGCAGTGCACCATAGTTAAAAATTCAAATATGCATGTGTAGATTTAGTTTCAATTCGGTCAAAAAATGTGTTTTCCAAACAAAACAAAAAAAAATCGTTTCAATGTTTTCGAACCAAAAATTAGTACTTCAATTTCGAAAAAAAAAAAAAAAAAAAAAAAAAAAAAATAAAAAAATGAAGCAAAACAAAACATAACGTTTTTCTCTACAAAATACAAAAACAAAAAACAAAAAAAAACAAAAACAAAAAATGTATGTTTTCTAAAAAAAAAACCAAAAAATAAAAAATAAAAAAAATCATTTGTCTAGGACTTCAATTTCCAAAACCAAAACCAATCCCTAGGATCTCATTCTTCACTTCAAACAAAAACCCAAAATTTTTAGGATTCCCTTTTTAGAAATTTAGGATAAATCCATTTTAACCATAACTTTAATAAATAACTTAGCTAAATAAAAATCATAGACTTTTTAGGAAACTTAACTTGCTTATGACAAGTACAAATAAAAGAAAAACCTCCTCCTCCTAAATTAGATACCGAAAGGGCGCTATAGGGGTGCTAATCCTTCCCTACACGTAACCAACTCCCGAACCCATCTCTGGATGACGCGACCACACACTTGAAACTACTCAAAGTAGAGGGTATCCAACTGTACCCCAAAAACAGTTGGTGGCGACTCTAAAATTTCTCACCATTGGTCTAGTTTGAGCTCACCCCAAAAAAGGGCCCGGACGAAAACCGGTGATGACACTGGCGACTCTGCTGGGACAAATGAACACTTTAGAGAGTTAGGTCTAGAACTAAGGATTAGGAGGTTATTTTAATTATCTTGTTGTATATATTTAACTGTTGTGCTAAATTGTTTGATTGTTGCTCATATTTACTGTGATTTATTTATACGCTTTAACTACCATGATAGTGGTGATTTACTGCTTTCCATACTTGTTGCATACATGCATAACCCTATACCCGGGTTTAGCACAATTTAGGTTAGCGAGGTTCAGTACGGTCCTCATCGCGTTGATCATTATCCGCAATAGGGCCTCGGACTCCTCACTTAAACTTGAGGTTCTTTTAAGGCACGTCCTTTTAAGATCCCCCTCCGGTAAATCCCATGGTGTACGGAGCCCTCTATTGAGGAAGTTTGGGAACCAAGGAATAAGATAGGGGTAGCAATAAAAGCCCATCAGGGGTATTGACCCACATTTTGTTTGCTGATTCCATGCCATGCTAACCTTTGTTTTGTAGGGTAGTCCTTAAGTCATCCCCTACACATTTAACTGTTTTTTTACAATTGGTTTATTCTTTATCCTGTCTACCTACCTTGATATATATTAACTTGTCATCCCAACCTGTCATCATGCATAACATGACATTCATCATTCATATAGGCATGGCAACTTTCAGTCGTCTCCTAAAAGGCCTTCAGGACAAGGAGACTGTCACAGTAGTGGCCCAAGCATCAAGAGACATTCAACTTCGCCTTGGAGATTTCCCGCCAGGAGAGGCCTACAAGGCAGAACATGTTGTCATAGAAGATCAGCTGGACTACACTAAGGAGGTACAGGCAATATGGAAGCAGTGGTCAGACGAAAGGAAAAGCATATACATACAACAGTTTGGGGATTTGCTCCATGTAACTGAGCTACTGGCCGATACAGATATGCTAGGGGCAGCCATTTATTTCTGGGAACCTCAACGGCGGTGCTTCAACTTCAACAGCCTAGATCTTGTTCCCACAATAGAAGAATACAGAAGATTACTGGATATCCCCGTGGAAAACAAAATGAAAATCTATCTGCCAGAGCCCAGAAGGTCATGCCGAAGGGCCTTTGCTAAGATTATGGGAAAGCCAATATGGGACTCACCGGCGGTCACAACTTACGGTGGGTGCGAATATCTTCCATGGGCAACAATCAAAGAAATAATACAAACTGCAACGGAAGCGGAGGCACACAAATTGCTTACACTAGCTATATATGGGCTAGTCATTTTCCCGAGGATACCGGCCCACGTTGATGGGGCAATTGTAGATTTGGTCCAGCAGGTGCTCAAAGGATGTGACCCTACTCCTGCTATCTTGGCTGAAACCATCCGATCTCTTACTTACCTAAGGAGTAAAGGCTCGGGACAGTTCATGGGGTGCTTACCTCTCCTATGTACTTGGTTGCAAGGTCATTTCCCCGTAGTGTTCATCGTTTCCCTGCTGTTTATCAAGTACCAGCCACAACACTACTAGATATTCTGCTCAGTAAGTGGAGCCTACCAAAAGACTTTGAAAGCTGGAAAAAGAAGTTGGGGAACCTCACAGAAGCTGAAATTACCTGGACTGCTCCTTGGATGCCGGTGGTCTCCATGACATATAGCTGCGGGGACTACAATTGGGTTCCACTTTTAGGTCCCTGGGGAGGAACTGCATATGCACCACTGCAGGCGGGAAGACAAGTGGGGCGTCATCAGATTATTCCCGTGCTCTTTGGCATGGAAGAGTGTGACTTCACTTACAGCAGAACCATGCTCACAGAAGAAGGCAAGAAGATGTATCAAGCATGGTCCACACCACACAAGATTCAACCCAACAGTTCAAAACCTGGTGTTTTCCCAGCATACATATCTTGGAGGGCACAACACAAGCCACAGCTAACTTCAGACATGAAGGCTATCCTCCAGGAGAATCAGACTTTAAGACAGCAGATCCAGAGGCTAGAAGCATCTCTAGAAGGAACTCTTCAAAGGCTGCAGCTGAGGGAAAAACAGATCGCGACCATAATGAAGCAGCGGGAGGATGCAGGTGAACGACCACCCCAGAGAAAGAGGCACCGTGCTCCTTAGGAGATGACTGGAAGAATGCCTTAGGATCATGTAGTGATAGCTTTCATTTTACATGGCATTTCAACATTGTACGTTTGCATTGAGTGTTTATATTGTGTGTTTTGTTTGCAATAAAGTTGTTTGTTTCTTTAACCCTCTGCATAGACATTCATGCACACATGCATACCAAATGAAAAATCAAATAAATGTTCCCTTGAACCCAGGTGGGTAGTAGCCTCTCTCCAGGATTGCACACTCTTACAATCTCAGATCCCGGCGCAATCAAATACCCCAACCGCAGCCAATGGCAGAAGAAACAGAGAACAGACTCATGGGGTTAGAACATTCACAACAAACCCTACAGGGGCAAATGTCCGCAATTATGGAAATGCTCACAAAATTGACTGAGGAAAGAGGAAGAACCCCGACAGGGGGAACTATCAATCACCACCAAGAGCAGGGACAGGAGGCCGTTCAGTCACCCAACCTAGCTCCAAGCCAGGCACCCACATACCATCCTGCTATGGCACAACCTCCAACCCCAAATCAAACTCATTTCACTATGCCCACACCAGCAAATGTAATGGAAGTGGTGGGTTCCCCAGCTCCTTAGGAAAATATTGAGTCTCCTGCTCTAAGCAGACTTGAGGAAAGATTGAAAGCCGTAGAAGGCATGGACAGCTATGGCATGACCAGCCCGCAGGACTTATGCTTAGTCCCTGGAGTGGTGCTACCGCCAAAATTCAAAATGCCAGATTTTGAAAAATTCAACGGGACCCGATGTCCAAAGACACATTTGGCCATGTACTGTCAAAAGATGGCTGCTTATGCTGGTGAAGACAAGCTCCTCATGCATTGTTTCCAGGAAAGCCTAACTGGGGCATCCCTTCGATGGTACTTTCAGCTAAATGGAAACCGCGTCAAGACATGGAAAGAATTAGCTACTTCCTTCTTGGCACAGTACAAACATGTCACCGAACTGGCACTGGATCGATTAACCCTGCAGTCCATGGCAAAGGGATCCGAGGAGAATTTCAAAGATTATGCACGAAGATGGAGAGAGGCCGTTGTGGAGGTCCAACCTCCCCTTACCGAAAGAGAACTCACTACCCTTTTTATCAACACACTAAAAGGTGTCTACTATGAGAAGTTGATCGGTAACGTCTCCAACAGCTTTGCAGACTTGGTCGCATCCGGTGAACGAGTAGAAAGTGGAATTAAAGGTGGAAAGCTAAAAGGTGATGCGGCTGAGGCATCAAAACGGTTTCAACCACCAGCAAAGAAGAAGGAAAATGAGAGCAACCTAGTATACCAAGCGCACTAGTCAATACAACCAACATTCTACCAAGCGCCAGGGTGCTGCTGGAGGGCACCGGTAGCGCTTATGCCGCACCCGCACCACCTCCCCAATTCATGCCATACCTGCCGCAAGGAGGGGTTCCATTTCCATATCCAATGACACCTAATCCGTTTCAACCAAGAGTGCCATACCCAGAGCAACCAAGGCCAGCAAGTCAAGAAGGACCGGGAGCCTCATTCCAAGGACAGGGGCAACCAAGGGCCCAGACCCAGCAAGCAGGAACGAATCAGGCTTCTCGCCGACCACGACAGGAGTTCGACCCGATCCCAATGACATATGCCGAATTATATCCCAAGCTTTTAGAAGCAAGGATGGTAACTCCTATACCCTTGGGAGAAATAAAGACTCCTCCCCCGGCCTGGTATAAGCCAGATGCTAGATGTGAGTATCATGCAGGTGGAGCTGGACATGATATCGAGAATTGTATAACATTCAAAAGGAAGGTTCAGGCATTAAAGGATGCAAAATGGCTGGATTTCTCCGCACTGTCTGGGACGCCAAATGTGAACAACAATCCTCTCCCAGAACACTCCAATAATGTTGCTAGTATCGAAAATGAAGCACGGCTGGAAAGGGTCTCCCAAGTACAAATGGAGAAAACACATTTGTTTACTCTGTTACAGGAACATGGGTATATACTTGCTAAAGACACGCCAAGGGCAGGAAAAGGAATAGATGGGGAAAAACAATGCCTTTATCACAAGATGTCACGGGGACATGATATCGCAGAATGCACTGAGTTTTCCGAGGTGGTGCAAAAACTCATGGACCAAAGGATGATAGAATTCTCAAGAGGAGGAATGGACAACCAAAGCCACATGACCCAAGAAGATCATTCACACAAATCACCATGGGTGCCAACACCCCTTGTCTTAACTGTTAAGGCTCCGGAGAACCCGTTACTGCCACATGGAATCAAGCCTCTCACTATCCATGCCTCAAGTCTCGTGCCAGACAAGGGGGAAAGGACCGAAATCCCACAACTACCGCATGGAATTGCACCCCTCACCATAGGTGTTCCTGCTCCTTTCCCCTATAAAACTGACAAAGCAGTCCCATGGAATTACAGTTGTGAAGTAGTCCAGGGAGCCACCGCTATAGCAGAAAAGAAGACCAGGAGCGGTCGGGCTTATGCCCCTGAGATAGTTGACAAAGCAAGGAAAGAAAAAGCTGTAGAACAAGACATGGAGCCTACACTGGAAGCAACAAAGAAGGGAACACCGATCACTGAAGAAGAAACCGCAAAATTTCTGAAACTCATGAAGCAGAGCGAGTATAATATTGTGGATCAATTAAGTCGGCAACCGGCTCGTATCTCCTTGCTCTCATTAATGATGGATTCTCAACCTCACCGGGAAGCACTGCTGAAGGTTCTAAGCCAAGCCTACGTTCCTCCAACCATCTCAGTCGCGAATGTGGATGGACTCACCAGTAACCTTATCTTGAATAAAGTAATTAGCTTTGGAGATGACGAGCTACCCCAAGAAGGAAAGGGGCACATAAAAGCTCTGCACATCACGGTCAAATGCAAGGAGCACACCATAGCCCGTGTACTTATTGACAACGGCTCGGCCTTGAACATTATGCCCTTGCATATACTGCAGCAACTTCCAATTGACACGTCCTATATGCGTCCCTGTACGATGAAGGTACGGGCATTCGATGGAGGAAAGCGTGATGTGGTGGGAACTCTGGATGTTCCACTCATGATTGGTCCAACTACTTTTACGGTGGAATTTCAGGTAATGGACATCACTCCATATTACAGCTGTTTGCTGGGAAGACCCTGGATCCACATGGCAGGGGCAGTGCCGTCCAGTCTCCACCAAAAGATGAAGTTTGTAATGGGGGACCAGCTCATCTGCATCTCTAGGGAGACAAGTTTCCTCGTCACCAAACCGGCATCAGTCCCTTATGTTGAAAGCAACGAAGATGTGCCAGAATGCTCCTATCGGGCTTTTGAGATGGTGAACGTCGCTTCAGCCCCAGACCATCGTCTCTCAAAGGCAGCAAAAATGGTTGCAGCCACTATGATCAAACAGGGGTATAAACCGGGACAAGGATTAGGCCTGACAGCTCAAGGGATTCAGAAACCCCTGACCATCCGAGAAAATACCGAAAAGTTTGGGCTAGGCTACGTCCCTACAAAAGCTGATAGACAGAGGGAAGCTATCAAGAAGAGAGAAGTCAGAATGGCAAGATTGCAGAAAAGGCCAGTACAAGAAGAAAGGAGAAGCTTTCCCCCTTTGAATGTTACATTCCGGAGTGGAGGGTTTATCCATAAGAGCCAACCTGAGCCCAAGACGGGGACTGTAGCCGTATTAGACATAACTGAGCATGCACCAAGCGAGATGGTTCAGTTAGTGCGAGAGGATCCCAACCAGCCATTGAACAATTGGACCAGCCTGGACCTCCCCATAATGTAATGCTTACGGGTCACTGGGATTTAATGTATTCTATTTTAATGTACTTTGAAGCTGTGAACATTTGTTTTTCCTTAAACCTTCCAATAAAATGTGTTTTTCAAATCTTTCATGGTGCATTCCATTCATCACATATGCATATCATATTTGGTTACCAACTTGTCATTATCTTATAAACAGGTATCACAATGTCAATAAAAACATGGTATGCGAAAGTGAAATGAGATGCCAAAGGTTTGACTAAAGTCCAAACTGGGAGCAGCCCATGTTTGAAGCTGATGAGAATGAGATAGAAGAGACACCTGAGCTACCGGAGGAGATTATACGCCTATTGGAAAGGGAAGAGCGTTTATCCGTTCCAAGTGAAGACCCAGTAGAAACAGTGAATTTGGGGACGACAGCCGAACCAAAAGAATTGAGGGTGGGATCTTTGATAGCTACCCACATCAGGAGGAAGTTAATCGAACTGTTAAGAAGCTACATCGACATTTTTGCATGGTCATACCAAGATATGCCCGGATTAGACACAGATATAGTGCAACATCACATACCCGTGAAGCCAGAGTGCAAGCCAGTACAGCAGAAATTGCAAAGAATGAGGCCAGAGATGATACTAAAGATTAAAGAAGAAATCAAAAAGCAATGGGATGTAGGTTTCCTAAGTGTCTCCCACTATCCAGAATGGGTCGCTAATGTTGTACCAGTACCAAAGAAAGGAGGCAAAGTACGCATGTGTGTCGACTATAGAGATCTGAATTGGGCCAGTCCGAAAGACAACTTCCCGCTTCCTCATATTGATACCTTAGTGGATAATACAGCAAAACATGCCCTATTCTCCTTCATGGATGGTTTCTCGGGCTATAATCAAATTCGTATGGCCCCCGAACACAAAGAGAGGACCACATTCACAACACTTTGGGGCACCTTTTGCTATAACGTGATGCCTTTTGGCCTGAGGAATGCAGGGGCAACCTATCAGCGAGCCATGGTGACCCTATTCCATGACATGATACATAAGGAAGTCGAGGTATATGTGGACGACATGATAGCCAAATCTTGAAGCACTGAAGATCATATCGAAGTACTCCGCAAGCTCTTCAACAGGCTACGGAAATATCAACTGAAATTGAACCCCGAAAAGTGCACTTTCGGAGCCATGTCAGGAAAACTGTTGGGTTTCATTGTGAGCCAAAAAGGAGTGGAAATCGATCCAGATAAAGTTCGAGCTATCCAAGAGATGCCGCCACCACGGACCATCAAGGAGGTTAGAGGATTCCTAGGGCGACTGAATTATATTGCCCGATTTATTTCCCAGCTGACAGCCACATGTGAACCCATTTTCAAGACTTTACGAAAGAACAACCCAGAAATTTGGAATGACAAATGTCAAGAAGCTTTTGACAAGATCAAACAATATCTGTCTAATCCACCCATTCTGGTCCCACCGGTACCGGATAGACCTCTGATCCTATACTTGACCGTTCAGGAGTCAGCGATGGGTTGTGTCTTGGGGCAACATGATTCTACAGGCAGGAAGGAGCAAGCCATTTACTACCTCAGCAAGAAGTTCACCATTAATGAAGAAAACTACACGCCCTTGGAGAAGACGTGTTGTGCTCTTGTCTGGATAACGAGAAGATTGAGGCAATACACCCTTTATCATACTACTTGGCTGATTTCAAGGCATGATCCGCTCAAATATCTCATGGAAAAACCATCCATTTCTGAAAGAATCGCCAAATGGCAGTTGATCCTATTGGAGTACGATATCATCTACGTGCCTCAAAAAGCCATAAAAGGAAGTGCGATAACCGACTATCTGGCAGATAGAGCGCTGGAAGACTTTGAGCCCATGACTATTGGCTTCCCAGATGAGCACATTAACATCATTTCGGCCGAAGTATCAGACATATGGACGATGTGGTTCGATGGAGCCTCTAGTCTCTTAGGTCATGGTGTTGGGGCCATCCTGATATCCCCAAAAGGCGAACATTTCCCCATGGCGGCAAAGCTAACCTTCCCTTGTACAAACAATGTGGCAGAGTATGAGGCTTGTGTGATGGGACTTCAAGAAGCCATTCACAATGGAATCAAAAAATTACGAGTGTTCGGCGATTCGGCACTCATCATTTTTCAAGTAAGGGGTGAATGGGAGACTCGAAACCACAAATTAATCCCATATCGGAAATATGTTACAGAGTTAGCCGAGCAATTCGAAGACATCACATTTGAGCATATGCCCAGGGAATGCAACCAGCTCCCTGACGCGCTGGCAACTCTAGCCTCCCTCCTTCGACTAGACACAAAGTTGGAAGTTCAGTCTTTCGATATCCGTATACAAGATGCTCCTGCACATTGCATGGCCATTGAAGAACATACTAAAGAAAAACCTTGGTTTGAGGATGTCAAACAATATTTACTTAAGCAAGAATACCCAGCAGAGGCCACTGAATCTGATAAAAGAAATATCTGAAGGTCTGCATCCAACTATTATTTCGATGGCTCAATTCTGTATAAGAGAAACCACGACATGGTGCTATTGCGGTGTGTGGCAAAAGAAGAATCAACACAAATCATGAAAGAAGTGCACGAAGGGAAATGTGGTTCACATGCAAACGGACATGCATTAACAAGACAAATCATGTGAATGGGCTACTATTGGGTCACCATGGAAAAAGATTGCATTGAATATGTGCGCAAATGCCTCAAGTGTCAAATTTATGGCGACAAGATTCAAGTACCGCCGTCCAAACTACACGTGATGGTCTCCCCGTGGCCATTCTCACTTTGGGGCATTGACGTTATTGGACCAATATCTCCAAAAGCGTCTAATGGTCATCGTTTCATTTTGGTAGCCATTGATTACTTCACCAAGTGGGTAGAAGCAGCATCATACTCTAATGTCACACAGGTTGTGGTACTTCGATTTATACGAAACAATATCATATGCCGATATGTTCTTCCCGAGCAGATCATAACGGACAATGCTGCCAATTTGAACAGCCGGATGATAGAGAGGTTGTGCGAAACATACAAAATTCAACACCGCAACTCGACCCCCTATCGCCCAAAGATGAATGGAGCAGTCGAGGCAGCCAACAAGAACGTCAAGAACATTATCAGAAAGATGACCGAAACGTACAAAGATTGGCATGAGAAGCTACCTTACGCTTTGCATGCTTATCGTACCTCAGTGCGTACATCAACTGGGGCAACTCCATTTTCTTTGGTCTATGACATGGAAGCAGTTCTACCGGTCGAAGTGGAGATACCTTCCCTCTGAGTACTTAAGGCATGGGTCCAAAGTCGTTATGAGCAGTTGAATTTAATTGAAGGCAAGCGCCTGGCAGCAGTTTGCAGAGGACAGCTGTATCAACAGAGAATGATGAACAATTACAATAAAAAGGTGAAGCCCAAAAGCTTTCAAGGGGGTGATCTTGTCCTCAAGAAGATCTTGCCAATCCAGCATGACCATCGAGGCAAGTGGACTCCCAATTATGAAGGCCCATATGTTGTGAAAAAAGCATTCTCAGGAGGCGCATTGATCCTTGCCAAAATGGACGGAGATGAGCTTCCTAATCCAGTGAATAGTGACGCCGTCAAAAAGTTTTATGCTTAACCCTCATGTCTCCCAACAAGATTCTCATTCCTGTAATGAGCGGACTCGGTGAAAACCCGAAAGGGCACCAAGGGTAAAATACAAAGCTCCAACAAAAGACAAAGAGAAAACAAAGGCGGACTTGGTGAAAACCCGAAAGGGCACCAAGGGTAAAATACAAAGCCAACAATAAATCTTGAAGGGTGAAATCAGTTCAGTCAGAAACTGAAAGGATCAGGACCACAACAAATAGGGTCCGTTGCAAGCAGTAGAGACAACATCATCCAAAAAAACAGCGACTGCAAACAGTGGAAGACTTGGTCAAACCTGCGGCACACTCGAATCAAATTTGTACATTATGCTTTTAATGACTTGCGATTCTATTTATCAGATTATGACAATAGGACACTTCTTATGATATAAATATGTTTTGTGGAATTAAACCAGCAAAAATCTTTTTATCTCTTTAATCATGTTACATCGTCTTCATTTCACATTTGAATAGAACATCTTAAATCCCCAATAAGCTCTTCTAGCATTGCCTTATGAGTGGGGCCAAGCTCAAAATCCCCAAACAACTTAAAGCCCCCAATTCGGAGTACTCATATCTCCACGGGATATCACTGTCCCCAGACAAGCCGTCAAATGAATCTCCTCAATGTGGCGAAGCGAAATTTAACAGACCCTTCATGCACAACAGGGAGTTCCCCAGCAAAGACAGGACGGACTTTCCATCCAAAGAGAATGTTGTTCCCCAACAAGTTGAATGTTAGCCAACCTCTCCAACAACGACCAAACCCTCGGTGATACATCATGTGGCATTCAATGCATACATCACATGGCATCACATTGCATCATATTTCACCACAAGTTGAGGTTTATGCATCCCTGCATATAGCACATTGCATTCCATGCATCATTAACATACATTCAACATACTCTGTAATTGCAAGAATGTTGCTGCCTCTGGAGATCTTAGGAGCTCATATTCGGCAAACTTCTCTTCAGGCTATCCTAGCTTTCTTGCAATTTCCCCAAAGTCTAAACGCATCCTTTTGGCACTCGACAACCTTTTTTCCCATTTTGGGTCACCTCGTAGAGCGATCTCCTTGAGTGAACTCGTAGAGGGAGCTTAAATTGGGTTACTTCCCAAACTCACCAATTCCTTCAAGCATTTCCCCAAATACCATTTGATGTCTCCAACAAGTCTTCCCAATTCAAGTCTATCGTTGCTGTGGGCTACTTATTTTCAGTTCAAGCCTATCATTGATGTGGGCTACCATTTTTTAATTCAAGCCTATCGTTGCTGTGGGCTATCCGTTTTCAATTCAAGCCTATCGTTGCTGTGGGCTTTCCATTTTCAATTCAAGCCTATCATTGCTGTGGGCCACCATTTTTCAATCCAAGCCTATCGTTGCAGTGGGCCTTTCGTTTTTTCCGTTTAAGCCTATCGTTGCTGTGGGCTTTTCCATTTTCACTTTAAGCCTATCATTGTTGTGGGCTTTCCCGTTTTCACTTTAAGCCTATCGTTGCTGTGGGTTATCCATTTTCAGTTCAAGCCCATCGTTGCTGTGGGCTATCTGTTTTCAATTCAAGCCCATCATTGTTGTGGCCCTTTTTCATTTTTAATTTGAGCCTATCATTGCTGTGGGCCTTTCAGTTTTCAATTCAAAACCATCATTGTTGTAGTCTTTTTCCATTCTTCAATTCGAGCCTATCGTTGCTGTGGGCTATCCGTTTTCAATTCAAGCCCATCGTTGTTGTGGGCCTTTTTCCATTTTTAATTCGAGCCTATCGTTGCTGTGGGCCTTTCAGTTTTCAATTCAAGCCCATCATTGTTGTGGGCCTTTTTCCATTTTCCAATTCGAGCCTATCGTTGTTGTGGGCCTTTTCTCTTTTTCAGTTCAAGCCTGTCATTGTTGTAGGCTTTCAATCTCTGGTATCAAGTGGCCTTAGATGCCTCATCAAGGTATTATCCAAGCACACCGGCCTGTGAAGCCCCTTTTCCCTCTCGGGGACAAACCCAACCATCGCACTTCTTCCTCTAGGTAAGTCAGGTAAGTGCTCCAACCCGTCCAAAATGACTCCCTTTTATCTTTGTACGCTGTTTGTATACAAACAGTGCACAAAGAGGGGCAGCTGTAGGACCCTATTTTGTCCGGGTTGGACATACTAACCCCATTTGATATACCTTTCTACCCATGCCATATACCTTATTGAACAGGTCCACAATGATCCCATACTTCCAAGGAATGGTCTACCTCAATCTGCACGAGATGGATACAATTGACATGGATGGGGGAGTTCAAAATTAATGACTTTTGCTACAAGTCCTTGAAGCGCCCCAAGACCAACACCAGGTGATGGAGGATCAAAATTCGAGACCAACGCATTTGATCAAGCTCAAATCGGACTTAAAATGAAGAAGTTATGGCCAAAACAACTTTCGTTGGAAAAAGTCAAACTTGCCAAAAGACGGTCAATGCCCCTGGTCAAACTGCCCACAAAAGTGATCATGCGAAACTCTTCAAAATGCCTATGTAGGCGAATACGGATCTCCCCAAACAATTCCTGGAAGGTTATCCATTTTTGCATTTTTGATGGGGGTAAAAAGGTAATTAAAAAAAACTTCGGGGTTGACCGTTGACCGTTGACTTGCCAACACTGCGACCCGTTGACCTTCGAAGCCTCGAAGCCCCGAAGCTCGAAGCCTCAAAGCCTCGAAGCCCCGAAGCTCGAAGCCCCGAAGCCTCGAAGCCTCGAAGCCCCGAAGCTCGAAGCCCCGAAGCCTCGAAGAATCGAAGCCTCAAAGCATCGAAACCTCAGAGCCTCGAAGCCTCGAAGCCCCATTGACCTGCTGATTTCACCTTCGACCCTCGAAGCCTCGCTGCCGACACTTCGACCCGCGACTTTCGAACCTTGACCTACGACCCACGGACCCTCGAAGCCTGTCAACCTCCGACCTTCGACCCTTCAACCCGTTGACCGTTGACCTTCAACCTGCCGACACTCCGACCTCCGAACCTTGACCTGCAATACCAGTAAGTTTTCGGCCCGTTGACCATTGACCTTCGACCTGCCGACACTTCGACCCGTTGACCGTTGACTTTTGCCCCACTGAAATTCGACCCACCAAAGCTTCGACCCTGCCGACACTTCGACCCTGCCGACGCTCCGACCTGCCGACACTTCGAACCTCCGACCCTGTTTTTTTTTGCCTTCGCTGATTTTTCTCGCTGACTTCCTCGCTGGCTTATTTTTCTCGCTGGCTTCACGAGACCCGTCTTCTGCGCTGGCCACCTAACAAGGAATAAATCACCAACCTGTCAACCACATGTGCTGCTAAAATACAACTTCAAAAAGGCAATCACGAGCTCCCCTGTTTCCCGCACAAGCTGTCCACCAGACAAAATACAGAATCTGCAATTAAAAAACGCTGCCTTCATAATAGAGCATTAAATGCAGCAATTAATGAGAATCCAGCCAAAAATTTTCTGCAGCCCTTAAGATGCAGTCTTCAGCCCCTGCGCACAGAGAGTTCTTCGGGTGGATTGAAAGGAGAGTTTTTTTTCGTTGAAGAGAGCCATCAAAAAAAAAAAAAAAGGAAGAGAGGGGTTTTCATTGAAGAGAGCCATCATCGTGAGGAGAGGGCCTGTTCGTAAAAGAAAAGAGGAGGGAGACCATCATCGCTGAAAAAAACCTGCTGCCATTTTGCCCCAGCCTCATCCCAGCGCCAACATAGTCAGTTTATTTTTATTTTTATTTTTTATTTTTTACTCTTTATTTTGATTTACTTTGTTCCACTTCACGTATCTGTATATTATTATATTGTTTTGTTTTGTGTTGCCTTAATACAGGGTTGTAATTTGTAATAGCAAGTAGTAAAAAAAAAAAGAAAAAAAAAAAGAAAAAACAGAGAGCAAAGAAAAAGGGAGAGTGATATGAAAAAAAAAGAGAAAAAAAGGGAAGAGAGAGAGTGGTCTTAATTGTTGTCATTCTTTTTTATTTATTTTCATTTTTCGAATGCCACTTGCACACACTTCACATTTATTTTGGCAGTGCACCATAGTTAAAAATTCAAATATGCATGTGTAGATTTAGTTTCAATTCTGTCAAAAAAATGTGTTTTCCAAACAAAACAAAAAAAATCGTTTCAATGTTTTCGAACCAAAAATTAGTACTTCAATTTCCAAAAAAAAAAAACAAAAAAAACAAAAAAATGAAGCAAAACAAAACAAAACGTTTTTCTCTACAAAATACAAAAAAAAAAAACAAAAACAAAACAAAAACAAAAAATGTATGTTTTCTAAAAAAAAAAACCAAAAATAAAAATAAAAAAATCATTTGTCTAGGACTTCAATTTCCAAAACCAAAACCACTCCCTAGGATCTCATTCTCCACTTCAAACAAAAACCCAAAATTTTTAGGATTCCCTTTTTAGAAATTTAGGATAAATCCATTTTAACTATAACTTTAATAAATAACTTAGCTAAATAAAAATCATAGACTTTTTAGGAAACTTAACCTGATTATGACAAGACAAATAAAAGAAAAACCTCCTCCTCCTAAATTAGATACCGAAAGGGCGCTGTAGGGGTGCTAATCCTTCCCTACACGTAACCAACTCCCGAACCCATCTCTGATGACGCAGACCACACACTTGAAACTACTCAAAGTAGACGGTATCCAACTGTACCCCAAAAACAGTTGGTGGCGACTCTAAAATTTCTCACCATTGGTCTAGTTTGAGCTCACCCCAAAAAGGGCCCGGACGAAAACCAGTGATGACACTACCGATACGAAGTAAGCAACTGATGGTCCCTTGGAGCCTAGAGGGGGGTGAATAGGCTCTTATCTAAACTCTTTTTATCTCTTAAGGCACTACACTAATCTAGTCAAGTGATAGAATCACTGCGGAAGATAACCAGATAGTGGAAGTATTTTGTTTTATTATCAAGAAATTAATACAACAAAATAGAAGCAAGACTCTCTTACACTCTGTTTACAAAGGGATTCACACACTAGCCTAGATTATTTCTTTGAGCTCTTGTGCATACACAGGTTATTCAGGCTAGTTCGCACACGTACACGCTCGTTTACAAATATACAAGTATGAATATTTATACAAACATTCCTAAGAGACAACCTTGGAACTTGTAGTTCCGGAATGCGTATTAGTTTGACTTAGTCCGTTTGAGGCACTAGGAACATATTCCGCAATCCGTAGCCTTTAAGTTCTTAGTCCGCACGAATGTTCCTTATTCCATATGTATTGATGACTTGGTTATTTACCAAGTGTTTGACGACACTCACTCTTGTCTGGATCAGGATTATGTATCCTGTCCTTAGCTTTTCTCTCACGAGTGCATCTCCGGATTAATAACATATCTTCTGCAACGATCAAATAAACACAAAAGATCTTAGATCAAATTATATAAGGCTTTATCAGCATTATCCAAATTCTGGGTTTGATCCAACAATCTTCCCCAATTATGGATATGCCCAAACCCTTTGTAATCTGATCTGGTAAGCAGTGCAAAAAGATAACATACAGAATACGCATCACAACCAATTTCATTTATCAGCAACTAAGTACAATTCAGCCTTAATACAAGATTTTCACTAAGGTACATAAGGCTTACTATACTTGAAGATCATAGTTGCTGCCTTTTCTCTAAGCTCCATTGTCTACTTCATCGTATAAGTTGTGTGTTGGCTCCACGATTTGTCCATAGTCAAAAAGGATTTGATGAAGTAACAGACAAAGGCCCCACAGCAATCTCCATCCGGTTGTTGTGGCACTTGCTTCTTGCCCCGGAATGTCGCCTTCAGCTTCTCAGTTGGACCCAAGGGTGTGATGCCCAACTCTTCATATAAACCAGCTTTCTTCACGACTTGATCGACCTGAGACACGGTGGTTCCCATTGATTCTTTCTTACAAAGTGTTCCACTATCCGATGAGAATCAATGATAATCATTTGCTTGGACTGAATCATGAAGACGACCATCATGAAGTGTGGCGACATGATCCAGGCACGGAATGAGGATAGTTGAGAGAGTTTTCCATGGCTTGCTATCCTCAGCAGTTCCATCGATGAAGGACTGAATTAGATCCACACTGGGAAGATAGCCTTCATTCCAGCACGGCAGAACTTCAAACAAGTGCCCGTCCTTGTATAGAGATGGAAACAGCCTCATCTCCATTTTAGCAGCCCTCGAGAAGTTGTCAATGTCTTCTGTAGTAAAGAGTCCTTTCTCCAAACAAAGAGTCTGAATGTCGGCCGGGGAGAAAGGGTACATTTCAGAAAGACATCTTCTCTCAGCAGAAGACGCTGCATAGGACTTCATTGCTTTGCGAACGCTTCCATCCACATCAGAAGGGTCAAATGCCGCATATGATGGGAGGAAGGTGTCGGCTACGGATGAGGAGGATGGAGGAGGAGCTAGAGCTGCAGTAGAGTAGCTTGGCTGAGAGAAGCGGCTTCGTTTGGGAATTTGAACTCCCTGAAGCACTGAAGAGGCAGGTCGCTTCTCAGCCCGAGTAGATGGTTATGGTGCAGAAGGAGCAGAAGGGGCAGACGGATCAGATGACACTCTCTCCCCCGGTTTGGCAGATCGCCGGGAAGCAACGGGAGGACGAGCCATCGTGTGCGCCAGGTCCGCGAAGGAGGTAGACAATGAATGGACAGACGAGGCGACGAGATCCATTTTCTGCTCCATGGAGGTGGAGGAGTCAGTGAGAGCGGAGAGGAGTTGGGCGCCAAGTGCATCAACCTTGGCGGCGATGGCAGAAATTTGGGCGTTGTGAGCCTGGGCGTGGCGATCCAGCTGAGCGGAGAGCACAGCGTCGGAGTGAACCGTGCCAAAAGAAGCACGCCCAAGGACCAACTCCGGAGCTTTGGAGGACTCCCCTGCATGAACAGGAGCAGGAGTGCGCTGGGCAGAGGAGTCTGCAGGAGTATCAGCAGCAGCAGAAGGGGCATCCGGAGCATCAGAGGCATCCGGAGCAGCTGACCCGCTTTGACTAGAGAGGTCAACCACGGGAATGGCGGCAGCAAGAGAAGAGGGGCCAGCCTTAGCAGGGGAAGGACCCCAGGCGGAAAGGACTGGGCTGGAGGGGGTAGGGAACGGCACATCTGGAATGGAGGCCGGCGTAAGAAAGCCGTGATCCAAGTTCCAGATGATCATTGTCTTTGGGGATTGGGTATGTCGTGTGTAAAACACCCGGAGATCGTTGTCAGGAATGGAGGCAGTGTGGGCAAGGCTAAAACGGAGCCATAGGTCCGTTATAGTGTCGGCGGAGAGATGGTGTAGGTAATCTCGGGGTTGAGGTAGGGGAGGCAAAGGAGCTTCAGGAGTAGATTCCGGGACATCAGTAGTGGCTGCAGCAACAGCGGTGTCAACCGCGGCAGCAATAGCGGAGGTGGAGGGAGTAGGGACATCCGCAGCAGAGGGGACTGAAGAAATAGCTTTAGGGGCACTGCGCTGAGATGGCCCCGTAACCTCGGACGGGTCGGCACGAACACTGAGCTGGGAGGCTCGAGAGTGGGAAGGTGCTGCAACGGACCGAATCCGGGAGGATCGGGGTGCAGAACTGACGTCGGGGGCTTGGCTGTCGGAGGGGTCACCAACAGAACTGCCTTGTTGTTCCGAGGCAGGGAGAATGCGGAGAGCTGCAGATGGTCGGCGGGCTGTCATGTTGCCATCCGGCGTAAGATAACGAAGGTAATAAGCCGAAGGAAATGGAACAGCATCATATCGGGCGAAATGGTCCTGATTAAGATGCCGGAAGACAATGCTGAGGATGCGCCCGAAGGAACGATTCTTGCGACCATTCTACAGCAATCGAAACAAGAACATCCCCCAATCCATCGGAAGACCGTCAAAAACGCCGTACATGGCCAGGAGAAGGTCGTACGGAACGGAGTCCAGGGCGGATGTGCGAGCCAGTAGACATCGACCCAAGATGGTCGCCATACATCGATAGCGACCTTGGAAGGATTTCACCTTGTATTCCTTCCCTTTTTGTGTGCAACCCATAGAAGCTGCCATTGAATCGGCATCTGGGCGGTGAGGTTCACCGGGAGGTAGGTGGAGAACGGCCGGAGTGATGGTGATGGATTCACCGTGGACATAGGAGATGATGGAGTCGGTGGTGCAGCGAATCCGTTGGTAATACTCAATGATGTCGTCGATAAGAAGATCGACGGGATTGGAGATCAGGTTGAGTAGATGCGAGGCTTCAAGTAGAGGGCGAAGTTGGAGAAACCAGTCTGGGTGATTAGATACAACACTCCAATCGACCAGATGGCCAGGATTAACGCCGGAGAGAGAGATTCTGGGTGCCATTGCAGATGAAATTTGAAGAACAAGAGGAAAGGTGAGGTCTTGGCGATGGAAGGAGCAATGAGAGGTTTAGGGATTTGAAATGAGCAATACTCGTGCTTTGCAGGAATGACCAGAACATATAAGACCGAGTCCGCAAATGTCAGCGGGTCTAGGAATTGGCGAGTGAAACAGGGACCCGCTTGACAGGCTGATGTCATTAGTCTGGATATCGATGCGCCTCCGAATGAAATGATGTCGTGGAGGCCGCATGACCAAATAAGTGTAACATCTGGTTGCCATCCAAGTAGTGTGTGTGTGCATCCCGATATTTGCATTTAATGAATCATCATGATTCCTCCTCAAAAGCACGCGACATATAGGAAGACTTGGATTGTCGCAATTAGACTGTGTCAGGAGTCCAGAGGAATGAACAGACAATCATCCGGAGTAAATAATAGTCGAGGAAGAGTATCCGGATGAAAAGTAGGCTGTGTCCGTAGTAGACGAGTTCGGTGAGAGAGTAAAGTAGATTCCTTTGCGATCAATAAGTCGAAGAGAAGAGAAGTACCACAACACTTCAAATCCAAGACTATGGACTAGATTTATCGATACGGTTGCAAAGAAAATCTGAACCTGTAGCTAAGAAAAAATGAAATGAAAATACAAAAGCTTAACAGGCAAGGATTAGTACGGATTAGAGAAAATAATCAGTGAAAAACGACATAATCCGAACTAATGAGAAATAGAACTTATGCATTACAAAGCATGTAAGAGACATATACATACGTGAGAATGATCAATATTACTGAATCAGGGCATATGTCAGATAACAATACACAAGTTCATATAGGTCAACATAGCGAAACCGTCTTGCTGAACAACGTAGCTTTAATTAAAGATCATATGATTTGGCCAATTTAGGATTCATGAGTGAAAAATGAGGAAGCGAACACATGTCAAAAGTAAGCAGGTGATTAGTCGATTAAAATGCATGGTTGAAGAAAGAAAATACATCCAAGCATGCCACTTTTCTGATCCAAAACAGCATGTCCAGTCAGATCCAGAAGTAAAAGTTTAGAAGAGGGAGTATCCGAGACATATTAGGGATTCATTACTGCTCCCCCGTAGATCATTTAATCCTCTCAATGAAAAGCTCCCCCTCAAATAGACAGCCTGGAAAGAGGTCATGAGACATATACGGGGGGTATTACTGAATAATATGTAAAGCATTTTCTCCCCTGTAGATTGTGCAATCCTCTCGGTTGACCTTTCCGGTTTGTAGAAATTCAGCACTGTCTATCTTATTAGAAAACTATACTTCAGAAGCTGATCAAATTGCGATTGAGTATTCATCCACCAGGCATTCCGAGCTATCCCATTTCATTTCTTCAACTATACATGTTAATAGAGTAATCTAAATGAACATCTTGTTGTCATGAGGGGATCAGTGGAAATTAAGATTATGAAACCAGAAAGAGGTAAATCATATAAACTTTAGTTATGTTAGCTTAAACGACTTCGGTTGGGAAACGCAAGCATCCTCCCAATATGAAGTTGATATTAATATCGAAGTATGAATCCGTTAATCATTAAGTATGATCAGCATTAAAGTCGGTATGTATCTTCTACTTTCAATAAAAGCACCATGCATGTTCTGATAATAAGTATCTTGTTGGGTAATGTAAATGTGAAGCTATCGCAGAGAAGTCAAGCATACCTAATCGGATGAGTAGTTCATAGAATCTTGCATCAGGTAGGGGCTTTGTAAGAATGTTCGCCAGTTGATCTTCAGTAGCAACATGTTCCAAGGAAATGTGATTTTTGAGAACATGGTCGCGTATGAAGTGATACCTGACCTCAATATGCTTCGTCTTAGGATGCATGACAGGATTGTTGCTGATAGCAATTGCACTAGTGTTGTCGCAGTAGAGTGGAATAGATGACATGTTGAAACCGTAGTCAGTAAGTTGACTTTGCATCCAGAGTAGCTGTGCGCAGCAACTCCCAGCAGCTATATATTCCGCCTCAGCAGTAGAGGTTGATACGGAATTCTGCTTCTTACTGAACCATGAGATTAATCTATTTCCAAGAAACTGACACGTACCACTTGTGCTCTTCCTGTCGATGCGACATCCAGCGAAGTCGGCATCAGAGTATCCGGATAAGGTGAAGTTGGACTCCTTTGGGTACCAGAGTCCCAAATTCATCGTTCCCTTGAGATACCTTAATATCAGTTTAACATGAAGCATATGTGACTCCTTGGGATTCGCCCGATATCGTGCACAAGATGTAAGTTGCAAACATAATGTCTGGGCGACTTGTCAGAAGATACAGCAATGATCTTATCATCCCTCCGTAGTCAGTCACATTTACCGATATGCCATCCACATCAGGATCTAACTTGGCACCGACAGCATGGGAGTTTTGATGGGAGATGAACCTTCCATACCAAACTTCTTAATAAGATCGCGTGTGTACTTAGCTTGATTAATGAATATTCCTTCCTTCAATTGTTTAACTTCTGTTCCAAGGAAGTAGGACAGTTCTCCCATCATGCTCATCTCAAACTTGCCTGTCATCAACTTAGCAAACTCTTCACAAAGCTTCGGATTTGTTGATCCGAAAATGATATCATCCACGTATACATGTACGATTAGAGTGTGTCCTTTCTCTTTTCCTAGAAATAAGGTGGTGTCAATCTTCCCTTTTTGGAAGTTGTGAGAAAGTAGAAATTCGACAAGTGTGTCGTACCAGGCTCTTGGAGCTTGCTTTAAACCGTATAAAGCTTTCCGAAGTTTGTAGACCAGATGTCCTGCTTTAGGTTCAATGAAACCGGGAGGTTGTTCTACGTAAACCTCCTCTTGAAGATCTCCATTCAGGAATGCGCTCTTGACGTCCATTTGATAAACTATAAAGTTTTCATATGAAGCGTATGCCAGAAACATCCGAATTGCCTCAAGTCTTGCTAACGGAGCAAAGGTCTCATCATAGTCTATTCCTTCTTCTTGATAATATCCTTTCGCTACCAGTCTAGCTTTGTTCCGGATTACTATTCTATCCGTATCAAGCTTGTTCCGGAACACCCATTTAACTCCAATGACTTACCTGAAACTTAGGCCTTGGTACTAAGGTCCACACATTGTTCCTCTTAAATTGATTGACTCTTCTTGCATGGCTTCTATCCAATTTGAATCCTGAAGAGCTTCATCTATCACCTTTGGTTCTATTTGAGATAGAAAACACGAGTAAAGACTCATGTTTGAGGTGGCTGCTCTTGTTCTTACACCAATGTAGGATCACCAATCACTTGATCCGAGGGATGGTTTCGGGTCCATCGTAATTCCGTGCATGTGATGGTTGATCGTGAATAATTTGAAGCTCCGCCATTTGGTGGTTCACGTATTTCTGCTGGTTGAGCTTCTTCCGGACCAGATGTTTCCGTATTAGAAGGTACGGTTGAACTAGATGGTTCTTCAACACTGTTTCGTCGGTGTTAACTAGTCTGGATGGACTTGAAGGTGCTCCGGAATTTTGGGTATCCATAGGAGTATGTCCGGAGCTAAACGGTAGTCCAGAGTCCGAGTCATCCGTAGCATCGTCCATATCATTTCTTTGTGCTCCTCTGGTGCCGCTTGGTTGGTCAGTATGTATAACAGGAACAGTCATAAACTTTGAATAGTCGATGTTGTTGTCTTGAACCTGTACGTTAGAACTTGAAGAAGCAACTTTTGACCAATCAAGATTAGTTTCATCAAAGGTCACATGGATAGATTCTTCAACTTTAAAAAGTTTTCTATTGAAGACCCGATAAGCCTTGTTATGTAGTGAGTACCGACAAAAATCCCATCATCGGATTTTAGTTCAAATTTATTCGGGTCTCTTTGCCATTTATCAATATATAGCAAGTACACCCAAAAGCTCTGAAATGTGAAATTGAAGGTTTTCGTCCTCTCCACATCTCATAGGGTGTTTTCATGGTAGATTTATTTATTAGAGTTCTGTTCTGAACATAGCAGGCAGTGGACACAGCTTCAGCCCATAGACTGAGAGGAAGTGTTGCCCCTACTAACATGGATCTACCAGCTTTAACTAAAGTACGATTCTTGCGCTCAGCTACCCCATTTTGTTGTGGAGTTTTGGGAGCAGAGAAGTCATGCTGTATGCCCTGTTCAGAACAATATGATCTCATTTCTGAAAAATCAAATTCTGTACCATGATCACTCCTGATGCACTTTATGCTCAGTCCTTGTGAGTTGCTTATCCAGTTGAAAAGATCTACTAGATGTTCAAAAGTTTGATCCTTTGATTTTAGGAACATCACCCAAGTGTATCTGGTGAAATCATCGATAACCACAAGGGTATATCTCGCACCAGCCAGAGACGGAACAGAAATAGGACCACAGAGGTCCATATGAAGAAGTTGTAGAGGAGCGTTATTGAATTAACCGATTTGCTCTTAAAGCTATGTTTGGTCTGTTTGCCCAGTTGGCATTCTCGACGAGAGTGTCTCTGGAGAATTTGAGTTTAGGTAGACCGGTGACAAGATCAAGTGACGCTAACTTAGACAATGTCTTAAAAGTTTAAATGTGCGCATCGCTTGTGCCATAACCAACTATCTTCATCTGAAGCTTTAGTGAGGAAGCATACAGGGTCGGAAGAATCATTTCTTAAGACCACCGAGTATATGTCCCCATCTCTTGATCCGGATAACTTAATAACTCCGGATAAGTTTTCTCTTCTTGTACAGGAGTTGGACATAAAGGAAACGAGAAATCCTTTGTCACATAAATTACCGACACTTAGCAAATTATGCTTCAAACCTTCGACTAGTGCAACTCTAGTGATTGATACACGGCCATTAGTTAAAGTGCCATACCCAACAGTTTTACCCTCGTTGTTGTCACCATATGAAACGGATGGACCTCGTTTTTCATTAACTTCTACGAGCAGAGTCGATCACCCGTCATATGTCCGGAGCATCCACTATCGAGGATCCACTTGCTTTGATTGATCTTTAACTTCAAGTGATCCGGCAATGCATTCCAAGAGATGCTCCTGAAAGACAACGGTTTACACTTTTGGTGCCCAAACTTGTTTCAGGCGGTTAGAGAGAGCAAGCGTATTGTCAACAATTCGGATTTGATTTTGCTAGGACTTTTAGCTCTCCAAGTTGACTTTAACTTGTTAGTTTCAACCGCTTCTTTTATTTGGGTTTTCTTGGGAGAGACACTCCTTTGAGGTTTAGATTTTGTTTTGCTCGAAGAAACCCTTTTATTAAACTGATCTTTATTGGATTGAATTTGATTACAAAGCCAATTACCAACATTCATAGTGATAATGACCCATTTCCTACGAGATGGAATAGACACTATAATGTGAAGTACAAACAGGGGATACGGTCTCTTAGATTTTACCGGACTTTCTACTCTGTTCCGTGGCCTAATCCTTTGCGTTTGGGTGACATGCTCTTGGCCCTAGATACGTCGGCCTTAGCCTTTCCTTTCTTTTTGGGTGCTACAGTTTTGGCTTTAACTGCAGCAGCCTTCCCTTCATCATTAGTTACGGGTCTACTTGCTTCGGGAAGTGCGAATGACCTCAACTCCACGATCATAAACTATGGTGCCACCTTAAATGAAACCATCCAACGGTTTAGATGTACTAACAGGATATAAGTTGGTTAGTTTAGGAGTGAAATCCGGAGGGCACTCGGTAGCTTGAGCTATGGAAGTCGATGGTTCGAACCTAGGCCAGGTTTGTTGCATAAGAGCTAATAGAGATTGTTAACGCTAGTGTGTGTAATTGTAAAAATGAGTGCTATTGTAATCAGCTATAATTGCTTTGCTTATTTTGTTGTAATTATCATCGAGATAATAAAGCAAAATACTTCCACGTCTGGTTATCTTCCGCACCGATTTTACATCTTTTAACCAGATTGTGCTATACCTGTGAGAGCAAAAGAGTTTTGATTTGAGCCTATTCACCCTCCTCTAGGCTCCAAGGGACCAACGGTTCCATCAAAACTATGTCATTTTGATCTTTGGAGTTCACTTAATCAAAACTACATCGTTTTTGATTGTCTGGGTGTCTATATAAGAGGTGGAGGATTCTTAGGTTTAGAGTTCTTCTTTTGGCTAGCCACCGGAGCCGTCGTAGAGAGAGAGAGGGAAGGAGAGCTTCGGTTCTTTGTCGGAGCGTCTTGCGTGGGTGGACGACGTTCGGCATGGGAACGAGAAGGATTTTCTTTGAGGTAGGGGTTCTATCTTCTTGTACCCAATCCGGGGGTTAGGCCCTGCGATCGATTAACTATTGAGTTATGGTGTTGTTGATATTTTATATATATGTAAATTCATATAGGTGTGACCTCCTATATGAATGTTGGCCTTCAATGGCATATTGTTGTGTTTGATATTAAGCCTGTGTAGCTACGCATGTTAGGTGTTTGGTTTTAAACCTATGTGACTGGGTTTTTGAGCCTGTGATTGTATGCGTGCTAAGTGTTTGATGTTATGCCTGTGTGGCAATGTAGCGAATATGTTGGCCTGTGTGGCGCCTAAGAGGCCGTGGCAATGTTTGTAATGTGGATATGTTAGCTTGTATGGCTAAGCCTAAGAGGCTATGGATATGTTAGCTTGTGTGGCTAAGCCTGAGAGGTGTGGATATGTTAGCCTTTGTGGCTAAGCCTGAGAGGCCGTGGATATCCTGGCCTTTGTGGTGCCTGAGATCTGTGGATATGTGAGCCTGTGTGGCTATGATAACGGTTGTACTGTTCGTGACTTGTGGATTGATACTTAACTGTGGAATGTAACTTGTTTATATATTATTGTCAACACACCTGGCACTTGTGCACATTCTCATGTAGATGCTAGGAACATGGGATAGGTTGGGGAGACATGATCCCCTGCGACTGTGGTTGCTCACCCCTCCTACTTTGATGTGTTTTCTTACAGGAACCTACAGGCATTAGGTGGGACCCTAAGGTGGAAGACCGTATTTGTTTTATTGTTTCTTTTCAATTATGTTATTTTGTGGGAACCGATGTAGCCCCAGTGGGCGAGAGGTTGTAAAAAGGGTTTTGACCGTAATAAAGACATGTTTGGTTGTGAACATTGTGGCTTGAATTTTTAATAAAGACATTTGATTTATAACTTAGTGAGTATCTGTTGTGATCTTGTACGATGCCCTGCAAGGGAAGTTGTATTTCTACCCTTTGCCCACCTGGGTGGGTTAAGGGGAGTCACAAACCGGTTTCCTCGGGTTGGAAATCCGGGGCGTGACAATATGGTATCATAGCATGGTCTAGTTGGCCTAGGGTAGTGGGCGGATCTGGTTATCTTGAGTCCTTTGGAGGAGTCTGGAGGGACATGCCCGATCAACACGGTCCTTTTTGAGCCTTTAAGGTGTACTTGGGGTAGTCCGGACCAGAGGTAGGATTTGCATGCATTGGCATTAGGGCACTAGTTGCATTTGTTGTTTATGTGTGCTAAACTTTGTAATGGAATGGATGACGAGATTAAGTGTGAAATGTGCAACTCTGAATTATCTTGAAATATCTTGAGCATGACAACAAGAAAATGTACTAGTATTAATGTATTAGGACCGTGCGCTTGTGGAATTGACGCATGTACAATGTGACTCCATGAGAACCGGAATGTGTGTAATGTGTGTGCTGATTAAATTAATGAGAGGGGTAGAGGTAGTGACGCGATAGATTATGAACGCATTTGACGATTGTGTTTCTTACTTCGTGTCGTAAGAATGCCACCGAGGAGAGTGGCACATGCGTCCGGGGCGTGGATCGATGAGTCATCTGCCCATGAGGGTCTGGGTGCGGGGTAGTCCGCTGGAGGACATGCACTGTGGTTGGCACAGCTACGAGAGGGCATCCAATTGGAAGTCCGAGAGCCGAGGGAGGGTATCCGGCAGGAGGTTCGGGAGGAGGTACGCCAGGTGAAATGGCAGCACAACGGTGGTGCCACCACCACCACCACAACCGGTGGGGGAGCCGCCTCGTGAGCGTGAGAGTTCGCCGGGTGGTAACCCGATTCATGCAGAGGATGATGTGGTGACAAGGTTTTGAAAGGAACAACCTCCAAGGTTCAAGGAGAAGGGGATCCCGTGGTAGGCGAGCATTGGTTGAGGCAGATCGAGCACGTATTCTCCTTTCTCCTACCCCCAGGAGGAGGATAAGGTAAGGCTAGCCATTCGGCGGTTGGAGGGGAATGCTTTGGAGTGGTGGCGAGTGTCGCGGGAAGCCGTGCAAGACAAGACATGATGTGGGACGAGTTCTTGCAGCTCTTTCATGATGAATTTTTCCCCGAGTTGTTGAGGTGGCAAAAAAGGGAGGAATTCGGCGATCGAAGCAGGGATCGAAAATGGTGCCCGAGTATGAGCGAGAGTTTTGGAGTTTGAGTAGATTTGCTCCTGAGACGGTGGCAAGGGAGGACCTGAAGGCCCACAAGTTCACTTTGGGCCTTAGGCCAGCCCCAGGCGAGAGGGTGGTGATGTTACGCTTGAGGACTTATGCTTGAGGTTGTAGACACGGCTTGTATTTGCCGAGAGGGAGCCGGATGATGGGAGGTAGGCCCATCAGGGTCACCATAACCAGGGTGGATTTGAATGTGATTTCGGACCCAAGAGGTCCAAGACAGAGGAAAGAGATAGCAGTTCCTTCCACGACGGGGGACAATCATCGGTGAACCTAGGGAGGACTACCTTTGGTGGTAGTAGGCGGGGCGATTCAGCAGGAGGTCTTCCCGGCGGTTGTCATTCTTGTGGGGAGCAAGGCCACTTCAAGAGGGAGTGTCCAAAGAAGAACCTGGTGATGCAATAGCCGTGGACGAGAGGGCCATTTGAGCCGGGTTTGCCGGAGTGGCAACAGGGGAGTTGGCGGCATGGCATCCAGGCACGAGGAGTGACGCCGGTTTCCGTGCACCAGAGAGAGACCAGCTCGTCGGTGGTAGGCTAGTCGAGCAGGATTGAACCGGACCCGACCTCGGGGGAGGCCGGAGCGGCAGCAAAATGAAGCTAGTGGCAGCCATGGCGGGAACTGTCTAGTGGGTGAGCCGACCGGTTGCACGGGCCAAGGGAGGGTGTTTGCGGCTGAATACCACACCCCAGGAGGAGGCCGAGCTACCACCTCCACACGGCAGAGGGTAGGCAGGACCATCGGTGGTTAGAGGTACCCTTTTTATCTCTCGTACGCTTGTTTCGCACTTTTTGATACGGGTGCATCTTGTTCGTTTGTTTCGGAAGATGATGTTGTGATAAGGTTTCGAAAGGAACAACCTCGAGGTTCAAGGGAGAGGGGGATCCGGTGATAGTGGAGCATTGGTTGAGGCAAATCGAGCACGTGTTCTCCATTCTCCTACCCCGGGAGGAGGATAAGGTGAGGTTGGCCATCCGGGCGTTGGAGGGGAATACCTTGGAGTGGTGGGCGAGTGTCGCGGGAAGCCATGCCGTGCGATACATGTTGTGGGATGAGTTCTTACTGACTTTTCCATGACGAGTTCTTCCCCGAGTCGTCGAGGTGGCAAAAGAGGGAGGAATTCGGGAGTCCGAAGCCAGGAATCAAAAATGGTGCCCGAGTATGAACGCGAGTTCGGAGCTTGAGTAGATTTGCTCCCGAGAGCGTAGCCAAGGAGGACCTGAAGGCCCACAAGTTCACTTTGAGCCTTAGGCCATCCCTTAGGCAGAGGGTGGCGATTCTGCGTTTGAGGACTTATCTTGAGGTTGTTGAGACGACTCGTATAGGCCGAGATAGAGCTGGATGATGGGAGGCAGGCCCATTAGGGTCGTCCATTGCAAGGTGGGTCGGATCGGGATTTAGGATCCAAGAGGCCCACGACCGAGGAGAGAGATAGTAGTTCCTTCCGCAGCCGGGGTCAACCATCGGTGAACCCAGGGAGGTTCACCTTTGGCGGCGAAGAGACGGGGAGGTTCAGCAGGAGGTCTTCCCGGCGGTTGTCTTTGTTGTGGGGAGCAAGGGCACGTCAAAAGGGAGTGTCCCAAGAAAGGCCTGGCGGTGCAACAACCTGTGGACAGGAGGGCCATTTGCGCAAGGTTTGCAGGGAGTGGTAACGGGGGAGCAGGGGAGGCTTGGCATCCAGCATGAGGAGTGATGCTAGTTTACGTGCGGCGGCGGAGAGGCCAACGCGTCGGTGGCAGGCTAGTCGGGCAGGATCTAGTCATACCCGACCTCGGGGGAGGCCCGAGCGAGCAGATCGAAGCTTGAGGGATTGGGGTTAGCATGTGTTAAGGCAGAGAGACCCCCTAGCGGTGGAGTCACCGGTGAGAGGTGTGATCGAGGTGCGGTGTGTTTGTCGAGGCTGCGTGCTAACCATAGGAGATGTAGAGCTTAGTTTTGATTTACATGTGATGCTTATAAGGACGTTTGACTGGATCTTGGGTATGGATTAGCTTACGGCTTTCCTAGCCAAGATAGATTGTTATCGGCGGCGTGTATCCTTCGTGACACCTGCGGGGACTTCTTGCACCTGCGCAGGGGAGTGGGACCGTGAGGCGAGTCGAGCTGGGCCGTCTTGGACTAGTGGGGTGCCATTACCCACAGGTTGGCAGCCCTAACCTTTGCCGAGGAGGGCAAAGTAGAAAAGAGAGTGTGGCCAGCAATTGTTGACCAATTTCAGGATGTCTTCCTTGACCGGTTGAGGAGTTTACCTCCTAAGAGAAGTGTGGAGTTCACCATTGAGTTGGTTCCGGGGACTGGCCCAATCTCCCAAGTAGCTTATCGTATGGGGCCAGCCGAGTTGAGGGAGCTTCAGAGGCAAATAGAAGAGTTGGTGGACCAGGGTTTTATCGGACCGAGTACCTTACCTTGGGGTGCTCCGGTGCTCTTTGCAAAGAAGGCAGATGGCACGCTCGCCTCCGCATTGATTACGGGAAGCTGAATTTGGCGACCGTGTGAAGAACAAGTATCCGTTGCCTCGGATAGATGACCCGTTCGACCAATTGAGTGGGGCCTAGTGGTTTTCCAAGATAGATCTGCGATCGAGATATCACCGGTTAAGGGTTAGGGAGGAGGACATCCCTAAGACGGCTTTTTGGTGTAGGTATGGACACTATGAGTGGGTAATGATGCCTTTCAGGCTCACTAATACACCAAGCGGTGTTCATGCATTTGAAGAACCAAGTCTTTGCTCTATATTTGGATTCGTTTGTTGTGGTGTTGATAACGTGCATTTTATGCCGTTATTTTAGTGTTTATTTAGGATGTTTAAGAGCATGATTAGAGCCTTATTGCTTCATATATCATATATATTTGCTCTAACCCCTAGGAAGATGCTATTTGCAAATACAGGCGTTTTTAAGGTTGTTTTGACAGATTTTGGAGCTCACTTTTGACATAGTAGATGGCCTCAAACAATTGGCGTGCAAGAACAAAAGTTTCTTAGAATGATGTCCTCTACCTACCAAAGAAATTTCAGAGCATTTGGAGCTGCACGTGAATTCACCCATTTCACGTGCAAGCATATTTTTGCTTCTCAGGCCTCTACAGGATGCAAGATAGCTTGGGGAGAAGTTTGAGCTGATTTGGAGGTGCATGTGAATTCACCATATCACATGCAAATTGGCGTGCAGAGATATTTTTGGACTAATCCTATCGTTTTTCCATGCCGATCATTTGTTTCGAACGCCCATGTCCAAATTGTGGATGGAAGATAGAGATTTTAATGTTTCAAGTGTTACTTATCAAAACTACACCGTTTTGATAAATGGGCTAGGGTACACACCCTCAAGGCCCATCCAAACTCTATAAGTAAGAGCTCCATGCCCTCTGCTATCCTTGACCCCCTACACGTTTTTAGAGAGAGAGAGGCTCCACGACTTGGAGGTTGCTCCTTGACCTAGGAGAGCAGCCGTCGCGGCCCGTCGCGGATTTTGGAGCCTGGATTTGAAGCTTTGTTGCGCGCGTAGATAAGAAGAAGATGTTTAGCTTTCTTGCTATGGTTTTGCTTGTAATCATGCGTGAGTAGTTCTTATAATCTAGGGGAGCAATGTAGCCCCCTTGTTGTTTTCTTTGTGTTTATGAATATTGGGTTTGGATGATTGAGTTTTGCATGTTTTATGAATCTGTTCTTAAATTCTATCTTTGGATGTACACCTTGGTATTCTTAGCCCTAGTCCGGGGCGGATTGAGATTCATAACTTATTTTTAATTGGTGTGATCATTATCCTTTTGCAAGTATGATTTATTGGCTTTGCATGTTTGTGTGTTTAGATGACCATTCTGGCATACAACTCTTAAAATGTAATGACCCGTGTGTAACCCGTGTGTAAGAAGTTAACCACAAACACCTTGGATGTTGGTGCACAAGTTTGAGGTAAGAGATGAGCCCAAGAGGGGACTTTTGGGAGGTGCATGTGACAAGTGGTAACGTGCATTTATGCCCTAGGAAGATGCTATGCATATACAGGCGCTTTTAAGGTCGTTTTGTCAAGTTTTGGAGAGCTATTTTGACCTAGTAGATGGCCTCAAACAATTGGCGTGCAAGAACAAAAGTTTCTTAGAATGAGGTCCTCTACCTACCATAGAAATTTTAGAGCATTTGGAGCTGCACGTGAATTCACCCATTTCACGTGCAAGCATATTTTTGCTCCTCAGACCTCTACAAGATGCAAGGAGGCTTGGGGTGAAGTTTGAGTGCATTTGGAGCTGCACGACAATTGGGGAATTGGCGTGCAAATTGGCGTGCAGGCATGTTTTTGCATGGTTGCCTTGGTTTTATCATTCTAATCATCTTTTCCCAAAGGACCAGGTTGGAATAGTGAGTATTTCGGTGTGTATGGATGCGGAAAGGTTGTAACTTGTGTAATCAAAACTACGTCGTTTTGATGCTGGGATTCACTTAATCAAAACTACGTCGTTTTGATGTTGTGTTGTCTATATAAGGAGGAGAATCGCTGGTTCTGCCTGGGAGCGTCTTGTGTGGGGAGGACGGCATCTAACGCGGGAGCAAGGAGGATCTTCTTTAAGGTAGGGGTTCTGTCTCACCTGGTCTGTTCTGGGGGTTAGGCCCTGTGTAGAGGGTTTCTCGAGTTTCTATTGTTATTGTTATATTATTTATATGTAAATTCATATAGGTGTGACCTCCTATATGAATGTTGGCCTTCAGTGGCGTTTTGGTGTGATTTCTGAGGTTGGGTGGTTAGTGCGTGTTAAGTGTTTGATAAAATGCCTGTGTGAATATGCCTGTGTGTATGCTCAGAACGTGTTTGAAATAATGCCTATGAGGCTATGCATATTATGTGTTTGAAATAATATCTCGTGTGGCTGGGTTTGTGAGCTTGTGAATATATGCATGCTAAGTGTTCGACGTTATTCCCGTGTGACTAAGCATATTAAGTGTTTGATGTTATGCCTGTATGGCCTTATGTCTTTGCGTGTTTGCTTGTACACCAGGTGGCTGTGGAAGCCCAGGACTGTTTTGTGTTAGCCTGTGAGGCTGTGGAAACTATGCCTGAGAGGCGGTTAAACTATTTGCCTGAGAGGCGGTTAAATCATTGGCCTGAAGAGGCGGTTAAATCACTTGAATCATTGGCCTGAAGAGGCGGTTAAATCACTTGAATCATTGGCCTGAAGAGCCGGTTAAATCACTTGTGGTTAAAGTGTTAGCCTTGTGAATGTAGAAATGATTGTATTTGCTGGTGGTTTGTTATTATATCTGTTGGAATGTATCACGACACCGCACTCGTACGCATGTCATGTAGATGCTAGGAGCATGGGATGGGTTGGGGAGACATGATCCCCTGCGAGCCGTGGTTGCTCACCCCTCCTATTGTGGTGTGTTTTCTTGCAGGAACCTACAGGCGTTAGGTGGGAACACCTAGGTGGAGGAGTTCCATTTTGTGGCTTTGTTTGATGTTATGTAATTTGTGTTATGTAATTTCGTTGAGGCCTTGTAATCCCAGCGGGGAGATTTTGTAATGAAGTTTGAAACATGATAAAGGCATGTGGTTTGAATTTAATAATTATGTGATTTTGGTCTCGAAAATAAAATGTGAAGTGTATGTTGTTTCCTACCCCTTTATCCAAACCCGGGTAAAGGGAGGGTCACGTTCCGGTCTCCTCGGGTTGGAAAACCGGGCGTGACATAAAAGGACCTCAATGACCATTTGTTGTCCTTGGCTTATGTTTAGCATGTTTTCAATCAGACAACCCTAATACCATGAACCAGTAGAGATAACATAGGGAGGTGAAATTGTGACCCTAAATGCCTTTAATCCTTGAATCTTAATCCTAAAATCAATTTGCTTTCTTTGTTTATTCAGAAAACCAAATAAAAATTAGATCTTTAGTTATAAAAAGAATTCGTTTTTGCCAAGACATTGTTTTAAGCAAGATTAATTTGGTGATTTGAGTTAAAGCTAGATAACTTGGTAATCTCTGTGGGATCGACCCCTTTCTTGTCGCTATTCTATTTAGCATTAGTTAAGGGAATTATTATCTTGAAGAGAGATTTAACGACATTAGCTAGCTCTTTTAGAGAGGCTAAAAATCTGTCCGTCAAATTGGCGCCGTTGCCGGGATTCAACGGTTGACTAGCTTTAAAAATCAACATCGAGTGAAATTATTTGAATTCCGATCTTGGTGTTTTATTTTGTCTTTTATTTTCTGTTATTTTGTGTTCTTTATTTGTTTATTTTGAATTGTTCGGAGTGCTGGGTGTGTTCTTGTTGTTTTACAGAACATACACCAAGTGTTTGAGCAATTCCTAGTTGTGCATGCCAAGACAGGAGTTTATACCATTTAATCGGGAACCTGAAAGATTGCTCGAGCTCGGCGTAGAAAGCGACTAGGGAAACAAGACGTGAGGTGAAGAAGCATTGCAATGCTTAGAGCGATCAGAGAGGTGAATTGATGGCAGATTTAAGGCCTGATGGTGGTGCACTGCAAGGAGGGGCCAATTACAATGGCCAATATCCAGAAGAAGAGGGTAATAGGTTTATGCCCAGAACCTTCTTAGACTATGCGAGACCGATGATGTCAAATCATTATTCTGGGATTTGGTAGACTAGAGTCCAAGCAAATAGCTTCAAGTGAAGCCGGCATTGATCAACATGGTGAGCAACAACACGTTTGGAGGAACAATCGTGGATGATCCACACCAGGCATTTGATGAGGTTCTACCAGGATGTGTGACACCATAAAGATCAACAATGTATCGGAGGAGGCAATAAAGCTAAGGCTTTTCCCTTTCTCTTTAAGGGATAGAGCTCTTGGCTGGTTCAACAGTCTGCCCGCAGGTTCAATCAACACTTGGGAGGAGATGCAGACCAAGTTCATGTCAAAGTACTTCCCTCCTTCCAAGGTGATCCAGCTCAGAGGAGAGATTAGCAGATTCAGGCAAGATGAGATGGAGACTCTTCATGAAGCTTGGGAGCGTTTCAAAGACTTAGTGAGAAGATGCCCTGATCATGGAAGACCCCAGTGGATTCAAATTGAATCTTTCTATACATGTCTTCAGTCCCACTCATAAGACAAGGTGAATGCAATTCTTGGAGGATGCTTGATGAATCTAGAGCCCGACGCACTGCAGAGCTCTTGGAGAGGCTGTCATTAGCCGATTGGCAGTGATCTAATGTGCGTACTTCAAAGCCAAGGGAGAAGATAGCTTCAATCGATAATTCTTCCAATGATATGCAAGCACGATTCAAGCTTTAGTGAAAGGCATGGAAGTATTGGCTCTTAAAGTTGAAGGATCACAACAAGCTTTACCAATGATGAGTAGAGAGCTGGAGTGGAGCTGAAGAAGCAAATTATGTTGGAGGAAAGGGATTGTATCGAAGCGGCAATTTTATCCTCAACAACAACAACAAGGGTACAACCAGACCCAGCAGCAATCTCAGCCATTTCAGAGAAACCAAAACCGAGGGGGAGATACCTCATTTCAGTACAAATATGTGCCCCCAGGGATGAAGCAGAATCCGTATGCTACGAATAATTATTTACATCCACCTCCAGGATTCGAGCGAACTTGACCTCGGCCTCAACAAAGAAAGAGGAAGGGTATATCGGAATGTGGATGAGCCAACCAAAAGAGAGGATAATTTGGAGGAAAGGGTAGTCACCATAGAATCTTCAATGAAGAATATAGAAAAGTTGCTTGTGAGTTTGGCCCAGAATGTAAATCAAGGAGTCTCAGCTAAATCTTTTCCAAGTGATATTGAGGTGAACCCCAAGGAGAGCTGCAAGGCTATTACTCTAAGAAGCGGGAAGGCACTGAAAGAAGCTGAAGAGCCTAAGAAGAAGGCAAATCCCGAAGAACAGAGCAGACCCTTGGAAGCTGATGACCAAGGAAAATCAGATAAAGCTGAAGAAAGAGTGCAAGAAAAGAAAGACAAGCAGCTGAGTCAAGACAGAATAGCTGAAGAATAGAGGCAAGAGCTCAGGCCTATTATGCCATTTCCTCAGAGGCTGAGGAACCAGAGGGTTGAGGAAGAGTATGAGCGCTTCCTGAGTTTGTTCAAGAGGCTTGAAATTAACATTCCATTTGTGGAAATCTTGGAGCAGATGCCTAGGTACAGAAAATACATCAAAGATTTTGTCAAGAAAAAGAGGAAATATGGGGATCATGAGATGGTGGCAGTCACTAACGAGGTGAGTAGTGTTGTTCAACAGAGTTTGCCCATCAAGCATAAAGATCCAGGCGTTTTAATCTCCCTTGTGTGATTGGCAATGCATGCAGCATGAACAGGCGTTATGTGATTTAGGGGCCAGCATCAATTTGATTTCCTATGCTTTGTATAAGCAACTTGGGCTCACAGGAATGAAGCCAACTTCAATCTCATTGCAGTTCGCAGACCGGTCTACTGGAAGGCCTGAAGGGATAATTGAAGACGTGTTAGTTAAAGTGGGCTCCTTCATATTTCCAGCGGACTTTGTAGTTTTGGAGATGGAAGAAGATAGAGGAGTTCAGCTACTCCTTGGAAGACCGTTTCTCAGAACGGGTTGTGCATTGATTGATGTTGCTCAAGGGCAGCTAACTCTGAGAATTAATGAGGAGACCTTAGTCTTCCACATGGGGAAGGCTTTGCAAGGTCAAGAGGAGGAGGACTGCCTTTGGGTTGAAGACCTTGAGGAATTGGTGGAAGACTACTTGGAAGAAGAAATTACCACCACCAATAATGGAGCCCTTCAGCTTATAGAAGCTCAACAAGATGAAGAGATGTACTTGACATTGAGGAAGATGAGCAAACTACAAACTCTTTGGAGCAAGCTGAGGAGGAGAAAGAAGATGACGTGCCTCCAGCTCCGGAATTGAAGGAGCTGCCTGGACACCTAAGGTACGAATTTCTAGACTCTACAAATCAATTCCCTGTCATTGTTGCTTCTAATTTGAATGATGTAGAGTGTACTCAATTGCTAGAAGTCCTTAGGGAACACAAAAAGCCCCTAGGATGGAACATTGAAGACATTAGGGGTATTAGTCCAGGGATTTGCATGCATAAAATTTTGATGAATGATGATTTTAAACCCTTCTTTGAAAGACAAAGAAGATTAAACCTTGCCATGAAAGAAGTTGTTAGAAAAGAAATTTTAAAATGGAAAAATGCGGATATAATTTATGCTATTTCGATAGTGAGTGGGTGAGTCCATTGCATGTTGTGCCCAAGAAAGGGGGCATGACCGTGATTAAAAATGAGAAAAATGAATTGATCCCATCTCGCACTATGACGGGGTGGAGAGTGTGTGTTAACTATAGAAAGCCTGAACAAGGCTACTAGGAAGGATCATTTTCCTCTTCCTTTCATTAATCAAATGTTGGATAGGTTAGCTGGCTATAGTCATTCTTGCTTTTTAGATGGCTATTCCGGGTATAATCAGATCATGGTTAAGCTCGAGGACCAAGAAAAGACCACCTTCACGTGCCCTTTTGGCACTTTTGCATTTAGGAGAATGCCATTTGGGCTTTGTAATGCCCCCCGCCACCTTTCAAAGGTGTATGATGTCCATTTTTCAGGGTTTGGTTGAGGAGATCATGGAGGTCTTCATGGATGACTTCTCGGTGTTTGGTTCCTCCTACCAACAAGTGCTTGAAAAATCTAGATGTGGTCTTAGAGAGATGTGAGGAGAAGGAACTAGTCCTAAATTGGGAGAAATGCCATTTCATGGTAACCGAGGGGATAGTTCTAGGGCACAAGGTGTCCGCACATGGTTTGGAGGTAGACAAGGCAAAAATCTCCACTATTGAGACTCGCCACCTCCAACTAATGAAAAAGGAGTGAGAAGTTTCCTTGGCCATGCTGACTTTTATAGGAGATTTATTAAGGACTTCTCAAAAATTGCAAAACCCATGAGTAGGTTGTTAGAAAAAGACACAAGCTTTGAGTTTAATGCAGATTGCTTAGAAGCTTTCAACATCCTCAAGGGTAAGTTAGTCATCGCACTGTTATAGTCACACCTGACCTGGGCTCAGCCTTTTGAGCTAATGTGTGATGCGAGTGATTATCTTGTGGGGGTAGTCTTAGGGCAAAGGCAAGAAAAGGTGTTTAGGGTCATTTACTATGCTAGTAAGACGTTAGATGATGCTCAACAGAACTATACCACCATCGAGAAAGAGTTGCTAGCCGTGGTTTATGGTCGCAACAAGTTTAGACCCTACCTTTTGGGGTCTAAAGTCATTGTTTATACCGATCATGCTATATTGAAATATTTGTTTGCTAAAAAAGAAGCTAAGCCACGCTTGATTAGGTGGGTTCTCCTCTTACAGAATTTGACCTTGAAATTAGAGACACATAGGGAGCCCTAAATTCCGTGGCTGATCACCTCTCCCGTGTGGAGAATGCACCTAAGTGTCTACCCATTGTAGATGACTTTCCTGATGAGAAGTTGTTTGAGGTGCATCATCTTCCTTGGTTTGCTGACATAGCAAATTATTTAGCCATTGGGTTCATACCCAAGCAGTTAGACTACCACCAGAGAAAGAAATTGGTAGTGGATGCTAAGAAATACATTTGGGAAGACCCTATTCTCTATAGGAGGTGTCCAGACCAAATCATTAGAAAGTGTGTCCTTGAGGAGGAGGTAGATGACATAATACATCATTGTCATGCATCACATTATGGGGGCCACTTTGGGGTGCAAAGAACTGTGGCTAAAATCATGCAGTGTGGCTTTTATTGGCCTCACATGGTGAAAGACACCTATGTCTACATCAAAAAGTGTGATAGATGTCAAAGGGTAGGTGGTTTGTCTAGGAAAAATGAGATGCCCTTAACCTGGAATCCTTCCGGTTGAAATTTTTGACATTTGGGGCATTGACTTCATGGGGCCATTCCCCAATTCGATGGGTATTCATACATTTTGCTTCTTGTGGATTATGTGTCTAAGTGGGTAGAAGTTATTCCTACTAGAGTGAATGATGCTAGGGTTGTGACTCACTTCCTTACTAGGAACATCTTTAGCCATTTTGGGACACCAAGGGCTATAATTAGTGATGAGGGTAGTCATTTCCGCAACAAATTGTTTGACAAATTATTGAACAAGTATGGTGTCACTCATAGGAAGTCTTTAGCTTACCACCCACAAGCTAATGGACAAGCGAAGTGTCCAACAGAGAGATTAAGGCCATTTTAGAGAAAACTGTTGGAGCCAATAGGAAAGATTGGTCTCAAAGGCTTGATGAAGCCTTATGGGCATATAGGATAGCTTACAAAACTCCCATTGGGATGTCACCTTATCGTATTCTATATGGTAAGGCATGCCACTTGCCTGTGGAACTAGAACACAAGGCTCATTGGGCCTTGAAGAAGTTAAATTTTAACCCACAAGAGATCAAGGAGCTTAGGATGACTCAATTAATTGAGTTAGATGAGCTTAGGCTGGATGCCTATGATAGTGCTAAATTTTACAAAGAAAGAACTAAGAAATGGCATGATAGGCAACTCAATAATGAACCTTTAACCTTAGGGCGAGAAAGTTCTTCTATTTAACACAAGGTTGAGGTTATTTCCTGGAAAATTAAGGTCCAAGTGGATGGGACCTTTTGTGATAATTGATAAGAAGCCATATGGGAGCTTTGAGCTCCAAGCTGTAGATGGCAAGAAATTTTGGGTGAAAGGCAACAGACTGAAACCATACTTTGATTCAACTCAGAGGGAGATAGTTGATTCCCTCTCTTTTACCATTGCATGATCATAACTTAAAGTCTAGCTACAGACTTTAAATAAAGCGCTAGTTGGGAGGCAACCCAATGTTTATTGCTATGTTTTATTTTATGTTATTTTCTTTTATTTATTTTATTCAATAAATTTGTTTGCAAGCTAACCATTGTGTAGGAGACTTTGCTTCTTTCTTAACTAACCATTTGCGGAATGAGCAAATTATTGGGTCCTGAACTTGTGGAATTGTTTTTAAAGTCAAAGTCAAGGAGTAAGGAGCAAGTGAAGCCCAAAAGTGCTTGAAGATGGGCTCAAACAATTCACGTGCAAGACTTAAAGATGGTCCATAATGCACAAGCAACAAAGTGGAGAAATTTGGGCCAGTTTGAGCCTGAACGTGAATTTGCACATGAATTGCCCAATTCACGTGCACCTCCTTTTGAGCTGTAACTTTCTGGACTGGTAGATGAAGACCATGTGAAACACGTTTACTCTTGCACGCGAATTGCTAGCTGTCATATGGAGGCTCAAAAATGCAAACTACCAATTTTAGCCCTCCTAGAAGCTTCAAACAATTCACGTGCGAAGGGACTATTGCTTGCCGGCTCAAGAGGGATCCACCACCAAAGTTTGGGACGATCCCGACTTGCACGCCGATTCAACCAATTCACATGCAAGGGCTATTTTGGTCGAACACTCTGAAAATTTAGGGGCACGTGTATGACGCTAATTGGAGCATCTTTCCTTCTGCACGCTATATAAAGAGAGGCCATCTTCAAAGGCTTCCACACCAATTCAGCTATGGGATGTTTGCTTGCTACTACATGATGGCTATTCTGCAAGGGAAGGAAACTTGGGAAGTGCGCGGCGAGACGTCGGTTGACTTTGTGGCTCAAGTGCGATGAATAGTAGCGAATGTCATCTACTATTACGACTTGGCAACCGAGAGGTAAGTGTTTTTCCTACTCCCTATTTTATGCCATGCGGACATAGCATATTTTAAGTGTGGTTTATGGGGGAGTGACTTGAGCCACTTGCTTGTCTTTTATGTTGTGATTGCATGTTTTATTTATTATTTTAAAAAAACTGTTTTTAGTTGCATGGTTGTTTGAGTTGTTTGCTTGAATGATTTGCTTGTGGAGGCATGGATATTAAGTATGCAATTTTGACTTAAAATTTTACTTTTTATGCCACATTAGTATCATGTTGTGATAAGGGTGTTAAAGTAGTTAAAATGTGCTCTGAATTGGTTTAATCATGTCTTTATCTTTTGAATGATATCACCATGTTTTTGGAGCTGAGTTTTGAATATTAGCTGAGCATGAAATGCTATGATAGACCTAAGTAACCCTAAAAGTTGAGTGAAAAAGAAATGAAAAATGAGAACGACTCCATTTAGCCTTTGAGTGCCATTTGAGGGTATGGGTAATAATTGCTACTCTTCTTGCATTCAACATTGGTTATTTAATGGTAGGAGTCAAGTAAGCATGTGATTACTTATTAGTGCTCGGTGTTTGGTGTGTGGAGTTAGGATGCAAGACCTTTAAGTCACTTTGACTTCCTATGTATCCTAATTTTTGTTTGTTGTGTTATAAATATAAAAGGTTGTGATGTAGAATGTGAAAAAGCCATCACTTAATTGGGAAATGGGATGTGAGACATCAATGAATTTCTGTCTCTCCTTATGTAGCAAAATGGCAAGGAGTTTGCATTAGAAAAATCAGTCTTATTTTTGTGTTATGTGAGTTAAAAAAAGAGTGAATAATCCATCAAGGGAGAGCATAAAATGCAACCTTGTAAGGTTATTACTAAAAAAAAATTCGGAATAAAAGCCACAATGGCTTGATGTTTATGTGTGATTATTTATTTGAAGCCATATTGGCTGAATTGTGTTTTGTTTTGAGAGTGTTGAGCTCAATTCTTTAGCTCATGGTTTTAATTTATCAGTTATTAGACTAGAGTGTGAGTTTATTGAGTTTAGATTAGAGTGTGAGTTCAAATAAAGTAGAATAGAGGGTGTGTTTTCTTTGATGAGCACAATAGGGAACTCTCATGATTGCTTGGCAAGTACTTAATCAATAGTTGATGGCGAGTGTAGAGATAGAGTTTTCCATCCATTGTTCATTGATAGGTATTGGGCTTGAGAATTATTATATTTGAGTGAGGCTGCTTATCCTTGGTAAGAACTTAAAGGGAAACTAGGTGCTATTTTATCATGGATTGCTTGCTCATATCTGAAATTTAAGTGGTGATATTGCATGGTTATTGGACTAGGGATATGGACATGAATGAACTAAGCTATGACTCATTTTGATGCTTAAATTCCCATTTCATTATGATAGAGTTGCATGCTTAGGAAACCATGATTCTCCTTGATTGTTATTTTATTTTTCTTCCGTTTGATTGCGTGTTTATTTTATTTTTGTATGCTTGTATGTTTTTGTTTGAGGACAAGCAATGGTTCAAGTGTGGTGTATTTGATAACGTGCATTTTATGCCGTTATTCTAGTGTTTATTTAGGATGTTTAAGAGCATGATTAGAGCCTTATTGCTTCATATATCATATATATTTGCTCTAACCCCTAGGAAGATGCTATTTGTAAATACAGGCGTTTTTAAGCTGTTTTGGCAGATTTTGGAGCTCACTTTTGACATAGTAGATGGCCTCAAATAATTGGCGTGCAAGAACAAAAGTTTCTTAGAATGATGTCCTCTACCTACCACAGAAATTTCAGAGCATTTGGAGCTGCACGTGAATTCACCCATTTCACGTGCAAGCATATTTTTGCTTCTCAGGCCTCTACAGGATGTAAGGAAGCTTGGGGAGAAGTTTGAGCTGATTTGGAGGTGCACGTGAATTCACCATATCACGTGCAAATTGGCGTGCAGAGATATTTTTTGACCGATCCTATCGTTTTTCCATGCTGATCATTTGTTTCGAAGGCCCATGTCCAAATTGTGGATGGAAGATAGACATTTTAATGTTTCGAGTGTTACTTATCAAAACTACGCCGTTTTGATAAATGGGCTAGGGTACACACCTCAAGGCCCATCCAAACTCTATAAATAAGAGCTCGACGCCCTCTACTATCCTTGACCCCCTACACGTTTTTAGAGAGAGAGAGAGAGAGGCTCCACGACTTGGAGGTTGCTCCTTGACCTAGGAGAGCAGCCGTTGCGGCCGTCGCGGATTTTGGAGCCTGGATTTGAAGCTTTGTTGCGCGCGTGGATAAGAAGAAGATGTTTAGCTTTCTTGCTATGGTTTTGCTTGTAATCATGTGTGAGTAGTTCTTATAATCTAGGGGAGCAATGTAGCCCCCTTGTTGTTTTGTTGTGTTTATGAATATTGGGTTTGGATGATTGAGTTTTGCATGTTTTATGAATCTGTTCTTAAATTCTATCTTTGGATGTACACCTTGGTATTCTTAGCCCTAGTCTGGGGCGGATTGAGATTCATAACTTATTTGTAATTGGTGTGATCATTATCCTTTTGCAAGTATGATTTATTGGCTTTGCATGTTTGTATGTTTAGATGACCATTCTGGCATACAACTCTTAAAAGGACCTCAATGACCATTTGTTTTCTTTGTTTATTCGAAAACCAAATAAAAATTAGATCTTTAGTTATAAAAAGAATTCGTTTTTTGCCAAGATATTGTTTTAAGCAAGATTAATTTGGTGATTTGAGTTAAAGCTAGATAACTTGGTAATCTCTGTGGGATCGACCCCTTTCTTGTCGCTATTCTATTTAGCATTAGTTAAGGGAATTATTATCTTGAAGGGAGATTTAACGACATTAGCTAGCTCTTTTAGATCTGCGATCGGGGTATCACCAGTTAAGGGTTAGGGAGGAGGACATCCCTAAGACGGCTTTTTGGTGTAGGTATGGACACTATGAGTGGGTAATGATGCCTTTCAGGCTCACTAATACACCAGCAGTGTTCATGCATTTGATGAACCAGGTCTTTGCTCCATATTTGGATTCATTTGTTGTGGTGTTTATAGACGATATCTTGGTGTATTCCAAGACTGAGAGGGAGCATGTGGAGCACTTGGCAACCGTGTTGCAAACCTTGAGGGACTAGCAGTTGTTTGCTAAGTTTAGTAAATGTGAGTTTTGGATGCAAGAGGTTCATTTTCGTGGCCACGTAGTGTCGGTTGAGGGGGTTAGAGTGGACCCGGCTAAGATTGAGGCCGTATCATCGTGGGAGAGGCCAACCAATGTTTTCGAGGTCCATAGTTTCCTTGGCTTGGCAGGCTACTATCATCGTTTTGTAAAGGGTTCTCCCATTTGGCGGCTCCTATGACGGCGTTGCCAGGAGAAGGGAGTGAAGTTTGAGTGGATCGACAAGTGTCGGCGGCGTTTGAGGCCCTCAAAACCCTTTTGACCACGCCTTGTATTGAGGTTACCTAGGGAGGATATCCCATATGAGGTGTATTGTGATGCATCCAAGGTTGGTTTGGGGTGTGTGCTTATGCGGAGAGCGAGTGTGGTAACTTATGGGTCGAGGCAACTCGAAACCTCATGAGCAAAATTACACTACTCATGATCTTGAGTTGGCGGCCGTCATCTTTGTTGGACTCCATTTTGTCTGGGTTGGACATACTAACCCCATTTGGTGTATATACCTTTTTGCCCATGCCATATACCTTGTTGAATAGGTCCTTAGAGATTCCCCGCCATTTGCACAAGATGGATGCATTGACGCGAACCGGGAAGCCCAAAATGGATGACAATTGCTACAAGTCCCCGAAGTACCCCAAGACTAATACCATGGGATAGAGGAGGAATCCTGGAGGATAACGCACTTGACCGAGCTCAATTCGATTTAAAATGAAGAAGTTATGGCCAAAACAGCTTTCGTTGGAAAAAGTCAAACTGCCCGTAAAAGTGATCACGCGAAACTCCCCAAAATGTCTATTTACGCGAATACGGGTCTTCCCAAACAATCCTTAAAAGGTCGTCCATCTTTGCATTTTGGGTGAGGGTAAAAAGGTAATTAAAAGAAAAAAAACTTCGAGGTTGACCGTTGACCTTCGACCTGTCGACACTTTGACCCATTGACCTTTGAAGTGTAAATACTTGTATTCGGGTAGTTTTTAGAGATAGTCATTCTATGGGAATGTAACTATCTGGACGGTAGTGTAGTCGTCGATGTGAGCATTTTGACTGTACTTGGGCCCGATTCCGAGTTTGGGCCCCGTTTGACCCGATTATTGACTTTTTGGATTTATTGGTTGACTTTGCGTTTGGGCAGTCATTTGGGTGTAATAATATCTGTTTAGTGTTGTGCTCGTCATTTCGAGCGTTTTGACTGTAGTTTGACTCAATTTGGAGTTTGGGGCCTTGGAGGTCAATTATTGACTGGGTCAATGGTTGACTAGGTCAGTTGACTGGCAGAAATATAAATAGTAGAAAAAAAAGAAGATTTCACCTTACGTTTCACATTTGTACGTTTGAGAGAGAGAGAGAGAGCTTGAGAGAGCTTGGAGACCTTGGCGATTTGGGGCGATTTGGGTTCGTGGAGCTCAAAGATTCACTTCAAGTAGGTGTCCTTGACTTCTTATCTTGATTCTATGCTTGGTATGCACGAATTTATCATGATTTATGAAATTGAGCATGAACCCTAGAATTTGGGGAAAACCAATTTTGGGTTAGATCTAATGGTTTAGCATATGCACCGATGGCAGGCCTGTGTGGCGACTGTGGCCGAGCATATTGCGCTGTGGACAGGCTAAGGCCTGAGTTGAGCTGTTGAGCTCGTGGAGCTAGGGCTGAGTTCCCTGAGCTGGGATCCCATGGAGGATCGTGGACAAGTTGTCCTGTGTGAACAGGCTGAGTCCTGATGTCTGTTTGCAGGCTGAGTCCCGATGATTGTCGCTACCGAGCATGTCGCTCACCCCTATTTGTTGTTTACCCCTTTTCAGGTGTGACCCGAGACTAGTGGAGGACTTTCTTCCAGGAGGACGTGCCCACTACTCGATGTATGATACGATCGTATTATATATTTTATTATGTGTTGTATGCCGGACATGGGTCCGTGGACAGATGTATTTGTATACTGTTTGTGATGTGATGTCTGTATGACTGTTTGACTTATTGTATGCATGATGATATATGGGAAAGTACAGGATTACCCTTAATGTATGACTGTACAGGGTTGCATATTTGAGACAGCACCCGCGGTGTAGTCTCCATTGGTGCTAGTCACCAACGCCTTGACCTATCGGGTGCGGGCAAGGGGAAGTGATGTACCCAGTTCCGGGTTCCCTGGAATTCGGGGGCGTGACATGAAGCCTCGAAGACTCGTAGTCTCAAAGCCCCGAAGCCTCGAAGCATCGAAGCATCGAAGCCCTGAAGCCTCGGAGCCTCGAAGCCTCGAAGCATTGGAGATTCAAAGCCTCGAAGCCTTGTAAACCTCCGACCCGCCGACACTCCGACCTTCGACCCTTGACCTTCGAACCCTGTGAGCCTTCGACCCTTCGACCCTGCCGACCTTTGACCTGCCGACACTTCGACCCGTGGACCTTTGACCCTTTGACCTTCGCCCTTTTTGATCTTCGACCCGTTGACCGTTGACCTTCGACCCGCGACACTTCGACCCGTTGACTTTTGACCCACCGAAATTTCGACCCACCGAAGCTTCGACCCTGCCGACACTTTGACCCTGCCAGGCATTCGACCCTTTGACCTCTAACCTTTCTTGTTTGGCCCCTCTCGCTGGCTTTCTCGCTGGCTGCTCACGGGATGTGTTTTTATTTGCCGGCAATTGTCAAAGATGCTTTTCAACGCCTGTCGGATGCATGTGCTCACAAAAAACGAAAAGGCAATCACAAGCTGCCTCATTTTACGCACAGGCTGTCAAATCACCAGACAAAACATAGAATCTGGAAATTAATAATGCTGGGATTCATAATACACCCGACAAAGCATTAAATGCAGCAATTAATGAGATGCAGCCAAATCTCTTTAAAACCAGTATCCTCTCCATTGAAAAACAGGATGGTCACGCCTAGAAAGAGAGGAGAACGCCCAGATTACGCCTAAGCTTCTTCCCTGCGCAAAAAAGAGAGAGAGAAAACACTCAGAGTTCAGAAATTTCCCTATCTCCAGATTCTCGCCCAAAAAAAAACGCCCAAAAAAAAAAAGAAAAAGAGAGATTCACGCCCAGAAAAAAAAAGAGAGAACCCCCAGAAAAAGGGGAAAAGAAGAGAGCACCCATATTTTCGCCCAACTCACTCCCTTTCCCACAACCGAAATCGCCCCTCTTTCCCTCTTTCTTGTTTCAGCTCTCTTTTTCCCAGAAAACGAAAAAAACACAAAAACAACCCAGTTCTGCCCCCCTTCCTCTTACGTTTTCATCAAAAAAAAAAAAACAATTCTTCTTCATTTCCCTATTTCTTACACCCACCTTCTTTATCCCAGTTACCAAAAATTTCAAACCCAAAAAATACGTCACTCCATTCCTCCAAATACTAGGAAATCTTTTTCACAAATCTCATTGCCAGATTTGTTGGTACAATTGGAGCAGACGCCTATAGACATGGACGGGATTCACGCAGCAGTCCGGTGTTCGAAGCTCTAAAGTCGGTTCTATAATCCTAGTCGATTTCTGTCATTTATTATTTCTTAGCTTATTTATCTTTATATTAGAGGTAATTCTTAGTCTTTTCCTGTATATTTTCTTTCTTTTTTCAGTTGTTATTCTGTGTTGTATTTCCCTTGTATTTCGTTTTTTTCTGTATATATTGTATGCTGTAATATGTAAAGAATAGTAGTGAAAAAAAGAGAGCAAAAAATGGAATGAAAACAAAAAAACAAAAGAAAAAAGGAAAAAGAGAGAGGGTGGCTTCGTTTTTTTTGTTATTGTATGTCACAATCACAAAATTCACGTTTTATTCGGATATGCATGTGTTTTGATATGGCCAATTCTTAAACAAAAAAAACAACAAAAAGGGGAACAAACAAACAAAAACCAAAACTTTTAGGATTCCCTTTAGAAATTTAGGGTAAATCCATTTTAACCACGACTTTAATAAATAATGTAGCTGAATAAAAATTATAGGCTTTTTAGGAAACTTAACCACGTCATGGCAGTGCAAATAAAATAGAAAACCTCCTCCTTTGAAAATAGATACGGAAAGGGCGTTGTAGGGGTGCTAATCCTTCCTTACACGTAACCAACTCCTGAATCCTTCTCTCGATAACGCGACCACACCTTTAAACTACACAAAGTAGAGGGTATCCAACTGTACCCCAAAAACGGTTGGTGGCGACTCTAAATTTTCTCACCATTGGTTTAGTTTGAGCCCACCCCAAATGGGCTCGGACAAAAACCAGTAATGACAGCTGGCGACTCTGCTGGGGATTCTTGCTTACTTTAGAGAGTTAGGTTTAGAACTAGGATTAGGAGGTTATTTTAATTGCCTTGTTGTATATATTTAGCTTGTCGTGATAAGCTATTTTCTAGATATAATTGTGGTTTACTTATTTTTTATCTAATTGCCATTATAGTTGTCGTTTATCTTTAAAGCGTGATTTATTTATACGCTTTAACTACCATGATAGTTGTGCTTTCCTGCTTTCCCTACTTGTTGCATCTATGCATAACCCTATACCCGGGTTTAACACAATTTAGGTTAACGAGGTTCAGTATGGTCCCTAGCGCGTTGATCATTATCCGCAATGGGGCCTCGGACTCCTCACTCAAGCTTGAGGTTCTTTTAAAGCACGTCCTTTTAAGATCCCCCTCCGATAAATCCCATGGTGTATGGAGCCCTCATCGAGGAAGTTTGGGAACCAACGAATAAGATAGGTGTAGCAATAGAAGCCCATCAGGGGCATTGACCCACATGTTGTTTGCTCATTCCATGCCATGCTAACCTTTGTTTTGTAGGGTAGTCCATAAGTCATCCCCTGCACATCATATTTGCCTTACTATTCTTTATCCTGTCTATTTGCCCTGATTTGTTTTAATCGCCATCCTAACTCGTCATCATGCATAACACGACAGTCATATAGGCATGGTAACTTTCAGTCATCTCCTAAAAAGCCTTCAGGATAAAGAGGCTGTCGCAGTGGTGGCCCAAGCATCTGGGGACATCCAACTTTGCCTTGGAGATTTTCCACCAGAAGAAGCCCACAAAGCAGAACATATTATCATAGAAGATCAGCTGGACTACACTAAGGAGGTATAAACAATATGGAGGCAGTGGTCAGACGAATGGAAAAGCATATATATACAACAGTTTGGGGATTTGCTCCATGTGACCGAGCTACTAGCCGATAAGGATATGCTTGGGGTAGCCATATATTTCTGGGAGCCTCGACGGCGGTGCTTTGACTTCAACGGCATAGATCTTGTTCCCACAATAGAAGAATACAGAAGATTATTGGATATCCCCGTAGAAAACAAAATGAAGATCTATCTACCGGAGCCCAGAAGATCATGTCGAAGGGCCTTTGCTGAGATAATGGGAAAGCCAGTATGGGACTCGCCGGCAGCCACAACCTATGGTGGGCGGGAATATCTTCCATGGGCAACAGTCAAAGAAATGATACAGACCGCAATAGAAGCAGGGGCACACAAATTGCTGGCACTAGCTATATATGGGCTAGTCATTTTCCCAAGGATACCGGCCCACATCGATGGAGCAATTGTAGATTTGGTCCAGCAGGTGCTCAAAGGATGTGACCTTACTCCTGCTATCTTGGCCGAAACCATTCGATCTCTTACTTATCTGAGGAGTAAAGGCTCGGGACAGTTCATGGGGTGCCTACCTCTCCTATGTACCTGGTTGTAAGGTCATTTCCCTTGTAGTGTTTCTCGTTTTTCTACTGTGTATCAGTTGCCAGCCACGACACTATTAGATATTCTGCTTAGCAAGTGGAACTTACCTAAAGGCTTTGAAGACTGGAGAAAGAAGTTGGAGAACCTCACAGAAGCTGACATTACCTAGACTGCTCCTTGGATGCCGGTGGTCTACATGAGTTATAGTTGCAGGGATTACAATTGGGTCCCACTCTTAAGTCCTTGGGGAGGAACTGCATATGCACCACTGCGCAGGGTGGAAGACAAATCGGGCATCATCGATTATCCCTGTGCTATTTGGCATGGAAGATTGTGACTTCACTTACAGCAGAACCATGCTCGTCAGAAAAAGCAAAACAGATGTATTAAACAGGTGGCCCCACACAAGATCCAACCCAACAGTTCAAAACCTGGTGTTTATCCCGCATACATATCTTGGAGGGCACAACACAAGCCACAAGTGACTTCGGACATGAAGGCTATCCTCCAGGAGAATCGGACTTTAAGGCAAGCATATCCAAAGGCTGGAAGCATCTCTAGAAGGAGCTCTTTAGAGGTTGCAGTGAGGGAAAAACAAGTAGAGACCATATTAAAACAAAGGGAGGAAGTAGGTGAGCGGCCACCCTAGAGGAAGAGGCGTCGTGCTTTACTTAGGAGATGACTGGAAGAATGCCTTAAGATCATGTAGTGATAGCTATCATTTTATATGGCATTTCAGCATTGAATGTTTGTATTGTGTGTTTGTTTGTAATAAAGTTGTTTGTTTTTCTAACCCTCCGCATATACATTCATGTATAAATGCATAGCAAATGAAAAAAAACATCAAATAAAAGTTCCCTTGTACCCAGGTGGGTAGCAGACTTTCTCCAGGATTGCGCACTCTTACAATCTCAGATCTCGCCGCAATCAGGTATCACAGCCACAACCAATGGCTGACGAAGCAGAGAATAGACTCGTGGGTTTAGAACAATCATAACAAGCCCTGCAGGGGCAAATGGCATTGATAATGGATATGCTCACCAAGCTAACTAAAGAAAGAGAAAGAATCCTGGAAAGAGGAACCCCGACAGGGAGAACTACCAATCACCATCAAGAGCAGGGGTAGGAAGCAGTTCAACCACCCAATCTAGCTCCAAGCCAGGCACCCACCTATCATCATGCTATGGCACAACCCCCAACTCCAAATCCAACTCATTTCACTATGCCCGCATCGGGACATGCAATAGAGGTAATGGGTTCTCCAGCCCCGAAGGAGGACATTGAGTCCCCTGCTCTAAGACGACTGGAGGAAAGATTGAAAGCCGTAGAAGGCATCGATAGCTATGGCATGACCAGCCCACAAGACTTATGTCTGGTCCCTGGAGTTTGAGAAGTTCAACGGGACCCGGTGTCCAAAGACACATTTGGCCATGTACTATTAAAAGATGGTTGCCTATGCTGGTGAAGACAAGCTCCTCATGCATTGTTTCCAGGAAAGCCTAACCAGGGCATCCCTTGCCTGGTACTTTCGGCTAAATGGAAACCGCATCAAGACATGGAAAGAATTAACTACTTCCTTCTTGGCACAATACAAACATGTCCCGAGTTGGCACTGGATCGACTAACCCTGCAGTCCATGGAAAAGGGATCCGAGGAAAATTTCAAAGATTATGCACGAAGATGGAGAGAGACTGCTGTGGAGGTCCAATCTCCCCTTCTGAAAGAGAACTCACCACTCTTTTTATCAACACACTAAAAGGCGTATACTACGAGAAGTTGATAGGTAACATCTCCAACAGACTTTGCAGACTTGGTTGTATTCGGTGAACGTGTAGAAAGTGGAATTAAAGGAGGAAAGCTAAAGGGTGATGAGGCTAAGGCATCAAAACGGTTTCAACCACCAGCAAAAAAGAAGGAAAATGAAACCAACCTGGTATACCCATCGCACCCGCCGATACAACCAACATTCTACCAAGTACCAGGGTGCTATAGAGGGTCACCGGTAGCTACCTATGCTGCACCTGCACCACTTCCCCAATTCATGCCATACTTACCGCAAGGAGGGGTTCCATTTCCATATTCAATGGTATCTAACTCATTTCATCCGAGAGCGCCATACCCAGAGGAACCAAAGCCAGCAACTCAGGAAGGACCAGGAGCCTCATTCCAAGGACAAGGGCAACCGAGGGCCCAGACCCAGCAAGCAGGAGCGAATCAGGCTTCTCGTCGACCACGACAAGAGTTTGATCCAATTCCAATGACTTATACGGAATTATACCCCAAGCTCTTAGAGGCAAGGATGGTAACCCCTATACCCTTGGGAGAAATAAAGACTCCTCCCCCGGCCTAGTATAAGCCAGATGCCAGATGTGAATATCATGCAGGTGGAGCTGGACATGATATCGAAAATTGTATAACATTCAAGAGGAAGGTTCAGGCATTGAAGGATGCAAAGTGGCTAGACTTTTCTGCACTAATCGGGACGCCAAATATGAACAACAATCCTCTCCCAGAACACTCCAACAATGTCGCTAGTTTCGAGAATGAAGGACGGTTGGAGAGGGTCTCCCAAGTACAAATGGAGAAAACATACTTGTTTACTCTGTTACAGGAGCATGGCTATATACTTGCTAAAGACACGCCAGAGGCAGGAAAAAGAACAGATGGGGAAAAATAATGCCCTTATCACAAGATGTCATGGGGACATGACATCACAGAATGTAGGGAGTTTTCCGAGGTGGTGCAAAAACTCATGGACCAAAGAATGATCGAATTCTCCAAAGAAGAGATAGACAGTCAAAGCCATATGATCCAAGCAGACATGTCATACAAACCGTCATGGGTGCCAACACCCCTTGTCTTGAATGTTAAGACTCCAGAAATCCCGCAATTGCCCCATGGAATTACGCCTCTCACCATACGTGTTCCTGCCCCTTTCCCTTACAAGACAGACAAAGCAGTCCCATGGAATTACAGCTGTGAAGTAGTCTAGGGAGCCACCGCAGCAGAAAAGAATACCAGGAGCGGTCGGGCATATGCCCCTGATATGGCCGACAAAGCAAGGAAGGAAAAAGCTTGTAGAACCGGACATTGGGCCAACACCTGGAGGCAACAAGGAAAGGACCACCAATCACTGAAGAAGAGACCATGGAATTTTTAAAACTCATGAAACAAAGCGAGTATGATATTGTGGATCAGCTAAGTCAACAACCGGCTCGCATCTCCTTGCTCTCATTAATGATGGATTCCCAACCTCACCTGGGAAGCACTACGAAAGTTCGAGCCAAGCCTATGTTCCTCTAACCGTCTCGGTGGCGAATGTTGATGGAATTGCCCAGTAACCTCATCATGAACAAACGTCATTAGTTTTGGAGATGATGAGCCGCCTCAGGAAGGGAAGGGACACATAAAAGCTCTACACACATTGTCAAGTGTAAGGCGCACACCATAGCCCGAGTACTCATTGATAATGGTTCGCCTTGAACATTATGCCTTTACATATACCGCAACAACTTTCTGGTCGACGCGTCCTATATGCGCCCTGTACGATGAAGGTACGGACATTCGATGGAGGAAAGCGTGAAGTGGTGGGAACTCTAAACATTCCGCTTCGATTGGACCAGCTACCTTTATGGTGGAATTTCAGGTGATGGATATCATGCCATATTACAGCTGTTTGGTGGAAAGACCCTGGATCCACATGGCAGGGGCAGTGCCGTCAAGCCTCCACCAAAAGATGAAATTTGCAATGGGAGACCAACTTGTTTGTATCTCTGGGGAAACAAGTTTCCTAGTCACCAAGCCAGCATCGGTTCCTTATGTTGAGAACAACGAAGATATACCAGAATGCTCTTATCAGGAGTTTGAGATGGTGAATGTCACATCTGCCCCAATACATTATCTCTCGAAGGCTGCAAGAATGGTTGCAGCCACCATGATCAAGCAAGGGTACAAACAAGGGCAAGGATTAAGCCCAAAGGCTCAAGGAATCCAGAAACCATTGACCATCCGAGAAAATACCGAGAAGTTTAGGCTAGGCTACCTCCCTACAAAAGCCGACAGGCAAAGGGAAGCTACCAAGAAGAGAGAAATCAGAATGGCAAGGTTGCAGAAAAGACCAGTACAAGAAGAAAGGAGGAGCTTTCCCCCTTACATGATACTTTTCAGAGTGGGGGGTTTATTCCCAAAAGCCAAGCCGAAACTAAAGCTGGGACTGTGGCTGCATTGGACACAGACAAGCATGCACCAAGCGAGATGGTTCAGTTGGTGCAAGAGGATCCCAACCATCCATTAAGCAATTGGACCAGCCTGGACCTCCCTATAATGTAATGCTTACGGGGTCAACTGGATTTAATGTATTCTATTTTAATGTCTTTTGAAGCGGTGAACATTTGTTTTTATCAAAAGCTTTTCAATAAAATGTACTTTTCTTCAAATCTTTCACGGTGCATTCCATTCATAACATATCCATATCATATTTGGTTACGAACTTGTAATTCTCTTATAAGCAGGTATCACAATGTCATTGAAAACATAGTATGCGAAAGCAAGACAAGATGCCTAAGGTTTGACCAAAGTCCAAACTGGGAGCAGACAGTGTTTGAAGCTGATGAGAACGAGGAAGAGACACCCGAGCTACTGAGAGAGATCATACGCCTATTGAAAAGGGACGATCGCTTATCCATTCCAAGCGAAGACCCAGTAGAAATGGTGAACTTGGGAACGACAACCGAGCCAAGAGAATTGAGGGTAGGGTCCTTGATAGCTGCCGACATCAAGAAGCAATTAATCGAGCTGTTAAGGAGTTACATCGACGTTTTTGCATGGTCATACCAAGATATGCCTGGGTTAGACACAGATATAGTGCAACACCATATACCAGTAAAGCCAGAATGCAAGCCAGTACAATATAAATTGCGAAGAATGAGACCGGAGATGTTACTGAAGATCAAAGAAAAAGTCAAAAAGCAATGGGACGCAGGGTTCCTAAGTGTCTCCCACAATCCAGAATGGGTGGCCAATGTTGTACCAGTAGCGAAGAAAGGAGGCAAAGTTCGCATGTGTGTCGACTATAGAGATCTGAACTGGGCTAGTCCGAAAGATAACTTCCCGCTTCCTTATATTGATACCCTGGTAGATAATACAGCAAAACATGCTCTGTTCTCATTCATGGATGGCTTCTCAGGCTACAATCAAATTCGTATGGCCCCCGAACTGTAATGACCCGTACTTTTGGGATGTGGAGTTAGTCACAGTTATGCCCTTTGGGTAGCAATTATTGGGTTTTAGGGAGTTTTTCCCCCACTCTCTTTGGATAGAACACCTTATATGACGTTGATCGAGCAATAGGCAAGATTTGGGCTGCCTAGGGAGGTATACGGGGGGGGTGCACGTCATATGGGGCATATGACGTGCAAGGGTATTAATGCTTGCCTGTCTTATTCATGATTCAAGGAAGCTTAGGGTGGATTTTCAGAGCATTTGGAGCTGCACGTCATATGGGGATATGACGTGCATTGTGATACGCAGGCATATTTTTGCACCGTCACCTTGGTTTTTTTTGATTCTAAACATCTTTTTCCAAAGGGGTATGTTGAAATTGTGGATATTTTGGTGTGTATGGATGTGGGAAGGTCATAGCTTGTTCCATCAAAACTATGTTGTTTTGATCTTTGGGATTCACCTAATCAAAACTACGTCGTTTTGATGTTGTGTTGTCTATATAAGGAGGAGAAGCCCTCTATTTTAGGTTTTAGGGTTTGTTGTTCCACCAGCCGTCGCAGAGAGAGAGAGAGGGAAGTAGAGTTTCGGTGGCTGCCGGAGCGTCTTGTGTGGGTGGTCGGAGTCTTGCGTGGAAGTGGGAGCAGGAAGACATACAAGGTAGGGGTTCTATTCTTCCTAAATCCTCCTCTATTCTAGGGTTCTAGGGTAGATTACGGATTATACCTATCTATATATATATGTAATCCATATAGGTGTGATCTCCTATATGGATGTTGGCCTTCGATGGCGGTTTCGATGCATTCTGGTGTTGGATGGTCGGTGCATATTAAGTGTTCGATTAAATGCCTGTGTGAATATGCCTAGTATGTGTTTGATTTTATACCTGTGAAAGTGTGTATGTTACGTGTTTGGTTTAATGCCTGTGTGACCTTGTATCTTGTGTTTGTGGAACCAAGGGGTGTGGAAGCCCGGGACTGGAACTGTTAGCTCGTGTGGCTAAGCCTGAGTGGCGGTGGATATGTTTGCCCGTGTGGCTAAGCCTGAGTGGCCGTGGATATGTTAGCCCGTGTGGCTAAGCCTGAGTGGCCGTGGATATGTTAGCCCGTGTGGCTAAGCCTGAGTGGTCGTGGATATGTTATCCTATATGGCTAAGCTTGTATGGTCGTGGATATGTGTGTGCCGTGTGATTGTAGAATACAACTTGTTTATATCTTATTGTCACTACACCGCACCTGTACACACCCTCATGTAGACGCTAGGAGCATGGGATGGGTTGGGGAGACATAATCCCTCCTTGCCGTTGTGGTTGCTCACCCCTCCCTCTATGTTGTGTTTTCTTTCAGGAACATACAGGCGTTAGGTGGGACCCCAAGGTGGAAGACCTTATTTACTTTACTATTTTTCATTTATGTTATTTTGTGGGAATTGATGTAACCCCAGTGGGGATGAATTGAAAGGAGGATTTTGTTGTAATAAAGACTGGTTTAAATTATGGATTGCTTTAATAAACATTACTTTCTTGAATGTGTTGTGGATGTTTAAAATGCTATATTCGAGGTTTGTATCCTAACCCCTTTGCCCTCCGTGTGGGTAAAAGGGGAGTCACGTACCGGTTCCCTCGGGTTAGAAATCCGGGGCGTGACAATATGGTATCGAGCATGGTCTAGTTGGCCTAGGGTAGTGGGCGGATCTGATTATCTTGAGTCCTTTGGAGGAACCTGGAGGGACGTGCCTGATCAACAAGGTCCTCTTGGAGCCTCTAAGGTGTACTTGGGGTAGTCCAGGCACTGGGGTAGGATTTGCATGCATGGGCATTAGGGCACTAGTTGCATTTGCTTATGTGTGTTTGTGTGGATCTTGTACATGTGGAACAAAAATAAAAAAAATAAAAAAAAATAAAAAAAAAAAAAAAAATGCTATGTGCAATGTAGATTGAACCGTGACAATGTGAATAATGTGATAAGGTGTGAACGTGCAACTCGATTCTTCTTGAAGTACCTTGAGCATGATTGTAAGGAAAAGGTCCTTGTTCATTTGATGTGTGCAATGTTGATTGATGCAATGTGTGAAATATGTGTGATGCCATGTACTACTTGACTTGATAATGGGGTAGAGGTAGTAAAACTCGATAGTTGTCGAACGCGTTTCGACGTTTGTGCTTCTTACTTCATGTAGTAAGAATGCCACCGAGGAGAGTGACACGTGCATCCGGGGCAATGGGCGATGAGTCCTGCCCATGAGGGCCTGGGTGCGGGGCATCTATTGGAGGACATGCACCTTATTCTCTGGCGTAGGCCGCGAGAAGGCATCCGGCTGGAAGTCCAAGAGTTGAGGGAGGGTATCCGGTAAGAAGTCCGGGAGGAGGTGCGCCGTGAGATGGCGGCACAGCAAGTGGTGCCACCACCACCGCCACCACCAGCGGGGGAGTTACCAAGGGAGCGTGAGGGTTCGCTGAGTGGCATACCGACTCGTGCAGAGGATGACGTGGTGACACGGTTCCGAAAGGAACAACCTCTGCGATTCAAAGGGGAGGAGGACCCAGTGTTAGCTGAGCACTGGCTGAGGCAGATCGAGCATGTGTTTTCCTTTCTCCTACCCCGGGAGGAGGACAATGTGAGACTGGCCATTCGGCAGCTGGAGGGGAATGCTCTGGAATGGTGGCAGAGTGTTGCAGGGAGCCGTGCGGTGCAGTTCATGCTTTGGGAGGAGTTTCTACAGCTCTTCCATGATGAATTCTTCCCCGAGTCGTTGAGGTGGTAGAAGAGAGAGGAGTTCGGCAGCCTGAAATAGGGATCAAAGACGGTGCCCGAGTATGAGCGCGAATTTCGGAGGTTGAGCAGATTTGCTCCTGAGACTGTGGCGCAGGGGGACCTGAAGGCCCACAAGTTCACCTTGGGTCTCAGGCCAGCACTTAGGCAGAGGGTGGCAATTCTGCGTTTGAGGACCTATGCTGAGATTGTGGGGACAGCCCAAATAGCTGAGAGGGAGCTGGATGATGGGAGGCAGGCCCATCAGGGTCGCCTGTTCCAGGGTGAGTTGGAGCGCGATTCCGGGTCCAAGCGGCCCAAGACTGAGGAAAGAGATAGCGAGTTCTTTCCGCAGCAGGGGACAGCCATTAGTGAACCCAGGGAGGTTTAGCTTTGGCGGTAGTAGGCGGGGAGGTCCGGCAGGAGGACTCCCCAATGGTTGTCATTCTTGTGGGGAGCAAGGCCACTTCAAGAGGAAGTGTCCCAAGAAGAAGCTGCGATGCAATAGCCGTGGACGAGAAGGCCATTTGAGCCGGGTTTGCCGGAGTAGCAACAAGGAAGTTGGAGGCATGGCATCCAGCATGAGGAGTGATGCCAGTTTTCGTACACCAGCAGAGAGACCAGCTCGTCAGTGGCAGGCTAGTCAGGCAGGATCGAGTCAGAGCCGACCCCAGGGGAGGCCGGAGCGGCAGCAGACTGAAGCTGGAGGCAACCTTGGCGGCAAGCATCGGATGAGCTCCCTAACCCGGTGAATAGCAATGCGGTGAAAAAGTTCTATGCTTAACTCTCATACCTCTCAACAAGATTCTCATTCCTGCAATGAGCGGACTTGGTGAAAACCCGAAAGGGCACCAAGGGTAAAATACAAAGCTCCAACAAAAGACAAATAAGCAAGCAAAGGCGGACTTGGTGAAAACCCAAAAGGCCACCAAGGGTAAAATACAAAGCCAATGACAAATCCTAAAGGGTGAAAGCAGTTAGAATCCAAGGATCAGGGCCACCTAAAATACGGTCCTTTGCAAACAGTGGAAACAACGTCACCTAAAGACAACAGGTGCAAACGGTGGAAGACCTGGTCAAACCTAAGGCATGCTCGAATCAAATTTGTATATTATGCTTTTTCAAGACTTGTAATTCTATTTATCAGATTATAACAATAGGGTACTTTTTATGATATAAATATGTTTTGTGGAATCAAACTTGCAAAATCCCGTTTTTCATCTCTATCATCTTCATTTCACATTTAAGTAGAATATCTTAAATCCCCAGAGAGCTCTTTTGGCATTACCTTATGAGTAGGGTCAAGCTCAAAAAACCATAAACGAGTTAATCCCCCAACTCGGAGTACCCATATCTCCACAGAATATCATACTATCCCTAGAAAAGCCGTCAAGTCAAGCTCCTCAATGCGGCGAAGCTAAATTAAACAGACCCTTCATCCACAGAAAGGGAGTTCCCCAAAGAAAGATAGAGTGGACTCCCCCCGGCCAGAGAGAAAATTGTTCCCCAACAAGTGGAATGTTAGCCAACCTCTCTAACGACAATGAGATAAATCTCCAGCCCTTGCCAAAACATCACATTGCATTCGATGCATACATCGCATTGCATCACATTGCATCATATTTCATCACAAGTTGAGGTTTATGTATCCCCGCATATAACACACTTCATTCCATGCATCATTTGCATACATTCAGCATACCATGTAATTTCAGGAATGTTGTCACCTCTGAAGATCCTGAGAGCTCATACTCAGCAAGCTTCTCATCAAGCTATCTTAGCTTTGTTTGTTCAACTATACAAATCTTTCTTTGCAATTTCACTAAGCTCTAAACGCATCCTTTTGGCACGTGAACAAACTTTTTCCCTTTTTGGGTCACCTCGTAGAGCGATCTCCTTAAGTGAACTCGTAGAGGGAGCCCAGATTGGGTTAATTTCCAAGCACACCAATTCCCCAAAGCATTTCCCTCAAATACCAATTGATGTCTCCAACGAGTCTTTCCAGGTTAAGCCTATCGTTGCTGTGGGCTTTTCATTTTCAATTTGAGCTTAACGTTGCTGTGGGCCTTTCAATTTTTTAGTTCATGCCTATCATTGCTCGTAGGCCTTTCCCTTTTCAATTTAACCTATCGTTCCTATGGGCTTTTTCATTTTCAATTCAAGCCTATCGTTCTTGTGGGCTTTCCATTTTCAATTCGAGCCTATCGGTCGTTGTGGGCTTTTCAATTTTCGGTTCAAGCCTATCATTCTTGTGGGCTTTTTATTTTTCAGTTCAAGCCTATCATTGTTGTGGGCTTTTCATTTTCAACCCAAGTCTATCATTGCCGTAGGCTTTCTTTTCGGTTCAAGCTTGTCATTGTTGTAGGCTGTCACGCCCCAATTTCCTTCCACTTGGAAATGAGTAGTGATCGCCCATGCCCGCACCCGAAGGGACAAGGGGTTGGTGCAAGCACCTTAAAAGGACTTCTGGCACGGGTGCTGTCCCAAACCTGCACAACCAGGCTAACATGCCAAGGGGCATGCTCCTGCTCCCAAACCATGCACACAAACACAAATTGAATAACATCTCATTTTATTTCATTTCAAAGACTAAATATTTATTACAACCCGGTCGGGGAAAAACCCCTATGAAGCTAGGTGTCTTGTTACAAATAAAACCAAACCAAATTCCAGAACATAAAACCATGAGCACGACAAAGGAAATAACATAAAACTCCCGGCCTCGGGGACCTAGCTCCTCGGCCCTCACCTACCGCTGCTAAACCCTGCAAAAGGACAGTTTATAGGAGGGGTGAGCAAACCATAGCTCAGTAGGGATCCAGTCTCCCCAGACCCGTCCCGCTCTACAACATGCATGATATGTGTATGCTTGTGCTCGTGTCGTGCCTAAGGCTAAAGCAGCAAACATCACCCAGTAAACACTCTTTACCTGAGCCCGCACTAAAGGGCAGAGGACACCCCGCCACCACGGCGACATGACATACCACATCCAGGCGAATGTTGCATGGATACCAATGCAACATTTTCCACCCGAGTCGGATATGGTCAACCACCTCCTCGGGCGCCATACCTACCCTCAGGAATGGGTGTAGACTTAGCCCACCGTCGTGAGTGCTACACCGAGACTCAGGACCATGTCCTGGCCAAATCTCAAGGGGTCCAGCTATTGTCCCTGGCCCATATCTCAGCTCAGTCTCAAACAGACCAGCAGAACAGCATAGCATTACATCTCAACATGTAAACTCGGCATAGCATTTACACTTTATTTCAGAGGGACCAACATGGTCAGATACAAGCCACACACATCAGCCTCACAGGCTTTTTATCAAATACAAATCAAACACAGTACACACCAGTCATACAAGGATATCATCAGACACCCATATACAAGGTCTCACAGGCATTATATTGAATACATGGCATGCAAGCCTCATAGGCATTTTATCAAATACATAGTGTGCAGGCCTCACGGACATTTCATCAAACACATGGTGGGCATAAACAAACCCAGGAAAATCCTCAGGCCAAATTCAACATCGGAATCAACGAACATGCCCTGAAGGCCAACATCCATATAGGAGATCACACCTATATGGATTTACATATATATATATATATATATATAGGCGAATATCCTAGAACAGAGGAGAGTTAGGAAGAACATGAATCCCTACCTCAGACTTTTGTCCTAACCTCTACGCTAGACACCTTCCAACGACGCGAACCACCACGGCAACCGCCCGGAGATCCTCTCTCTCTCTCTGGCGGCGAGCTGCAAGCAAAGAAGAACACAAGAACCCTAAACTCAAACTCAAGCCCTCATTATATAGACACTACCCACATCAAAACGACATAGTTTTGATTTTACTCTTGCCTATACCCCAGGCAAGGGTAATATTGTGGGCGACGCGTTGAGCGAAAAGGAAAAGCCGAGGTGGCCGTGAGAGAGTGGAAGGCGATGGAGCGATTGGTGATGTTGCGGTTGCGCCTTGTTGTTCGTAATGGTGGGACGATCCCGAGTCCTTTGGTGGTTGTGCCTGAGTTGTACCGGCGCGTTCGGGAGGAACAGTGGGTGACATCGAGTGTGAGGTTCTCCGTGCCCGTATTGAGGCCGGTGAGCTATCTAAGGACTGGACGAGAGGGTCCTGAGCATGAGTTGTCATTTCGGGGGCGGTTGGTAGTGGCTTCTTCCCTCGGGGATGAGGTAATGAGGGAGTTTCACCGATCTAGAGTTCTTTGTGCATCCAGGGGGGTACGAAGATGTACTATGCACTTCGGGGACATTTTTGGTGGCCCGGGATGAAATGCGATGTGGCTGCCTTTGTTTCGCGGTGCCTCAGTGTCGGCAGTGAAGGCGAGCATCGCGGCCGGCGGGCATGTTACGCCATTGCCCATAGCGGAGTGGAAGTGGGACCACATAGCGATGGATTTTGTGGACCGGTCTTCCACCCACCACAGGGAGGAAAGATATGATTTGGGTGATTGTGGATCGACTCACAAAGTCGGCCCATTTCCTGGCCGTTCGCGAGCGGGACTCCATTGGGACCTTGAGTCACCGTACATGAACGAGATTGTGAGAGCGCATGGAGTACCATCATCGATTGTCTCGACCGGGATTCGAGGTTCACTTCCCGTTTTTGGGCAGGTTTGCAGGGAGGCTATGGGGACCAAGCTTCACTTGAGTACAGCCTTTCACCCCGAGACCGACGGTCGGACAGAGAGGACGAATCGGACTTTGGAGGACATGTTACGGGCCCGTGTGTTAGATTTTGGGGGTTCGTGGGCAACTCACCTTCCTTTGGTGGAGTTTGCCTACAATAACGCTTATCAGGCATCCATTGGGATGGCTCCTTTTGAGGCGTTGTATGGGCGGCCGTGTCGATCACCTTTGTGTTGGACCGAGGTGGGGGAGACAGCTCTCTTGGGACCGAGATTGGTTCAAGAGGCTACCGAGAAGGTCAAATTGATTCGTCGGCGTTTGTTATCGGCTCGAGTCAGTGAAATCTTATGCGGATCGGCGGCGGCGACCTTTGGCGTTTTCGTTGGTGATCATGTGTTTCTTCGTGTTTCCCCACGTCGTGGACATCGACGGTTTGGGCGAGGTTCCAAGGTCTCTCCGCGGTTTATTGGTCCTTTTGAGATTCTAGATCGTGTGGGGCCTGCGGCCTACCGGTTAGCGTTACCACCACGGCCGAGTCGAGTGCACAACGTGTTTCATGTGTCCCGATTGAGGAAGTATCACCCTGACCCCACTCATGTGATCGATTGGGGGACATTAGACATTGAGGATGACATGTCCGTTGTTGAGGCCCCTATCCGTATCCTCGATCGGCGCGAGAAGCTTTTGCGTGGTCGTGCTATTCCTTTGGTTCGCGTCTTTGTGGCAGCACCGTGGCATTGAGGAGGAGACATGGGAACGTGAGTCCGCGATGCATGAGCAAGACCCGGACTTGTTCGAGGACGAACAATCTTAAGCGTGGGAGGTGGGCTGTTGGGCAAGGCATAGTGATGTGTTTTGTATTAGTTGTGTACGATTTGGTGTATTTGTATTGTCTTTTAAAGACATGTGTTCTTATTTGTGATGTGTTTTGAGATGTGTATCCGTGACATGCAGACATGTGTATATGCATTATTGTGGTCATGGATTATGGCGGTACTTTGTTATGTGCTGTTGTGTTGTGTGCGGTGTATGACCCATTTGGGTGTGGTGGCTTGCCGGGTGGAAAATGGGTAGCTTGTGTTTGTTTTCCTCGTATGTCATTTCTTTTCGAGGACGAAAAGTCTTAAGGGGGAGAGGATGTAAGGACCCGTACCTTGAGTTAGTCACAGTTTTGCCTTCTGAGTAGTTTTTCTAGTTTTTCTAGATTTTGACCTAGTAAATGGACTCCAATGAATTCACGTGCAAAAGGAAAGATGCTTAGAATGATGTCCTCTATCTACCACAGAAGTTTCAGGCCAAACTGACGTGTATGTGAGGTGCACGTGATATGGGTCCAATTCACGTGCAAGTGTGGTTGTCTTCTACATGATGCAAGGAGGCTAGGGGTGAAGTTTGAGCGCATTTGGAGTGCATTTGGAGTTGCACGTGAATTGGGGAATTCACGTGCAAATTGGCGTGCAACCATATTTTTGCATGGTTCCCTTGGTTTTGACATTCTAATGATATTTCTCCAAAGGACCATGTTGAAATTCTGAGTATTTTGGCTTATATGGGTGCGGAAAGGTGTTAACTTGTGTGATCAAAACTACGTCGTTTTGATCCTGGGATTCACTTAATCAAAACTACGTCGTTTTGATGTTGTGTTGTCTATATAAGGAGGAGAAGCCCCTCTGTTTTAGGGTTAGGGTTTGTTGCTCCACTAGCCGTCGCAGAGAGAGAGAGAGAGAGAGGGAAGGAGAGCTCCTGGTTCTTGCTGGGCGTCTTGCGTGGGTGGTCGGTGCTTCGTGGGTGGACGGCGTTCGACATGGGATCGGGACATTGCGGTGTTGTTGCCTTTTACTTGAGGTAGGGGTTCTGTTCTTCCTAAATCCTCCTCTGTCCTAGGGTTTAGGGAGATTATGGGTCATATTCGTTATATTATTTATATGTAAATTCATATAGGTGTGACTTCCTATATGAATGTTGGCCTTCAATGGCGGTATTGATGTATTCTGGTGTTGGATGGTGTGCATATTAAGTGTTTGATAATATGCCTGTGTGGCCGGGTTTGTGGGTTTGTGAATGTATGCATGTCAAGTGTTTGGTATTATGCCCGTAAAAGTGTGTATGCTATGTGTTTGATAATATGCCTGTGTGACCTTGTATCTTGTGTTTGTGGAACTCGGTGGTCGTGGAAGCCGGGACTGATCGTTGCCTGAGTGGCTAAGCCTATATGGCCGTGGATATGTTAGCTTGTGTGGCTAAGCCTGAGAGGTGTGGATATGTTAGCTTTGTGTGGCTAAGCCTGAGAGGTTGTGGATATGTTAGCCCGTGTGGCTAAGCCCGACTGGCTTTGTGGCTATGTTAGCTTGTGTGGCTAAGCCCGAGAGGCCGTGGATAGGTGTGTGCCTTGTGTGTGGAAATACAACTTGTTTACATTTTATTGTCACTACACCGCACCCGTACACACCCATGTAGACGCTAGGAGCATGGGATGGGTTGGGGAGACATGATCCCTGCGAGTTGTGGTTGCTCACCCCTCCCTCTATGTTGTGTTTTCTTTCGGGAACTTACAGGCGTTAGGAGGGACCCCAAGGTGGAAGACCTTATTTACCTTCTTGTTTACCATTTGTTATTGTTATGAGAATTGATGTAACCCCGGTGGGGATGGATTGAAAAGAGGATTGTTGTAATAGACTATTTTGGATTGTGGTTTGCTTTATTGAAGTATCTTTGTTTTGAAAGTGTTGTGGATGTTTCAAATGTTATGTTCAGGGTTTACACCCTAACCCCTTTGCCCTCCGTGTGGGTACAAGGGAGTCACGTGCCGGTTTCCTCGGGTTGGAAATCCGGGGCGCGATAAAGGTGGCTAAGCCTGAGTGGCGGTGGATATGTTTGCCCGTGTGGCTAAGCCTGAGTGGCCGCGGGATATGTTAGCCCGTGTGGCTAAGCCCGAGTGGCCGTGGATATGCTGTTTGTGGGCTGCTCCTGAGTGTTCGTGGATATGTTATCCTATATGGCTAAGCTTGTATGGTTGTGGATATGTGTGTGCTGTGTGATTGTAGAATACAACCCGTTTATATCTTATTGTCACTACATCGCACCCGTACACACCCTCATGTGTACGCTAGGAGCATGGGATGGGTTGGGGAGACATAATCCCCTACTGAGCCGTGGTTGCTCACCTCTCCTCTATGTGTGTTTTCTTTCAGGAACATACAGGCGTTAGGTGGGACTCCAAGGTGGAAGACCTTATTTACTTTACTATTTTTCATTTATGTTATTTTGTAGAATTGATGTAACCCTAGTGGGGATGAATTAAAAGGAGGATTTTGTTGTAATAAAGACTGGTTTGAATTGTGGATTACTTTAATAAACATTACTTTCTTGAATGTGTTGTGGATGTTTAAAATGCTATATTCGGGGTTTGTATCCTAACCCTTGCCCTCCGGTGGGTAAAGGGGAGTCACGTACCGGTTCCTCGGGTTAGAAATCCGGGCGTGACAATATGGTATCGAGCATGGTCTAGTTGGCCTAGGGTAGGGCGGATCCGATTATCTTGAGTCCTTTGGAGGAACCTGGAGGGACGTGCCTGATCAACACGGTCCTCTTGGAGCCTCTAAGGTGTACTTGGGGTAGTCCGGCACTGGGGTAGGATTTGCATGCATGGGCATTAGGGCACTAGTTGCATTTGCTTATGTGTGTTTGTGTGGATCTGTAGATGTGGAACAAAAATAAAAAAAAAAAAAAAAAAAAATATGTGCAATGTGGACCGAACTGTGACAATGTGAATAATGTGATAAGGTGTGAAGCGGTAACTCGATTCTTCTTGAAGTACCTTGAGCATGATGTAAGTGAAAAGGTCCTTGTTCATTTGAGCCATGTGCATTGTGAATTCAACTGTGTGCAATGTTGATTGATGCAATGTGTGAAATATGTGTGATGCCATGTACTACTTGACTTGATAATGGGGTAGAGGTAGTAAAACTCAATAGTTGTCGAACGCTTTTGACGTTTTGCTTCTTACTTCATGTAGTAAGAATGCCACCGAGAGAGAGTGACACGTGCGTCCGGGCAAGGGGCTGATGAGTCCCGCCATGAGGGCTCGGGTGCGAGGCGATCTGTTGGAGGACATGCACCGTTGTTGGCGTAGCCGCGAGAAGGCATCCGGGCTGGAAGTCCAAGAGTTGAGGAGGGTATCCGGTAAGAAGTCCGGGAGGAGGTGCACCGTGAGATGGCGGCACAAGAAGTGGTGCCACCACCACCGCCACCACCAGCGGGGAGTTACCAAGGGAGCGTGAGGGTTCGGCCGAGTGGCATACCGACTCGTGGGACAGGATGACGTGGTGACACAGCCCGAAAGGGGAGGAGGACCCAGTGTTAGCCGAGCATTGGCCGAGGCGATCGAGCATGTGTTTTCCTTTCTCCTACCCCGGAGGAGGACAATGTGAGACCGGCCATTCGGCAGGGAGGGGAATGCTCGGAATGGTGGCAGAGTGTTGCGGGGAGCCGTGCGGTGCGCTTCATGCTTTGGGAGGAGTTTCTACAGCTCTTCCATGATGAATTCTTCCCGAGTCGTTGAGGTGGTAGAAGAGAGAGAGTTCGGCACTGACAAATAGGGATCAAAGATGGTGCCCGAGTACGAGCGCATTTCGGGAGGGTCGAGCGATTTGCTCCCGAGACCGTGGCGCAGGGGGACTCGAAGGCCCACAAGTTCACCTTGGGTCTCGTGCCAAGACTTAGGCAGAGGGTGGCACTTCTGCGTTTGAGGACCTATACCGAGATTGTGGGGACAGCCCAAATAGCCGAGAGGGAGCCGGATGATGGGAGCAGGCCCATCAGGGTCGCCTGTTCCAGGGGTGGAGCGCGATTCCGGGTCCAAGCAGCCCAAGACCGAGGAAAGAGATACGGCAGTTCTTTCCGCAGCAGGGGACAGCCATTAGTGAACCCAGGAGGTTTAGCTTTGCGCAGAGGCGAGGAGGTCCTGGCAGAGGACTCCCAGGCGGTTGTCATTCTTTGTGGGGAGCAAGGCCACTTCAAGAGGAAGTGTCCCAAGAAGAATGGCCATGCAATAGGCGTGGACGAGAAGGCCATTTGAGCCAGGTTTGCCGGAGAAGAACAAGGAAGTTGGAGGCATGGCATCCAGCATGAGGAGTGATGCCGTTTTTGTACACCAGCCAGAGAGACCAGCTCGTCCAAGTGTGCTAGTCAGGCAGATCGAGTCGAGCCGACCCCGGGGGAGGCCAGAGCAGCAGATCGGGCTGGAGGCAACCTTGGCGGCAAGCATCGGACGAGCTCCCTAACCCGGTGAATAAGAAGCAATGCGTGAAAAAGTTCTATGCTTAACTCTCATACCTCTCAACAAGATTCTCATTCCCGCAATGAGCGGACTTGGTGAAAACCCGAAAGGGCACCAAGGGTAAAATACAAAGCTCCAACAAAAGACAAATAAGCAAGCAAGGCGGACTTGGTGAAAACCCAAAAGGCCACCAAGGGTAAAATACAAAGCCAATGACAAATCCTAAAGGGTGAAAGCAGTTAGAATCCAAGGATCAGGGCCACCTAAAATACGGTCCTTTTGCAAACAGGTGGAAACAACGTCACCTAAAGACAACGCCTGTAAACGGTGGAAGACTGGTCAAACCTAAGGCATGCTCGAATCAAATTTGTATATTATGCTTTTTCAAGACTTGTAATTCTATTTATCGGATTATAACAATAGGGTACTTTTTATGATATAAATATGTTTTGTGGAATCAAACTTGCAAAAATCCCGTTTTTCATCTCTATCATCTTCATTTCACATTTAAGTAGAATATCTTAAATCCCCATGGCTCTTTTGGCATTACCTTATGAGTAGGGTCAAGCTCAAAAACCATAAACGAGTTAATCCCCCAACTCGTAGTACCCATATCTCCACGTAATATCATACTATCCCTAGAAAAGCCGTCAAGTCAAGCTCCTCAATGCGGCGAAGCTAAATTAAACAGACCCTTCATCCACGAAAGGGAGTTCCCCAAAGAAAGATAAGAGTGGACTCCCCACAAGAGAGAAAATTGTTCCCCAACAAGTGGAATGTTAGCCAACCTCTCTAACAAAGAATGAGATAAATCTCCACCCCTTGCCAAAACATCACATTGCATTCGATGCATACATCGCATTGCATCACATTGCATCATATTTCATCACAAGTTGAGGTTTATGTATCCCCGCATATAACACACTTCATTCCATGCATCATTTGCATACATTCAAGATACCATGTAATTTCGAGAATGTTGTCACTCTCAAGATCCCGAGAGCTCATACTCAAGAAGCTTCTCATCAAGCTATCTTAGCTTTGTTTGTTCAACTATACAAATCTTTCTTTTGCAATTTCACTAAGCTCTAAACGCATCCTTTTGGCACGTGAACAAACTTTTTCCTTTTTGGGTCACCTCGTAGAGCGATCTCCTTAAGTGAACTCGTAGAGGGAGCCGGGATTGGTTAATTTCCAAGCACACCAATTCCCAAAGCATTTCCCTCAAATACCAATTGATGTCTCCAACGAGTCTTTCCAAGGTTAACCTATCGTTCTTGTGGGCTTTTCATTTTCAATTTGAGCTTAACGTTGCCGTGGGCCTTTCAATTTTTAGTTCGTGCCTATCATTGTCAGTAGGCCTTTCCCTTTTCAATTTAACCTATCGTTGCTATGGGCTTTTTCATTTTCAATTCAAGCCTATCGTTGTCGTGGGCTTTCCATTTTCAATTCGAGCCTATCGCCGCTGTGGGCTTTTCAATTTTCGGTCAAGCCTATCATTGCTGTGGGCTTTTTATTTTTGGCTCAAGCCTATCATTGTTGTGGGCTTTTCATTTTCAACCCAAGTTTATCATTGCCGTAGGCTTTCTTTTCCGTTCAAGCTTGTCATTGTTGTAGGGTCGTCCACGCCCCCAATTTCCTTCCACTTGGAAATGAGTAAGGATCGCCCATGCCCGCACCCGAAGGGACAAGGGGTTGGTCAAGCACCTTAAAAGGACTTCTGGCACGGTGCTGTCCCAAACTCGCACAACCAGGCTAACATGCCAAAGGGCATGCTCCTCGCTCCCAAACCATGCACACAAACACAAATTGAATAACATCTCATTTTATTTCATTTCAAAGACTAAATATTTATTACAACCCGCCGGGGAAAAACCCCTATGAAGCCGGTGTCTTGTTACAAATAAAACCAAACCAAATTCCAGAACATAAAACCATGAGCACGACAAAGGAAATAACATAAAACTCCCACCTGGGGGACCTAGCTCTCTCACCCTCACCACCGCCCGTTAAACCCCTGGAAAAGGACAGATTATAGGAGGGGTGAGCAAACCATAGCTCAAGAGGGATCCAGGTCTCCCCTGACCCGCCCCGCTCTACAACATGCATGATATGTGTATGCTTGTGCTCGTGTCGTGCCTAAGGCTAAAGCAAGAAACATCACCCAAGAAACACTCTTTACCCGAGCCCGCACTAAAGGGCAAGGACACCCCGCCACCACGGCGACATGACATACCACATCCACGCGAATGTTGCATGGATACCAATGCAACATTTTCCACCCGAGTCGGATATGGTCAACCACCTCCTCGGGCGCCATACCTACCCTCAGGAATGGGTGTAGACTTAGCCCACCGTCGTGAGTGCTACACCGAGACTCAGGACCATGTCCCGGCCAAATCTCAAGGGGTCTAGCTATTGGCCCCGGCCCATATCTCACTCTGGTCTCAAACAGACAGCAGAACAAAGATAGCATTACATCTCAACATGTAAACTCGACAAGATTTACACTTTATTTCGAGGGACCAACATGGTCGATACAAGCCACACACATCAGCCTCACAGGCTTTTTATCAAATACAAATCAAACACAAGACACACCAGCCATACAGGGATATCATCGACACCCATATACAAGGTCTCACAGCATTATATTGAATACATGGCATGCAAGCCTCATGGGCATTTTATCAAATACATAGTGTCCGGCCTCATGGACATTTCATCAAACACATGGTGGGCATAAACAAACCCGAGAAAATCCTCAGGCCAAATTCAACATCGAATCAACAGAACATGCCACCGAAGGCCAACATCCATATAGGAGATCACACCTATATGGATTTACATATATATATATATAGGCGAATATCCTAGAAACGAGGAGAGTTAGGAAGAACATGAATCCCTACCTCGGACTTTTGTCCTAACCTCTACGCTAGACACCTTCCAACGACGCCGAACCACCACGGCAGAATCGCCCGGAGATCCCCTCTCTCTCTCTCTCTCTCTCTCTCTCTCTCTGAAGTTGCAGCAAAGAAGAACACAAGAACCCTAAACTCAAACTCAAGCCCTCATTATATAGACACTACCCACATCAAAACGACATAGTTTTGATTAAATAAATCTCAGGATCAAAACGACGTAGTTTTGATCACACAAGTTAAGACCTTTCCGCACCCATATAGGCCAAAATACTCGAATTTCAACATGGTCCTTTGGAGAAAGATCATTAGAATGTCAAAACCAAGGGAACCGTGCAAAAATATGGCTGCACGCCAATTTGAACGTGAATTCCCCAATTCACGTGCAACTCCATATGCACTCCAAATGCGCTCAAACTTCACTCCTAGCCTCCTTGCATCATGTGAAGACAACCACACTTGCACGTGAAATGGACCCATTTCACGTGCACCTCACATACACGTCCGTTTGGCCCGAAACTTCTGTGGTAGATGAGGACATCATTCTAAGCATCTTTCCTTTTGCACGTGAATTCATTTGAGCCCATTCACTAGGTCAAAATCTAGAAAAACCCTACTCAAAAAGGCAAAACCGTGACTAACTCAAGGTACGGGTCCTTACATAGGCTTTCAATCTCCAAGATCTTTACATCGTAGGTAGCCTTAAATGCCTCATCAAAGTATTATCCAAGTCCAATGACCTGTGAAGCCCTTTTCCCTCTCGGGAGACGGACCCAACCGTCGCATTCTACTCTTCCTCTTGTGCTAGGTAAGTCAGGTAAGTGCTCCAACCCGTCCAAAATGACTCCCTTTTATCTTTGTACGTTCGTTTATATACAAACAAGTGCACAAAAGAGGGGCACTGTTGGACTCCATTTTGTCCGGTTGGACATACTAACCCCATTTGATGTATATACCTTTTTTGCCCATGCCATATACCTTGTTGAACAGGTCCTTAGAGATTCCCCGTGATTTGCACAAGATGGATGCATTGGACGCTAACCGGGAAGCCTAAAATGGATGACAATTGCTACAAGTCCCTAAAGTACCCCAAGACTAATACCATGGGATAGAGGAGGAAATTTGGAGGATAACGCACTTGACCGAGCTCAATTCTAATTTAAAATGAAGAAGTTATGGCCAAAACAACTTTCATTGGAAAAAGTCAAACGCCCGAAAAAAGTGATCACGCGAAACTCTCCAAAATGTCTATTTAGGCGAATACGGGTCTTCCCAAACAATCCCTAAAAGGTCGTTTATCTTTGCATTTTGGGTGAGGGTAAAAAGGTAATTAAAAAAAAAAAAACTTCGGGGTCGACCGTTGACCATTGACCTTCGACCGCCGACACTTCGACCCATTGACCTTCGAAGCCTCGAAGCCTCGAAGACTCACAGTCTCGAAGCCTCGAAGCCCGAAGCCTCGAAGCATCAAAGCCCCTGAAGCCTCGAAGATCGGGCCCCTGAGGCCTCGAAGCCTCGGCCTCAAAGCATCGAAGCATCAAAGCCTCGAAGCCTTGAAGCATCGGAGATTCAAAGCCTCGAAGCCTCAGTAAACCTCCGACCTTGCCGACACTCCGACCTTCGACCCTTCGACCCTTGACCTTCGAACCCGTGAGCCTTCGACACTTCGACCCCGCCGACCTTTGACTCCGCCAACACTTTGACCCATGGACCTTCGACCCTTCGACCATCGCCCCTTTTGATCTTCAACCCGTTGACCGTTGACCTTCGACTTGCCGACACTTCGACCCGTTGACATTGACTTTCGACCCACCAAAATTTCGACCCACCGAAGCTTCGACCCCGCCTGACACTTCGACCCGCCGACACTTCGACCCCCGCCGACATTCTCGACCCTTTGACCCTCGACCTTCATTGTTTGGCCCCTCTCGCCGGCTTTCTCGCCGGCTACTCACGGGATATGTTTTTATTTGTCGGCAATTGTCAAAGATGCTTTTCAATGCCTCGTCGATTCATGTGCTCACTAAAGAACGAAAAGGCAATCACAAGCTGCCCCATTTTACGCACAAAGCCGTCCAACCACCAGGACAAAGCATTAACTGGAAATTAATAATGCTGGGATTCATAATACACCCGACAAAGCATTAAATGCAAGCAATTAATGAGATCGGCTAAATCTCTTTAAAAACCGGTATCCTCTCCATCAAAAAATTGGATGGTTACGCCAAAAAGAGAGAAGAACGCCGTGATTACACCCAAGCTTCTTCCCTGCGCAAACAAGAGAGAGAGAAAACACCCGAGTTCGAGAAAATTCCCTATCTCCAGATTCTAGCCCAAAAAAAATGCCCAAAAAAAAAAAAAAAGAGATTCACGCCCAGAAAAAAAAAAAAAGAGAGAACCCCCAGGAAAAAGGGGAAAAGATGAGAGCACCACATTTTCGCCCAACTCGCTCCCCTTTCCCAAAACCAAAATCGCCCCTCTTTCCCTCTTTCTTGTTTTTAGCTCTCTTTTTCCCGAAAAACGTAAAAACACAAAAACAACCTAGTTCTGCCCCCTTCCTCTTACGTTTTCATAAAAAAAAAAATTCTTCTTCATTTCCTTATTTCTTACGCCCACCTTCTTTATCCCCGGTCACCAAAAATCTCAAACCCAAAAAATACGTCACTCCCAGTCCTCCAAATACTAGGAAATCCTTCCCTACACGTAACCAACTCCCGAACCCTTCTCTCGATAACGTAGACCACACCTTTAAACTACTCAAAGTAGAGGGTATCCAAATGTACCCCAAAAACAATCGGTGGCGACTCTAAATTTTCTCACCATCGGTTTAGTTTGAGCCCACCCCAAACGGGCCCCGGACGAAAACCAAGTGATGACAATCTTTGCCTTGTAGAGTTGACAAGATTACCTTTTGGGGGAGAAGTTTGTGGTGTTCTCGGATCACAAGAGCCTTCAGACATTTTTACTCGAAGGACTTCAATTTGAGGCAGAGGAGATGGGTGGAGTATTTGCAGACTTTGACTTTACTCTTGCCTATACCCCGGGCAAGAGCAATGTTGTGGGTCGATGCGTTGAGCAGAAGGGGAAGGTTGAAGTGGCCGTGAGAGAGTGGAAGCTGATGGAGTAGTTGGCGATGTTGCGGTTACGCTATTGCTCGTGATGGTGGGACAATCCTGAGTCCTATTGTTGTTGTGCCCGAGGTACTGCCAGCGAGTCCGGGAGGGATAATTGGGTGACATTGAGTGTGAGGTTCTCCGTGCCCATATTGAGGGCCGGTGAGCTATCTGCAGATTGGACAGAGGGTCCCGAGCATGAGTTATCTTTTCAGGGGGCGGCTAGTAGTGGCTTCTTCTCTCCGGGATGAGGTGATGAGGGAGTTTCATCGGTCTAGGGTCGGTGCATCCAGAGGGTACGAAGATGTATCATGCACTTCAGGAACATTTTTGGTGGCTTGGGATGAAACGTGATATAGCCGCTTTTGTTTCGAGGTGCCTCACGTGTCGCCAGGTGAAAGCCGAGCACCCAGCCGCATGGGTATGTTGCAACCATTGCCGATCGCGGAGTGGAAGTGGGACCACATAGCGATGGATTTTTGATTGGTCTTCCACCCACCACCGGGAGGAAAGACATGATATGGGTGATTATGGATCGGCTAACCAAGTCGGCCCATTTTCTTGTTGTTCGAGAGCGGGACTCCATTGGGGCATTGAGCCGGCTTTATGTGAACGAGGTTGTGAGACCGCATGGGGTGTCATCGTCGATTGTGTCCGGCCGAGATTCAAGGTTCACTTCCTGTTTTTGGGCAGGTTTGCCCAGGAGGCTATGGGGACACGCTTCACCCGAGCGACCTTTCACCTTGAAACTAACGGCCGGACAGAGAGGACGAATCCGACCTTGGAGGACATGTTGAGGGCCCGTGTGCTAGATTTTGGGGGTTCGTGGGCAACTCACCTTCCTTTGGTGGAGTTTGCCTACAACAACGCTTATCATGCATCCATCGGGATGGCTCCTTTTGAGGCGTTGTATGAGAGGCCATGTCGATCACCTTTATGTTGGATCGCGGTCGGGGAGGAAGCTCTCTTGGGACCACGGTTGGTTCAAGAGGCTACCGAGAAGGTAAAGTTGATTACGTCGGGCGCTTGTTGTTCGCGAGAGTCGATAGAAGTCTTATGCATATCAGGCGGTGACCTTTAGAGTTTTCTTTGGGAGATCATGTGTTTCTCCGTGTTTCGCCACGTCGTGGACATCGGCGTTTGGGCGAGGTTTTAAGCTATCTCTGCGGTTTATTGGTCCTTTTCAGGTTATAGCCCGTGTGGGGCTAGTGGCTTCATCGGTTAACGTTGCCACCACGATTGAGTCGGGTGCACAATGTGTTTCATGTATCCCAGATTATGGAAGTATCATCCTGACCCCACTCATGTGATCGATTAGGGGACATTGGACATTGAGGATGACATGCCGGTTGTTGAGGCCCCTATCGGTATACTAGATCGGCGGGAGAAACTTTTGCGTGGTCGTGTTATTCCTCTGGTTCACGTGCTTGGCAAGATCGTGGTATTGAGGAGGAGACTTGGGAGCGTGAATCCATGATGCGTGAGCAACACCCGAGTTGTTCGAGGACAAAAAATCTTAAGGGTGGGAGGTGGTCGTTGGCCAAGGGGTAGAATGTGTTTTCTTGTATGTGGTTCATGATTTGGTGTATTTGTATTTGTATTTGTAGATCGGTATTTCTATTCATATTGAGATGTGTTTTGAGATTGCAATATGTTTGAGATGTCATGTTATATTGTGTGATCCATTTGGGTATTGTGGCTTGCCGTTTTGCAAATGGGTAGCATGTGTTTGTTGTCCTCGTATGTTTCTTTTCTAGGCGAAAAGTCTTAAGGGGGAGAGGATGTAATGACCCGTGTTTTGGGATGTGTGGAGTTAGTCATAGTTTTGCCTTTTTAGTGACGATTTTCTAGTTTTTTAGGGGAACTTCTACTCATGGACTTCAGCCAAGTCATTTTATTTACCAAATAGGAAACTTTTGACGAAAGAGGGCAGCCTAGGGAGGCATAAATAGAGTGCACGTGATATGGGGCATTATGACGTGCAAGGTTTTTATTACATGCCTGCCTTCTACATGATGCAAGGAAGCTTGGGGTAGATTTTCATAGCATTTGGAGCCGCACGTCATATGGGGATATAACGTACAATATGGCATGCAGCCATATTTTTCTACCATCACCTTGGTTTTGTTATTCCAGGTAATCTTTTTCCAAAGGGGCATGTTGGAATTATGGATATTTTGTTATGTGTGGATGAGGAAGGTCGTAGCTTGTTCCATCAAAACTACGTCGTTTTGATCTTTGGAGTTCACTTAATCAAAACTACATCGTTTTGATTGTTTGGGTGTCTATATAAGAGGTGGAGGATTCTTAGGTTTAGGGTTCTTCTTTTGCTTAGCCACTGCAGCGTCAGAGAGAGAGAGAGAGAGAGAGAGAGAGAAGGAGAGCTCCCGGCGGCGCCGGAGCGTCTTGCGTGGGTGGACGTCGTTTAGCGTGGGAACGAGAAAGACTTTCTTTGAGGTAGGGATTCTGTCTTCTTGTACCCAATCTAGGGTTAGGCCCTACGGTGGATTAATTGTTAAGTTATGGTGTTGTTGATATATTATATATATGTAAATTTATATAGGTGTGACCTCCTATATGAATGTTGGCCTTCAATGGCATATTGTTGTGTTTGATATTAAGCTCTGTGTGGCTACGCATGTTAGGTGTTTGGTTTTAAGCCTGTGTGATTGGGTTTTTGAGCCTATGATTGTATGTGTGCTAAGTGTTTGATGTTATGCCTGTGTGACTATGCAGATTCTGTGTTTGATGTTATACCTGTGTGGCAATGTAACTGAATAAGTTGGCCTGTGTGGCCCCTGAGAGGCTGATGTTTGTAACTGTGGATATGTTAGCCTGTGTGGCTAAGCCTGAGAGGTTATGGATATGTTAGCCTGTGTGGCTAAGCCTGAGAGGCTGTGGATATGCTGGCCTGTGTGGTGCCTGAGAGGCTGTGGATATGTGAGCCTGTGTGGCTATGGTAACGGTTGTACTGTTCGTGACTTGTGGATTGATACTCAAACTGTGGAATATAACCTATTGTCACTACATGGGATGGGTTGGGGAGACATGATCCTTCCCGAGCTGTGGTTGCTCACCCCTCCTACTTTGATGTGTTTTCTTATAGGAACCTACAGGCGTTAGGTGGGACCCCAAGGTGGAAGACCGTATTTGTTTTATTGTTTTTTTTCAATTATGTAATTTTGTGAAGCTGATGTAGCCTAGTGGGCAAAGGTTGTAAAACGGTTTTGATCGTAATAAAGACATGCTTGGTCGTAAACATTGTGGCTTGAATTTTTAATAAAGATATTTGATTTATAACTTAGTGAGTATCTGTTGTGATCTTGTATGATGCCCTATGAGGGAAGTTGTATTTCTACCCTTTGTCCACAAGTTGGGTTAAGGGGAGTCACGAACCGGTTTCCTCGGGTTAGAAATGGGGCGTGACACTTAGTCTCGGAGGGAACAATCGGACCATGCACCAGCTAATCAAGCAGGGGATAGTGTGCGACGTTGGAGGACCTATGCTATTGTGGACTCAACGGTTGAAGTACCACCCGAGGAAGAGGCTGGATAGGGATAATTAGCAGTTAGAGGTACTGTAATCATTTTTCATGCAATATGTTCAGTTCTAATTGATACTAGTATCATGTCATCATTCGTTATGCAAGTCATAGTATTTGGAGTGGAGTTGGAGCATGAGATGGTTGACTAATTATTAGTGGTTAAATCAATAGGAGGTGTTAGCCTCGGGAATAGCATGTTGTGACGAGCTTTGATAAATTTAGTATTAAATTGGTCGAGGTTGCACTATTCGTTGTTGATTGTTGTTAGATCGCTTGAGTAGGCATAGCTTGTGTTTTGGATAAAGAAAAAAAGGGTATTTGACATTGGGTTAGACTAGTTGCTTACTTATCTTTTCGAGGACGAAAAATCCTAAGGTGGGGAGGATGTAATATCCCGCAGCTAGAATAGACTAAGAGATAACTTATATATGGTTTAAAGATGTCATTTTGGTAGTTGTGAGGTAGGGGTATTTGGGTAATATCTAGTGACAATTTAAGGGGTAGATTAGTCAATCTTATAACTTGGGGATTTAATAAGTTTCTATTAAATGAAAATTCAGGATTTACCTTAATTAAGGGTGTTTTGGTATTTTAAGGATTTAAAATAAGAATTCTACTAGAAAACGAAAACTAAGTTTAAGAAAGTTACTTGTTGGGCAAGAAATTAGAGTTTGAATGCTATTAGAAGTATTGTAAGATATGGGAAGAAACTCTATAAAAGGGGAGGTCGTCCTAGGGGTTTGGTTGTTGTTTCTTTGTCTTGGAGAGCTCTAGCCGTTCTAGTAGGCAAAGAAGGATAGAGGAGAAAGGTTGAAGCTTGAGGGCGTTTCTAAGTTCGCGAGTTATTCCGACTTCGAAATATTCGAGGTAAGTGATTCTACCTTTCCTTATCTTTGTAGAGATTTAATGACAAATAGGGTTGACTTGATTAAGGATAGAACTTAGAACGAACAAGTTTGTATGTAATCGAGATAGGGCCTAGAGCTATGAAATTAATCGGAATAATTGTATTAGGGCTTAGTAACTCGTTATCTCGTATAAGAGAACTCAATTGATAGAATGTCTTGAGAGTTAAAACCTTACCTTTAGGATTAGGGATTAAGTTAAGGTTTGGGAAGTCGACTATGGTTTATCATGCGAACTAAGCGACGTATCGCTCGTACACAAGTAGGTCAACGAATTGAATAGCGACTACATGGAATGGAGCATTTGGGGTGCACGTATCGACATACACATAGTAAAAATTGGTTACAAGGCAAGGGGACATGTAAGGTGTGCACGTGGTGGTGCACGTAGCGCTGCACGTGGTGATGTATATGGTGTGTCACTACGTGCAACTTTTTTTACCTTATTTTATTTTTCTTATATTTTTAATGCATAGAGGGTTGAAATATCTACAAAATGGTATATTTTATAGGCCAATTGGAGTTCTATGGAAATAGTTATGATTTTTCGAAGTTAGAGGCAAAATTGGGAAAACCGCTCTGCACGTAGTGATGCATGTGGCGAGCATTGCAACGTGCAGATTTTTTTTATATTTTATTTGGATAGCCAGTTAAAAACCCTTCAAAACGGTAGGTATCAACAGCAAATTGGAGGTCTATAGAATTAGTTATAATTTTTCAAAGTTGCGATAGAATCTGCACAGTTTTAGCACCCTATTTTGCTTTCTTTGGTTTGCCAATGGGAATTTGAGCTCATAATCTTTAGGGGAGAACCTTAAGGATCACTTGAGAACATGTTGAGTTTATTTGTTGTACTAATATTGTGTTTGTGTGAGATATTTTAGTGTAATGGCTATTGTGTGTGTAGACTCATGTACATTGGGTATGGTTGTTGATATGGCATGATCGCCTAGGTTGGAGGTGGCTATGAGTTCGGATGAGGGGTACACCGTGATGTTGTCTTACCCGTGGTCGCAATTGGCTTTGAGCCCAGAAGAGGGGAAGCCTTGTTTGTGTTATTGAATTGGTAGTTGTGATTCATATATTTTATAAATTATTGTTCTAAATTTATATGTTTTATTTGTTGTGCTTATTCGGATTTGACAGTTGTTGTGTTTATGTTGTGGTTCAACACTACACATTTACACTTGTACACCAAGCAAGTAGTATTAGGAGTTTATTATTGGATGTTGGTAAGGTTTGATAGTTCACCTACCGAGCTTTGTGCTCACCTCTACTCGTTGATTTGTTTTTCTTCAGGTGTTAATTGGAGCTAGTCTTTGATTACACCTGCTCGGTGAAGTTATTTGCTTGATGTATGAACTTTGTTTAGATGTTATTTTTATTAAACTTTATTTTCCCGGATAAGGGTCTGGTGGACGGTTGTAACGAATTGATTAGTTTGTGTGATGATTTTATTAACATACTTAATATTATTTTAGCATTAGAAAAGTACTTTCATACCCATGATGTATATTGTACAGGGAATTTGGACAGCACCCGCTTCGTATGTCCATCATAGGTGCTTGTCACCAACTCCTTGACCCTTTGGGTTCAGGCATGGAGAAGTCGAAGTCACGTGTTTGCTTTTGAATTTCGAAATCGGGGACATGACAAACTGAAGCAAAGTTGTCCCGATCAACGAAAGGACCCAAGAGGCGAGAGGTTACAATCGAAGGATGGCCACAAGTTTCGAGACGGGGGTCAACCCCCAACAAATCCATTTGAGCCCGGTTTCTCAAAGGGTTGTTCTTGCTATGGACAACAGGGACATTGGAAAAGAGGGGTGTAGTAGGAAGCGATCGGTGTCGCATTTATGGAAAAGTAGGACATCTCCGGACAAGTCTGTTTTAGTAAAGCAAGGCATAGTGCTAGAGGACCGGCTCGGCGAGCTAGGGATAAAGCAAAATTCAAGCCTTGATTGGGGCCGAGGACTACCTTGTGAGGCTTGTAGGAGAGCATGGCGTAACTTTCCTTAGTCAAGGGTACGATTTTAATTCTCGTGTGTTAAGATTTCTGTTGTATTGGTGGTATCATGTCCCTTTAACGATAGTGATCGGTTGAGTCTCGTACTGGCTTAGGTGAGGATGGGTGAACCTTTGGTTGTTGAGTTCCTAGCAATCGAATTAAGACACTTGTGATAGAGGGGTATTCTCGTTGGGAGGGCTATTGAGCCACAGTTTTATGTTAGGTGAGGCTTAGAAGGTCGTTTGAGCTACCATTTCTAATGGACGTGGTTGGTGACCTACTAGAGAATAAATAAGTAAAATGAATAAATAAATGTATGACACCAAAAGAATAATAAATTACTAAAAATTATGATAATAAATAGTTATTGTAAAGAGTTTGATGGTTTTAGTGTGGTCTAAAGTGTTAATCGTATCTTTGTGTGGTAGTCAATTTTGGCACCCATGTGTAAGGAAAGTAATAAATGTTATTGTGTTACCCCTAATACTCTAGTGTAAGTGAGATTACCTCTAAACTGGCTAGCTTGGAAAGCTTGGCATAAATTAATGGCTTGTGGGTAATGTGTGACCCTCTATGGCAACCTTGAATAATAGGAATATGTTTTCGTGTGAGTAGAGGTACATGTAGAAGCGTTACTTGAGAGGGATATTCTTTTGGTAACCTTTCCAAGTGTCGGGGTTGAGGGAGGAAATTGCCACTAGTATAACTCACTCCTTGAGTCATTGAGATCTCAATTGGTTGGCGAGAGTGGTATGCAATTTTAAGGTTTTTGTGGAGGTCCTATGGAGATGGCTGCAAATTCTCGGGTGGCCAAACATTGACTGTGTGTCATGCTTGTCATGTGTGAAAGACCTTGAGTAATGTTCATAGGATATGTTGTGAAATGGGTATGCGCATGTATAAAATGTGAAGTGTTCTAGAACTAAACTATCGAGTATGAGTGGGTTTATAGGATCGTACCCAGTGAATCCAATCAGGACAAGTAGGCAAGTAGGCAAGCGAGTGAGATTGGGCAGGCCTTGTTCAGGCTTTTCCCCACATTTGGGAGACATCTTCCGAGGGGTTGAGGATGTACTTCTGGTGGTAGGACCATTTCGTTAAACCATGTCTTGTGGGCAATAGGCTTAAAAGGGGTGAGGCGGTGGGAGGCTAATCTGTTCTCTCTTACATGTGTTCCGCATTGTAATTTATTTCGTGTGTTTGGGATGCTTTGTTTTGTTGCATGTGTTGCATATGTGCTAAAGGTGTATAGTAGAGTTCTTATCTGTGGGTATCGTGGCATACATATGCAGAGGAGTAGGAGGTGATGCATTAGCATAATATATGTGGTGTGAGATGCAGAGGGGTGTTATGTGTGATGTTGTTGATGTTATTCCTTGTCATATGTGATGACATGCTAAGTTAGTGTTAAAGTGTTAATGAGTTGGGAAAAGGTTGTTTGATTCACAGAGTTCGGTCAATTGTGAGTTTTTGCTTGGAAGGTGTATTAGTGCTACTCCTTTGGGGGAGATTTGTGTCGTGCGGCTATTATGGGGTCTTTGTGCTACATATGTTCTTCTTGAAAGTCTTTCATGTGCATTATTATGCGATAAGTGAGATGTTTCACGCCATCAAGGTGCTGGTATGTTTGGGTGCTCATAGAACGTCTCAAATCAGGTGTTTACATGTATTGTTTTCTGTGCTTACTAAGAGGAATTGCGGTGACCACGTTAAGCTGAGGCTATAACTTGGGTGTTTCGTAGTTAATTTGAGTGTTTTGCTAGTGTGTTGAGGAAAAAGGCACATTTTTTTGTTATAGGGGAGTTAGTGGCCTATGAGGTGGAGTAGTCATGGAGGCAAAGGATTCCGTTGTGACCCGTGAGTGGTGACACAGAGGTATCAGTTGATGTTTTGTTGCAAGTAAGAGAACTTTCCAAGTTGGAGAGAGAGCTGTGTTATTTATTATTAACTAGCATCAGGGGATAAGTCACACCTTATCGTATGGGGTGTCTGCTGACTTAGTATGAAAGCTAATGTGGCAGTGAGAGAGTGGAAGCTGATGGAGCAGTTGGCAATGTTGCAGTTGCAGCCTATTGCCTGTGGTGGTGGGACAGTCCTGAGTCCTATTATTGTTATGCCTGAGTTGTAACAGCGAGTTTGGGAAGGGTAGTTGGGTAATATTGAGTGTGAGGTTCTCTGTGCCCGTATTGAGGCTGGCGAGCTATCTGAGGATTGGACAGAGGGTCCTAACCATGAGTTTTCTTTTCAGGGGCAGCTAGTAGTGGCTTCGTCTCTTTGGGATGAGTTGATGAGGGATTTCCATCAGTCTAGAGTTGCTGTGCATCCAGGGGGTACGAAGATGTACCATGCACTTCGAGGATATTTTTGGTGGCCTAGGATGAAACGTGATGTGGTGACATTTGTTTCGAGGTGCCTCACTTGTCAGCAAGTGAAAGTTGAGCACCAGCGGCCAGCAGGTATGTTGCAACCGTTGCCCGTGGTGGAGTGGAAGTAGGACCACATAGCGATGGATTTTGTGACTGGCCTTCCACCCACTATTGGGAGGAAAGACATGATATGGGTGATTATGGATCGGCTAACGAAGTTGGCCCATTTTCTTGCCGTTCGCGAGCAGATTCTATTGGGGTGTTGAGTCAGCTTTGTGTGAACGAGATTATACAATTACATGGGGTACCATCGTCGATTGTGTCTAACCGAGATTTGCGGTTCACCTCCCATTTTTAGGCAGGCTTGCAAGAGGCTTTGGGGACAAAGCTTAGCTTGAGTACAGCTTTTCACCCTGAGACTGACGGTCAGACAGAGAGGACGAATCGGACATTGACGGACATGTTGAGGGCCTGTGTATTAGACTCTGGTGGTTCTTGGGCAACTCACCTTCCTTTGGTGGAGTTTGCCTACAAAAAAAGTTGATGAAATCTTATGTAGATCAGCGGCGACAACCTTTGGAGTTTTTCGTGGGGGATCATGTGTTTCTACATGTTTCTCCCCATCGTGGACATCGGCACTTTGGGTGAGGTTCCAAGCTATTTCCGTGGTTTATTGGTCCATTTGAGGTTATGGCTCGTGTGGGGCTAGTAGCCTATTGGTTAGCATTGCCACCGCGGTTGAGTCGGGTGCACAATGTGTTCCATGTGTCCCAGTTGAGGAAGTATCATCCTGACCCCACTCATATGATTGATTGGGGGCCATTGAATATTGAGGATGACATGTTCGTTGTTGAGGCCCCTATCCGTATACCGGATCGACGGGAGAAGCTTTTGCGTGGTCGTGCTTATTCCTTTGGTTCGCGTGCTATGGTAGCACCATGGTATTAAGGAGGAGACATGGGAATGTGAGTCCCTAATGTGTGAGCAAAGACTGGAGTTGTTCGAGGACCGAACAATCTTAAGGGTGGGAGGTGGCCGTTGGCCGCCAAGAGATAATGATGTGATTTCTGTGTTAGTTATTCATAGTGTTGTGTATTGTCCTTTTGAGACATGTACTTGTATTTGAGATGTGTTTGTGACATGCGGGTATGTGTTATATGCATTGTGATGGTGCTTTATTGAGTTTGTGGATGTATGTCCTTTTATGTGTTGTGTGCGGTGTATGATCCATTTGTGTGTTTGTGGTGTGGCTTGTGGTTTTGCATAATAAGGTGCATGTGTTTGTTATTCCTTGCCGTTCTAGTGGCATGTTGTTTCTTTTCTAGGACAAAAAGTCATAAGGGGGAGAGGATGTAATGACCCGTGTTTTGGGATGTGAGGAGTTAGTCATAGTTATGCCTTTTGAGTGGCAATTGTCAGGCTTTTGGGAGATTTCTTTTCATACACATTGGCTAAAACACTTTGTATATAGATGAGCAAGCTTGAAGCAAGAGATGAGCCCAAGAGGGAGCTTTTAGAGGCTGCATGTGACAATGGCCTTTGTCACGTGCAGTGATGTTTTTGCATGGGAGCCTTTTAGACCAAGTTCTAAAGCTAGTGGCAAAATCCTAGACCATTTGGAGGTTGCACGTGACAATGGCTTTTGTCACGTGCAGTTATGTTTTTGCACCGTCACCTTCTTCTTATTATGCTGATAATCTTTTCCCAAAGGGCCATGTTCGAATTATGGGTATTTTGTCCTGTGTGGAAGCGGTAGAGCTGTAAATGAACCAAACGTTCATGATCAAGCTCGCGTTCCGCTCGGTAAAAGATTATTTATGTTCGTTCGTTAAGGAATAGTACCGCTCGTGAATAGTTCGCGAACACCATTGCTATATTCGTGAACATGTTCGCGAAGAAGTTGTTTTCTTGAAATAAAAAGTCCCAGCATTGGGTCTCCATATCATAACTAGAACAATATGATTTTTGGGGAATTTTATGAGATGTCTAACCCCACTTTCCAAAAATTCACCTTTACGAAAAATCGTATTTTTAGAGATTTTACACTAAAACCCAATTTTCACATTTTGAATGAGTGGGAATTTAATTTTATAGTATTTTTCTTTGAATCCGAAAAGAGGGTATTTCGCTATTTACATTGTAATTTAAGTATACTACTTGACTTAAAGGTTACAATGTAAATAGTCACATTCATGCGATGCGGTTGCCGTCTCGCTGGAATCTTCTTGTGGATTGAAGTTGCGGATTGATGCTACGGAAACTGTTGGTCCCTAGGAGCCTAGAGGGGGGTGAATAGGCTCTTCTCGAAACTCTTTTCTTACTCTTTGGCACAACACTTAACTGGTTAAAAGAAATAATCAATGCAGAAGATAACCAAGTAGTGGAAGTATCTTGTTTTATTTTCAATCGATAAATACAACAAAATAGAAGCAGATTAAAGCTTGTAAAGCTTTTTGATCTACTTTTACAACTCTCTTACACTCTGTTTACAAATGACTCACACACTAGCCTTTATGATCTCAATGAGCTCTAGTACATACACACTAATTTTGAACTAACGAACGATCAACACATTCAGCGTTCACATATAATGTACAAGTGTTACAATATATATAGAAACATCCTTGAGAAACGATCTTGGAACTTGTTCTTCCGGACTATGTGTAGCATTGACTGTTCCTCGGAATTCTCTCTGCCTTAAATGCTGCGGATGTGGAGCTTAAGTGCCTTTGTGAGTTCCCAAGTTCAGTTAAAGTTGTGTCCACATATCTAGGTGATTCACGTGTAAGATGCTTTAAGTTCTCAACGAGTTTGTCTTACATCGGGACACAGCGAGCTGTTGACTTTGAATGCAAAGAGATAAGTTAAAGCAGCGTCTTCTTACTCCGTGTTAATGAGGCTTGGATCCTTACTCCGTGTCAGTGATTGCTTACTCCGTATCAAATCAGTACAGGAATCCTTATTCTGTGTCAGCGCTTCCTTACTCCGTATGAATGAGAAGGTCGGAGTGCTTACTCTGTATCATCGCTTTCTTACTCCGCAAGAGTTCCTTAGTCTGCATGAGTTAAAGGATCAGATGGCTTACTCCGTATCAGCACATCCTTACTCCGCATGAGTAACAGGTTTGGATTCCTTACTCCACATCTAGTTTTCTTACTCCGTGTGAATAAAAGACTCGGGTCCTTATTCCGCACAAGTCGTTCCTTACTCCGCATGTATGGAAGACTTAGATTCCTTACTCCATGTCTTCTTTTCCTTAGTCCGCTTGAGTGGAAGACTTAGCTTTTTATTCCGCGATGACTATCTCTTACTCCGTGCGACTTGTAGAGTAGGATTCTTACTCCGCATCTATTTGACTTAGTCCGTTTAAGTTGTTAGGTGCAGTTTCCTTAGTCCATAGCTTTAAGTGATTAGTCCGCACGAATGATCCTTATTCCCTAGAAGTAAGGACTTGGTTATTTACCATGTGTTTGACGACACTCACTCTTGTTCGGATTAGGATTATGTATTTTGTCCTTAGCTTTGCTCTCACGAGTGTAGGTCCGCATTAAGATCATATCTTCTACAACAACTTAAGATAAAAGAACCAAAGTTATTATGGGCTTGACACAATAGAAACACTGTTGCGGATTGATGCTCCCGACTTGAAGGCCGCCGACTACATAGCCGCCGACCGCGGGCCGCTGACTACACAGCTGCTGACTACGAAGTTGCTGATTACACATGTCACGCCCCGGTTTTCCAACCCGAGGAGACCGGAACGTGACCCTCCCTTTACCCGGGTTTGGATAAAGGGGTGGAACACAACATACACTTCAGAAACCAAAATTACACAATTATTTAATTGAAACCATATGCCTTTATTATCTTTCAAACTTCATTACAATATCTCCCCGCTGGGGTTACAATGCCTCAATAAAATTACATAGCGCAAATAACATAAAACAAAGCCACAAAGTAGTCACAATTATCCACGACACAAACCACAAGTGATTTAACCGCCTCTTCAGGCCAATGATTTAACCGCCTCTCAGGCATAGTTTCCACAGTCAGTCTCACTGACATTGACTCAGCCTCTCAGGCTCCACAGTTAGTCTCACTGACATCAACTCAACCTCTCAGCCTCCACAGGTACACAAGCATTGCCTCAGCCTCTCAGGCTTCTTAGGCTCCACAGACAACAACAGACATTTAACATATATCTCAGTTATTCAGGCATAACAACAAACACTTAACATGCATGTCCACCCTAGTATAACATCAAACACCTAGCATGCATATCCTCACAAACATTACATCAAACACCATTTAGGCATAACCACACCGGCATAACATGCATGGCCTCACAGGCATAATATCAAACACCTAGTGTGCAATGCCACAAAGCCTAATCTCAACCCATACTTGCCATCGAAGGCCAACATTCATATAGGAGGTCACACCTATATGAATTTACATATAGATAGTATAACAATAACAGTAGAAGCTCTATAAATCCTCTACACAGGGCCTAACCCCCTAACAGATCGGGTGAGACAGAACCCCTACCTTAAAGCGGATCTTCCTTGCTCCCACGCTAAACGCCGTCCACCCCACGCAAGACGCTGCAGCAAGAACGCAACTCCCTTTCCTTCTCTCTCTCTAGCTCTCTCTCTCTATGACGGCCAGGCAGTTAGCAAGAGAACCCTAAACCTAAAACAGAGGGCTTCTACTCCTTATATAGACAACACAACATCAAAACGACATAGTTTTGATTAAGTGAATCCCAAGCATCAAAACGACGTAGTTTTGATGGAACAAGCTATGACCTTCCCACATCCATACACACAAAAATATTCACAATTCCAACATGGTCCTTTGGGAAAAGATGATTAGAACGACAAAACCAAGGTAACCATGCAAAAACATGCCTGCACACCAATTTGAACACCAATTCCCCAATTGGCGTGCAGCTCCAAATGCACTCAAACTTCACCCCAAGCCTCCTTGCATCTTGTAGAGGTCTAGGAAGCAAAAATATGCTTGCACGTGAAATGGGTAAATTCACGTGCAGCTCCAAATGCTCTGAAATTTCGTGGTAGGTAGAGGACCTCATTCTAAGAAACTTTTGTTCTTGCACGCCAATTGTTTGAGGCCATCTACCTTATCAAAAGTGAGCTCCAAGATCGGCCAAAACAACTTAAACCGCCCTGTATACGCATAGCATCTTCCTAGGGCATAAAGGTACGTTATCACTTGTCACATGCAGCTCCCAAAAGTCCCTTCTTGGGCTCATCTCTTACCTCAAACTTGTGCACCAACATCCAAGGTGTTTGTGGTTAACTTCTTACACACGGGTTACACACGGGTCATTACATCCTCTCCTCCTTAAGACTTTTTGTCCTCGAAAAGAAATGACATACGAGGAAAACAAACACAAGCTACCCATTTGCCACCCGGCAAGCCACAACACCCAAATGGTTATACACCGCACACAGCACATAACAGCACATAACGAGGTACCACCATAATCCATAACCACAATAATGCATATAACACATATCCGCATGTCACAAATACACATCTCAAAACACATCACAAATATGAACACATGTCTAAAAGACAATACAAATACACCAAATCGTACACAACTAATACAAGAAAACACATCACTATCCCTTGGCCAACAGCCACCTCCCACGCTTAAGATTGTTCGTCCTCGAACAATTCGGAAGTCTTGCTCACGCATCACGGACTCACGTTCCCATGTCTCCTCCTCAATGCCACGGTGTTGCCACAAAGACACGAACCAAAGGAATAGAACGACCACGCAAAAGCTTCTCTCGCCGATCTAGGATACGGATAGGGGCCTCAACAATGGACATGTCATCCTCAATGTCGAAGGTCCCCCAATCGATCACATGGGTGGGGTCAGGGTGATACTTCCGCAACTGGGACACGTGAAACACGTTGTGCACTCGACTCAGCCGCAGTGGTAACGCTAACCGGTAGGCCACGGGCCCTACATGATCCAAAATCTCAAAAGGACCAATAAACCGGGGAGATAGCTTGGAACCTCGCCCAAACTGTCGATGTCCACGACGTGGAGAGACACGAAGGAACACATGATCACCAACGAGAAAACTCCAAAGGTCGCCGCCGCTGATCCGCATAAGATTTCGCCGACTCGAGCCGATAACAACCGTCGACGAATCAACTTAACCTTCTCGGTAGCCTCTTGAACCATCTGTGGTCCCAAGAGAGGCGGCTTCGCCGACCTCGGTCCAACACAACGGTGATCGGCAGGGTCCGCCATACAACGCCTCAAAAGGAGCCATCCCAATGGTCGCTCAAAATCGTTATTGTAGGCAAACTCCACTAAAGGAAGGTGAGTTGCCCACAAACCCCCAAAATCTAACACACAAGCCCGTAACATGTCCTCCAAAGTCCGATTCGTCCTCTCTGTCGACCGTCAGTCTCAGGGTGAAAGGCTGTACTCAAGTGAAGCTTGGTCCCCATAGCCTCCTGCAAACCTTCCCAAAAACGGGAAGTGAACCTTGAATCCCGGTCAGAGACAACCGATGATGGTACTCCATGCAGTCGCACAATCTCGTTCATGTATAGCTGACTTAAGGTCCCAATAGAGTCCCGCTCGCGAACAGCCAGGAAATGGGCTGACTTTGTGAGTCGATCCACAATCACCCAAATCATATCCTTCCTCCCAGTGGTAGGTGGAAGACCAGTCACAAAGTCCATCGCAATGTGGTCCCACTTCCACTCTGCTATGGGCAAGGGCTGTAACATGCCCGCCGGCCGCTGATGCTCAGCCTTCACCTGCTGACACGTGAGGCACCGCGAAACAAAAGCAGCCACATCGCGTTTCATCCCAAGCCACCAAAAATGTCCTCAAAGCGCATGGTACATCTTCGTACCCCCCTGGATGCACAAGCAACTCTAGACCTGGTGAAACTCCCTTATCACCTCATCCCTGAGGGAAGAAGCCACTACCAACCGCCCCTGAAAAGACAACTCATGCTCAGGACCCTCTGTCCAGTCCTCAGATAGCTCCCCAGCCTCAATACGGGCACGGAGAACCTCATACTCAATGTCACCCAACTGTTCCTCCCGGACGCGCTGGTACAACTCAGGCACAACTACCAAAGGACTCGGGGATTGTCCCACTATCACGAACAATAGGCTGCACTGCAACATCGCCAATCGCTCCATCGGCTTCCACTCTCGCACGCTACCTCAACTTTCCCTTTTCGCTCAACGCATCAGCCACAATATTACCCTTGCCCGGGGTATAGGCAAGAGTAAAGTCAAAGGTCTGCAAATACTCCACCCATCTCCTCTGCCTCAAATTCAAGTCCTTCTGGGTAAAGATGTACTGAAGGCTTTTGTGATCTGAGAACACCACAAACTTCTCCCCCAAGAGGTAATGCTGCCAACTCTTCAGGGCGAAGATGACAACCGCCAACTCAAGGTCATGAGTAGGAAATTCTGCTCATGAGGCTTCAGTGCCTTGACCCATAAGCCACCACACTATGCTCCCGCATAAGCACACACCCCAAACCAACCCTGGATGCATCACAAGACACCTCATATGGGATATCCTCCCGAGGTAACCTCAACACCGGTGCAGTGGTCAAACGGGTTTTGAGAGTCTCAAACGCCTGCTGGCACTTGTCCGTCCACTCAAATTTCACTCCTTTCCTAGTCAACGCCGTCATAGGAGCCGCCAAACAGGAGAACCCCTCGACAAAACGACGATAGTACCCCGCCAAGCCAAGAAAACTACGGATCTCAAAAACGTTGGTTGGCCTCGCCCACGATGCCACAGCCTCAATCTTGGCTGGGTCCACCCTAACTCCCTCAGCTGACACCACATGGCCAAGAAAGTGAACCTCCTGCAGCCAAAACTCACACTTGCTAAACTTAGCAAACACTCACTGGTCCCTCAAGGTTCGCAACACTGTTCCCAGGATATTCCACATGCTCCCTCTCGGTCTTGGAATATACCAAGATATCATCTATAAACACCACCACGAATAAGTCTAAGTATGGGGCAAAGACTTGGTTCATCAAATGCATGAACACCGCTGGCGCATTAGTGAGCCCGAAAGGCATCACTACCCACTCATAGTGCCCATACCTGCACCGAAAGGCCGTCTTAGGGATGTCCTCCTCCCTAACCCTGAGCTGGTGATACCCCGACCGTAAATCTATTTTGGAAAACCACTGGGCCCCACTCAATTGGTCAAACAGGTCGTCTATCCGAGGCAACGGGTACTTGTTCTTCACAGTCACTGAATTCAGCTTCCTGTAATCTATGCAGAGGCGAAGCGTGTCATCTGCCTTCTTTGCAAAGAGCACCGGAGCACCCCAAGGTGAGGTACTCGGTCTGATATACCCCTGGCCCACCAACTCCTCGATTTGCCTCTGAAGCTCCCTCAACTCAGCTAGCCCCATACGATACGCTACTTGGGAAATCGGACCCGTCCCCGGCACTAACTCAATGGTGAACTCCACACTCTTCTTAGGTGGCAACCTCCTCAACTCTTCAGGAAAAACATCCTGAAATTGGTCCACAACAGCGGGCCACACCTTCTTTTCCACCTTCCCCTCCTCAGCAAAGGTCAGGGCTGCCAACCTGTGTGTAATGGCACCCCACTGGTCCAACACTGGACCAACCCGACTAGCCTCACGATCCCACTCCCCCTGCAAGGTGCAAGAAACCCCCGCAGGTGACACAAAGGATACCCGCCGCCGATAATAGTCTATCTTGGCCTGGAAAGCCATAAGCCAATCCATACCCAAGATCAGGTCAAACGTCCTCAAAGGCATTACATGCAAGTCAAAACTCAGCTCCACCTCTCCTATGGTTAACACACAATCACGACACACATGCCGTACCTCAATCATACCCCCCACTAGAGACTCAACAACTAGGGGCTTCGCTGCCTCCACACAAGCTAACCCCAAGCTATCTATCACAAGCTCAGCAACAAACGAACATGATGCACCCGTATCGAAAAGAACAGAAGCTAATGTACGGGAGATCAAAAGGGTACCTCTAACCACCATGGTCCTGCTCCACCCTCAGCTGGTGGGGATGGTAGCTCAACCTCCTCCTGGTACATCGCCTCCAGCGCAAACACCCTTCCTTGGCCCGTGCCACTGGTCGGCTCACTCACTGGACGCTTCCCGCTAAGGTTGCCTCCAGCTTCAGTCTGCTGCCGCTCCGGCCTCCCCTGGGGTTGGGTCTGGCTAGATCCCACATGGCTAGCCTGCCACCGACGGGCTGGCCTCTCCGCCGGAGCACGGAAACTAGCATCGCTCCTCATGCTGGATGCCACACCTCCTGCTCCCCTGTTGCCACTCCTGCACACCCGGCTCAAGTGGCCCTCTCGCCCACAGTTGTTACACCGCCAGTCCTTCTTGGGACATTCCCTCTTGAAGTGACCTTGCCTCCCACAACAAAGACAACCGCTGAGGGAACCTCTGCTTCGAACCTCCCCGCCCATTACCGCCAAGGGTGAACTTCTAGCCGGATGCCTTGTCACGACTGCGCCAAGAACAACGCATGCCCTCCAACGGACGTCCCGCACCCGGACCCTCATGGGCGAGATGACTCATCGCCCATCGCCCCGGACGCACGAGTCACTCTCCTTGGTGGCATTCTTACTACATGAAGTAAGAAGCACAAACGTCGAACGCGTTCGACTACTATCAAGTTTCACTACCTCTACCCCATTATCAAGTCAAGCAGGACATTGCATCACACACATTTCAACCATTGCATCAATCAACATCGCACACAAAGACAGTCCACATTGTAGTCATGCCCAAGGCATTCCAAGCTTATTCAGAGTTGCACAGTTCACACATAATCATGTTATTCACATCCTTCACACATAGCAACAAATGCAACTAGTGCCCTAATGCCAATGCATGTAAATCCTACCTCAGGTCTGGACTACCCCAAGTACACCTTAGAGGCTCAAAGAGGACCATGTTAATTAGGTATGTCCCTCCAGGCTCCTCTAAAGGACTCAAGATAACCAGATCCGCCCACTACCCTAGGCCAACTAGACCATGCTCTGATACCATATTGTCACGCCCCGGTTTTCCAACCCGAGGAGACCGGAACGTGACCCTCCCTTTACCCGAGTTTGGATAAAGGGGTGGAACACAACATACACTTCAGAAACCAAAATTACACAATTATTTAATTGAAACCATATGCCTTTATTATCTTTCAAACTTCATTACAATATCTCCCCGCTGGAGTTACAATGCCTCAATAAAATTACATAGCGCAAATAACATAAAACAAAGCCACAAAGTAGTCACAATTATCCACCAGACAAACCACAAGTGATTTAACCGCCTCTTCAGGCCAATGATTTAACCACCTCTCAGGCATAGTTTCCACAGTCAGTCTCACTGACATTAACTTAGCCTCTCGGGCTCCACAGTCGGTCTCACCGACATCAACTCAACCTCTCGGCCTCCACAGGTACACAAGCATTGCCTCGGCCTCTCAGGCTTCTTAGGCTCCTGGACAATAACGAGACATTTAACATATATCTCAGTTATTCAGGCATAACAACAAACACTTAACATGCATGTCCACCCTGGTATAACATCAAACACCTAGCATGCATATCCTCACAAACATTACATCAAACACCATTCAGGCATAACCACACTGGCATAACATCAACGCATAACATGCATGGCCTCACAGGCATAATATCAAACACCTAGTGTGCAATGCCACACAGGCCTAATCTCAACCCATACTTGCCACTGAAGGCCTACATTCATATAGGAGGTCACACCTATATGAATTTACATATAGATAGTATAACAATAATGTAGAAGCTCTATAAATCCTCTATACAGGGCCTAACCCCCAGAACAGATCAGGTGAGACAGAACCCCTACCTTAAAGCAGATCTTCCTTGCTCCCGCGCTAAACGCCGTCCACCCCACGCAAGACGCTCCGGCAGCAACCAGCAACTCCCTTTCCTTCTCTCTCTCTAGCTCTCTCTCTCTCTCTCTACGACGGCTGCAGCAGTTGAAGAGAACCCTAAACCTAAAACAGAGGGCTTCTCCTCCTTATATAGACAACACAACATCAAAACGACGTAGTTTTGATTAAGTGAATCCCAGCATCAAAATAACGTAGTTTTGATGGAACAAGCTATGACCTTCGCACATCCATACACACCAAAATATTCACAATTCCAACATGGTCCTTTGGGAAAAGAAGATTAGAACGACAAAACCAAGGTAACCATGCAAAAACATGCCTGCACGCCAATTTGAACGCCAATTCCCCAATTGGCGTGCAGCTCCAAATGCACTCAAACTTCACCCCAAGCCTCCTTGCATCTTGTGGAGGTCTAGGAAGCAAAAATATGCTTGCACGTGAAATGGGTAAATTCACGTGCAGCTCCAAATGCTCTGAAATTTCTGTGGTAGGTAGAGTACCTCATTCTAAGAAACTTTTGTTCTTGCACGCCAATTGTTTGAGGCCATCTACCTTATCAAAAGTGAGCTCCAAGATCAGCCAAAACAGCTTAAAATCGCCTGTATACGCATAGCATCTTCCTAGGGCATAAAGGTACGTTATCACTTGTCACATGCACCTCCCAAAAGTCCCCTCTTGGGCTCATCTCTTACCTCAAACTTGTGCACCAACATCCAAGGTGTTTGTGGTTAACTTCTTACACACGGGTTACACACGGGTCATTACAACACGCGCGACTATACAACCGCTCGATCGCGAACTTCGAGCCTAAAGTCCGCCTGGTACTTTTCATCGTCGTTTTTGCCTGTTCTTTTTCTGGAATCAACCCGGCGACTCACAGGCACTCACAAACACACGTTTTACTCAACAGACTACAAAATTACATACCCAAATTGATATAAATTAGGTCTTACTCACAGATCTTATGCTAAACCATTACATCTAACCCAAAATTGGGTTTCCCCCAAAACCTAGAGTTCATACTCAATGTCATAAATCATGATAAATTCATGCATATTCAAAAATAGGATCGAGATAAATGGTTTAAGGACACCTACCTGGAAAGTTTATTTGCGATCCACGAACTCCAATCGCCCCCAAATCACCAAAGGAAGCTCTTCACCTTCTCTCTCTCTCTCGCTCAAACACGCACGAACCAAGTAATTAAAGAGATAAGGCGGTTTCTTAATTATTTATATCTGCTGCCAATAATTAGCCTCCTAGCAATAATTGACCTCCCAGGAGGTCACGAATTCTTGTCAAAATGCTTGAAATGACGAGCATATCATCGCTCGGATGCTTGCATACTCAAATGATCGCTCAAATGCAAGGTTAACCAATAAACCTCGAAAAGTCAACAATCGACCACTCGGGGCCCCGACCTGGAATCAGGCCCAAGCATCGTCAAAATGCTCACATCGACGACTACACTCACTGCCCAGGATAGTTGCATTCCCATAAAATGGCTATTTCTCAACACTACCTAAATACGAGTCTTTACATCCTCCCCACCTTAGAACTTTTTGTCTTCGAAAATAAAACACATGCCCAAAGGACATAGCAAAATTCAAGCTCAAGCACCACACAATAACAAGACATAATCACATGATCATAAACATAATCGCTATCATCAACATGATCACTAACCACACATGTGCAATGCAACTTACAACAAGCGAAACAAGATGCCAACAAACAATAACCACATCTCTCCACATACAAAATATACGCGAAACAAATGCATAAAACATAACTCATACCTCAGGGAAGGTCCTCACATCTTCCCCACCTCAGGACTGATCGTCCTCGAATAGCTCAGGATGAAGAACCCACATCTGGCTCTCTTTCTCCCAAGTCTACTCTTGCATGCCTCGGTGTCGCCATAACACCCGGACCAGTGGGATCGTCTTGCCTCGCAAGACCTGCTCCTTCCTGTCCAAGATCTGTGCCGACATCTCAATAACGGCACCATCATCAGCCAAGTCTATCTCGTGATAGTCCAACACATGAGAAGGATCTGGGTGATACTGTCTCAACTGAGACACATGGAAAACATCATGTATTCGCACCAACTCCAGTGGCAAAGCTAATCGGTAAGCCACTGTGCCTACAGTGGCAACAATCTCAAACGGCCCCACAAAACGAGGGGAAAGTTTAGATCCACCCACCTCAAACTGCAAAGGTCGATGCCTCTAATCCGCATAGGACTTCTGCCAACTCTGCGCTGTCAACATATCTTTGTCGAATCAGCCGCATAATCTCCATGGTCTCTTGAACCATATTGGGACCAAGAACCGTTGTCTCTCCTGTTTGTGCCCAACACAAAGGAGATCTACAAGGCCGCCCATATAGCACTTCATACGAGCCATCCCAATTGTGGCCTCGATAACCGTTGTTGTAAGAGAACTCTACCAAATGTCACGGGGTCAGCCTTTATAGCAGACTTAACCCGTGTGGCACCTAGTTCCCACCCGTACGAAGGAATGCTAGGTCAGCCTAACTCATCGCATTTGGATCGGAACCCATCAATTCATTGTAAAGCAATTGTGTAGGGAAGTATTTAGCGGAAAAACGATTGAACGAAGGCAATAAATGATTTTATTGATTGCTTGAAAGCTTTACAACATCACTCCCCTACATATAGATGTTAACACTTTTCTGGTTATGACACCAGGAGACATCATTTCTAACTGAGCAGTAAAATCTCTAAAACTCACTCTATAAACTAAGTTACAATACTTTACAAGGGGGAAATACCCCAAAATAACCTAAGTGTACTAGGATAAGCCTCGGTCCGTGACATTCTCCCCCACCCGATTTCGTAGGGTCCTTGTTGCGTCTTCGGCTTCCTCGAACCCGTCGAACCCTGGATGTAGCGTTCGGTTTCTTCCCGATACTCTTCAATCTCTTTGGAGAACCGCCCCAGATCCTCTTCCTTGTCCCAGCTTGCCTCTTCAACCGGCCTGTTCTTCCATTGGACGTAGTACTCTACCCAGCTTGGATCTACGCCCCTTCTTCGCACGACTCTATGAGAGTAGATTTTCTCTATCTCTTTGTCGTAGGCCTTGCCCATTGATCTTTGTTGGTGTCTGCACCGCCCATTGTCCGCTCGTATCGCCCAAGTCTTCATGGTAAGGCTTGAGCAAACTAACGTGGAACACCGGATGCCTTTGTAAGCTAGTCGGGAGGTCCAATTTTTATGGGACCTTCCCAACTCTCTTAAGTACTTTAAAAGGCCCCTCATATTGGCGCACCAAACCCTTATGCAATTCTGTAAGTGCTTTGGTTTGGCACAGAAGGAGTTTGAGCATCACCATGTCTCCTTCCTGAAATTCTAAGGGCTTCCTTTGTTGATCCGCCCACTTCTTCATCTTCATCGCTTTGTGCAAGTATGCCCTGACCAGATCTATCTGTTCATGCCATCCTTTTGCAAACTTGAATGCCACAGGGCTCTTTCCGGTGTACCCCGAGTAATGGACCGGCCATCAACGGTTGTTGCCCGGTTGCGAGTTCGAACAGGTTCTCATTCGTGGACTCGCTCTTCCGCAAAGTATATGAGAATTGGGCTATGTCCAGCAACTTGGCCCAATCTCTTTGATTGGCACTCACGTAGTGCCTCAGATACAGCTCTAGTAAGTCATTGACACGTTCAGTTTGGCCGTCTGTTTGTGGGTAAAAACTTGTTGAAAAGTTTAAATCTGAACCCATTATCCAGAACCGCTCGGTCCAAAATCGCCCAAGAAATCGCGAGTCTCAATCTCTCACAATTGTCTTTGGAATGCCCCAGGACTTCACCACATACTTGAAGAATAGTCGGGCCGTGTCGTCTGCCGTGTAGTCCTTTGGAGTTGGAATGAAAACTCTATACTTAGAGAATCGGTCGACCACCACAATGATCGTGCCGCATCCTTCGGATCTTGGGAGACAAACAATGAAGTCCATGGAGACGCTCTCCCAAGGTTTTTTTGGGGTAGGCAAGGGTTTTAACAATCCCACCGATTGCCAATTCTCTATCTTGTCATGTTGGCACACAAGGCAAGTCCTCACGTACACTTGGACATCCTCGTAAAGTTGAGGCTAGTAGTAGCTCCGTTCCACCAACGCCAAGGTATGATCAACTCCGGGATGGCCAGCCCACCGCGAGTCGTGACATTCTTCGAGGATGTCTCTCCTCAAACTTCCCCATTTAGGAATGTACACCCGTTCCCCTCGAGTATGGAGCAAATCATCCCTTAGCCAAAATCGTCGCGTCTTCCCAGCTTTGTCGCATTCCGCCAAGGACTTGGCTAATGGATCGTGCTCTATTCCTTCCGTCAGTTTGTCCACCAGGGGGAATTGTGGTTGGCTAAGGGCTGCAAGTTCCGCCTTCTGACTTAGTGCATCGACCACCACATTATTTGTGCCCTATTTGTACTTGAGCACAAAGTCGAATTCTGCTAGGAGTCTTTGCCACAATGCTTGCTTCGAAGTTAAGTTCCTTTGAGTTAGGAAATAACTCGTAGCAATGTTGTCCATCTTTACCACGAACTTGGGCCCTAACAAGTAATGCCTCCATACCCAAAGGCAATGCATAACTGCCGTCTTCTCCTTTTCCTACACTGCGTACCTCCGTTCGGTGCCATTGAGTTTCCGGCGTTCATATGCTATAGGATGCCCCTCCTGCATTGAACTCCACCGATGGCAAAGTCTAAAGCATCCGTGTGAACTTCATAAGGCTTTGTATGATCCGGCACTACCATCATCGGTCTGTTTGTCACAGCTTGCTTTAACTTCTCGAATGCCTCTCGGCAAGCATCATCCCACACCCAAGTCTTGTTCTTATTTAATAGTTCCGTCAAGGGTGCGGCAATGTAGGAATAGCCGCGGATGAATCTTCTATAGTAGTTAACCAAGCCAAGAAAGGAACACATCTCAGGGACTTTCTTGGGCATCTCCCATTCCTTAATGGCTAACACTTTCTTGTTATCCATCTTTAGTTTGCCACTGCCAATGATGTGACCTAAGAAGGGCACCTCCTTCTTTGCAAAGTCACATTTATCCTTGTTAACAAAAAGTTGGTTCTCCCTTAAGATTTGGAAAACTGTCGTAGGTGTGCCTTGTGCTCCTCCAAGGTCTTGCTGTAGATGACAATGTCATCAAGGTACACCATGACGAATCTATCCAAGTATGGTTGGAAGATCCGGTTCATCAACGTACAGAATGTGGCAAGAGCGTTTGTAGGCCAAAGGGCATCACCAAGAACTCGTAAAGCCGTATCTTGTGATGCACGCCATCTTTGCCTCATCACCTTCGGCTATCCGCACTTACCAATATCCCGACCGCAAGTTTAGCTTTGAGAACCATCTCGCGACACCAAGTTGATCGAATAGGTCAGCTATTCTTCACCGTAATCTTGTTTAGCGCCCTATAGTCAATGCATAGCCGCATCGACCCATCGTGCTTCTTTGGGAACAACACCGGTGCTCCAAATGGTGCTTTGGATGGCCGAATGAATCCGGCATCCAACAAGTCTTTCAATTGTTCTCGAAGTTCCTCCAACTCGGTGGTGCCATCTGATAAGGCACCGCAGCTGTAGGCATTGCACCGGCCTCTAGCTCAATCTTGTGGTCCACCTCCCACTTCGGCGGAAGTTGTTTGGGGAGTTTGGGTGGCATAACGTCCCCAAACTCTTCAAGGACCGTCTTCACTTTTGTTGGGGGCTCCTCCCCAACACTTGGGCGTTCTTCCTTCACCATGGCAATGAAGGTTGGTTCCTGTCGTCTAACTCCTTTAGATAGTTGGAGCGTTGAAAGAGACCTCGCCTTGAGTTCTTCCTCCCTTATTACCTTCACCATACACGTCTTCCCCTCGTCCATGATGCACATTGTGATGGTGCTAGGAATTGGAATTGCCCGCACTTGGTTAACGAACTCCATCCCCAGCACCATGAGATAGTCATCCATTGACACCAAGGAGAGATTCACCTTGCCTCTCCACTCGTCGATACTTAGCTCGACACCTCGAGCCATGCCATGGATTAGGCCGGCACTAGAGTTCACCGCCTTCACTAGCCTTCTCTTCTTTGTAGACTATCCCCGTCTACAAGCTTCTTCGACCTTAATGAAGTTGTTGGTCGCACCCGTGTCCACCAAGGCCTTAGTTTCAAGGTTGTTGGCTTTAGCGAGCACGTACATGCGCCCCTTCGTCGTCCGGATGGTGGCACCTCCACCTTCGCCTTGATTGCATTGAGGAGTTACAAGGAACCAAATCTTGGATCCCTCGCATCCCACTGTTCGTCTTCGTTGATCATCACGGAGAGCTTAAAACACTTCGGGCACTCGAATGCCTTGTGAGGGCCTTCACAAAGGAAACAGGAGATCCTTGGCTTCTCCCCGTCCTTGGAACTACTCGCAAAATGTTTTGGGCGAAAGTCCTTAGACGGTTGGAAGGGTCTCCCTTTTCCTTCACTTTGGTTGTCTCCCCCATGTTTCTCTTTGTGGAACCTGTTCGCCTTGGAAGTCAATGAAGAACTGGTGGTCTTCTCCGACTTCTTGTATTTGATGAGTGATTTGGCCACCGCCATGGCCGACGCCAGGTCCTGCACATTTTTCCACTATAACTCCAACTTCGCCCATTGTTGCAATCCGTCTATGAAGGAAAATAAGGAATCCTTCCCGGACATGTCCGAGATCTCCAATATCAGCTCCGAAAATTCACGGATGTACTCCCACACCGTTCCTTTGTGGGTAAAGCGCCGAAGTTTTGCCCGAGACTCGTTCTGGGGATGTACTCCCTCTGCGTTCTGGGGATAGAATTGGGCCTTGATATCTCGCTTGAAATATGCCCAAAATTCGATGACGCATAAGCCGTACTCCTTGTTGGCATATCGCCGCCTCCACCACACCATAGCCGAATCGACTAAGTATAGTGGAGTGGTCTTCACCTTCTTTGCCTCGTTTACAATGTTCAAGGCATCGAAGTACTGCTCCATGGTCCAGAGGAAGTTGTCTAACTCCCTTGCATTCCTTGACCCAGCAAAGGTCTTAGGCTTTGGCACGTCGATTTTGGAGTTGGGTTGGTCGCCAATGCCACCTTGGGTGACCGCCATCTTGCATAGAGACCAATCCGCCTTGATCTCTTTGATTTCCTCTTGCATCGCCAGCATTTGGGACATGAGAGAACCCTTCAAGCCCTCGAATTGAGAGTTCATGTCATCCATGACGGAGTTGAGAAGCCCTTGCATCCTTCCATAGCTTTCCTCACCCTCTAAGTCCAGCCTTTCGATGCTTCCAAAGTGCTCCTCGATTACCTCCATCTGGTCGGTTAATGCCAACTCCACTTGGGCTAGCCGAGTCTCTGGTGGACATGTTTCCCTCGAAACAGACTTGTCTCTCCTCCATTCCTTAGCGGTTTGTTCCTTCTCACAGCCTTCGTGCCCACCAGCACTAATGACAATGGATCCTCCATTTGTCATTTTTACACTGTCTCGAAGTTTTGATTGTTCCACCGAACTTTAGCATCGAACTGTGCTCTGATACCACTTGTCATGGGGTCAGCCTTTATAGAAGCTTAACCCATGCGGCACCTAGTTCCCACCCATACGAAGGAACGCTAGGTCAGCCTGACTCATCACATTTGGATCGGAACCCATCAATACGTTGTAAATTAATTGTGTAGGGAAGTGTTTAACAAAAAAAACGATTGAACGAAGGCAACAAACGATTGTATTGATTGCTTGAAAGCTTTACAACATCACTCCCCTACATATAGATGTTAACACTTTTCTTGTTATGACACTAGGAGACATAATTTCTAACTGAGCAGTAAAATCTCTACAACTCACTCTATAAACTAAGTTACAACACTTTACAAGCGGGAAATACCCCAAAATAACCTAAGTGTGCTAGGATAAACCTCAGTCCGTGACACAAAGGAAGGTGAATCTCCCAACAACCTCCAAAATCTAGGACAAAATCACATAACATATCCTCGAGCGTCTGAATCGTCCGCTCCGACTGACCATCCTGATAACGTGCATTTTATGTCATTATTCTAGTGTTTATTTAGGATGTTTAAGAGCATGATTAGAGCCTTATTGCTTCACATATCATATATATTTGCTCTAACCCCTAGGAAGATGCTATTTGCAAATACATGCGCTTTTAAGCTGTTTTGGAAGATTTTGGAGCTCACTTTTGACATAGTAGATGGCCTCAAACAATTGGTGTGCAAGAACAAAAGTTTCTTAGAATGATGTCCTCTACCTACGACAAAAATTTCAGAGCATTTGGAGCTGCACGTGAATTCACCCATTTCACGTGCAAGCCTATTTATGCCTCTCAGGCCTCTACAGGATGCAAGGAAGCTTGGGGAGAAGTTTGAGCTGATTTGGAGGTGCACGTGAATTCACCATATCACGTGCGAATTGACGTGCAGAGATATTTTTGGACCGATCCTATCGTTTTTCCATGCTGATCATTTGTTTCTGAAGGCCCGTGTCCAAATTGTGGATGGAAGATAGAGATTTTAAAGTTTCGAGTATTACTTATCGAAACTACGCCGTTTTGATAAATGGGCTAGGGTACACACCTCAAGGCCCATCCAAACTCTATAAATAAGAGCTCCACGCCCTCTCCTATGCATCCTAGACCCCCTACACGTTTTTAGAGAGAGAGGGAGGCTCCACGACTTGGAGGTTGCTCCTTGACCTAGGAGAGCAGCTGTCGCAGCCATCGCGGATTTTGGAGCCTGGATTTGAAGCTTGTTTCGCGCGTGGATAAGAAGAAGATGTTGAGCTTTTCTGCTTTGTGTTTGCTTGTAATCATGCGTGAGTAGTCTTTTAATCTAGGGAAGCAATGTAGCCCCCCTTGTTGCTTTCTTTGTGTTTATGAATATTGGGTTTGGATGATTGAGTTTTGCATGTTTTATGAATCTGTTCTTAAATTCTATCTTTGGATGTAACCTTGGTATTCTTAGCCCTAGTCGGGGCAGATTGAGATTCATAACTTATTTGTAATTGGTGTGATCATTATCCTTTTGCAAGTATAATTTATTGGCTTTGCATGTTTGTGTGTTTAGATGACCATTCTGGCATACAACTCTTAAAAGGACCTCAATGACCATTTGTTGTCCTTGGCTTATGTTTAGCATGTTTTCAATCAGACAACCCTAATACCATGAACCAGTAGAGATAACATAGGGAGGTGAAATTGTGACCCTAGATGCTTTTAATCCTTGAATCTTAATTCCAAAATCAGTTTACTTTCTTTGTTTATTCAGAAAACCAAATAAAAATTAGATCTTTAGTTTAAAAAAGAAAATTTTTGCCAAGACATTTTATAGAACAAGAGTAATTGGGTGTTTTGATTTGAGAACTAGAAAACTAGGCTAATCCCTGTGGGTTCGACCCCTTGCTTGCTGCTATTCTTTTAGTCCAAACTTAGGGAATTTATTATCTTGAAGAGAGATTTAACGACATTAGCTAGCTCTTTTAGAGAGGTTAGAAATTTGTCTGTCACATCCATCTTCAGATGAAAAGCTGTACTCATGTTCACCCTTGTACCCAAAGCTCGCTGCAACTGCCTCCAAAACTGAGAGGTGAACCTCGCATCCTGATCAGATACAATAGACAATTGGACTCCATGCAACCACGCAATCATATGAAGAAACCAATGTCCCAAAGTCCTCATTGGGTCTGTCTCTCGAATTGGAATAAAATGCGCTGATTTGGCTAATCGGTCCACAATAACCCATATAGTGTCGTGTCCCCTGGAATGAGGAAGTCCAGTGACAAAACCATGGTTATGTTATCCCATTTCCACTCTGGCACGAGCAATGACTGCAACTCACCAGCTGATCTCAAGTGCTCTGCCTTGACCTGCTGATAGGTCAAACACCTCCTCACATAATCAGCAACGGCCTTTTTCAGGCCTGCGCACCAATACTGCCTCCTCATGGCATTATACATCTTTGTCCCACCAGGATGTACAGCTAACCGTGACTTGTGAAATTCCCGAAGAACCTCCTATCAGTCTACCCCTATACCGCAGGACATGCTCGCATCCTCAGTCCAATCGAAGATGCTTGCCTTGTTTGAATCCCATCCTGATGACCTCACATCAACCTTGCCCAGTGATCCTTTATGATCTAGTGCCGCAACTCGGGACTGCTACAACAACATTAAGCATCCCTCGCCCATCACCTGGTCACCATCTGCAACCTCATCATTGCCAACTGGTCCATCATTTCTTATTCCTTAATGGCACAATGGGCAACCACGGCCCTACTTTTCCTACTCGAGAGAATTGCCACCACATTACCCTTCCAAGGGGTATACATCATGTGAAACCGATGCCTGTAGGTACTCTACCCACCACCTCTGCCTAAGGTTCAGGTCTCTCTGAGAAAAGATATACTGTATGCTTTTATGGTCTGTATATACCACAAATTTCTCCCCAAGGAGATAATGCTACCAGCTCTTTAAAGCAAAGATCACCGCCGCTAACTCCAAATCATGCGTGGGATAGGTTTGCTCATGTGGTCTCAACTGCCTAGACCCATAAGCAATCACCGCCGAGTTTGCGTCAACACACAACCAAGCCCCACCTTGGAAGCATCACAATACACCTCAAAAGGCACACCCTCCTGTGGAAGAATTAAGATAGGTGCTGAGGTCAATCATGCCTTGACTCCATAAAAGCACTCTCATAAGTATTAAACGAAACAAAAAGAACTCCCTTCCTAGTCAAGTTCATCATTGGAGCTGCCAACTTAGAAAAATCCTCCACAAACCTCCGATAATAGCCTGCCAAACCAAGGAAGCTACGAACCTCAAAACACATTCGTGGGCCTTTTCCATGACATAACCGCCTCGATCTTCACAGGACCCACTGTGATACCCTCTGAAGATACCACATGTCCCAAGAAGTTCACTTGTTGTAACTAGAAGTCACATTTTGTGAACTTCGCATACAACCAGTGTTCTCGCAAGGTCTGCAACACAACCTGCAAATGCTCCTCATGCTCCCTCTTGGTCGCTGAATAGACCAAAATAACGTCGATGAACACCACAACGAACATATCTAATTATGGAGCAAACACCTGGTTCATCAATCCCGTAAACACTACTGGAGCATTTGTGAGCCCAAACGGCATCACAAGCTACTCATATTGCCCATAACGACAACTGAACGCTGTCTTAGGGATATCTGCCTCCCTAACCCTCAACTGATGGTATCTAGACCTCAAGTCTATCTTGGAAAACCATCTCGCACCTCGAAACTGATCGAACAGATCATCGATCCTCGGCAATGGATACCTGTTCTTCACAGTCACCTGGTTAAGCTTTCGGTAGTCTATACACAGCCGAAGCGAACCATCCGCCTTCTTGGCTAATAACACTGGAGTACCCCATGGTGAGCTACTTCGCCTGATAAAGCCTCGTGCGAAAAGATCATCTATCTGCCTCTTGAGCTCTCTAAGCTCTATCGACGCTGTCCCCGGCAACAACTCAATTGAAAACTCTACCTCCCTCACAGGTGGTAAACTTACTAAGTCCTCGGGAAACATATCCGGGAACTGATCTATAATGGGTGGCATGTAATGACCCGTGTTTTGAGATGTGTGGAGTTATTCATAGTTTTGTCTTTTGAGTGGCAATTTTCTAGTTTTTGGGGAACTTCTACTCATGGACTTCAGCCAAATCATTTTATTTACCAAATAGGGAACTTTTGACAAAAGAGGGTAGCCTAGGGAGGCAGAAATAGAGTGCACGTGATATGGGGCATTATGATGTGTAAGGTTTTTATTGCATGCCTGCCTTCTACATGATTCAAGGAAGCTTGGGGTAGAATTTCACATCATTTGGAGCTGCACGTGATATGGGGATATGACGTGCAACTATATTTTTGCACCATCACCTTGGTCTAGTGATTCTAATCATCTTTTGCTAAAGGGGCATGTTGGAATTATGGGTATTTTGTTTTGCGTGGATGCGGGAAGGTTGTAGCCTGTTCCATCAAAACTACATCGTTTTGATGTTGGGATTCACTTAATCAAAACTACGTCGTTTTGATGTTGTGATGTCTATATAAGGAGGGGGAGCCCCTTTGTGTTGAGGTTTTAGGGTTTCTTTCTGTCAGCCGTGTTGGACCACATTTTGTACGGGTTGGGCATATTAACCCCATTTGATATATATATATATATATACCTTTTTACCCATACCATATACCTTGTTGAATAGGTCCTTAGAGATTCCCTGCGATTTGCACAAGATGGATGCATTGACATGAACTGGGAAGCCCAAAATGGATAACCACTGCTACAAGTCCCTAAAGTACCCCAAGACCAATACCAGGGGATAGAGGAGGAAATTTGGAGAATAACGCACTTGACTGAGCTCAATTCCGATGAAAAACGAAGAAGTTATGACCAAAACAATTTTCATTGAAAAAAGTCAAACTTGCCAAAAGACGGTCAGTGCCCCTGGTCAAACTACCCGAAAATATGCATGTGAGGAATAGTCTGAAATGTCTATTTTTACGAATACGGGTCCTCCCAAACAATCCCTGAAAGGTCGTCCATTTTTGCATTTTGGGTGGGGGTAAAAGGTAATTAAAAAAACAAAAAAAATGTGACTTATAGCCTCGAAGTGTCGGCAGGTCGAAGCTTCGAAGACTCGAAGCCTCAAAGCCTTGAAGACTCGAAGCTTCGAAGCCTGTCATGCCGACACTTCGACCTGCCAACACTTCGACCCACCAACCTTCGACCCTTGACCTTCGAACCATGTGAGTCTTCGACCCTGCCGATCTTCGACCCGCCGACACTTCGACCCATTGACCGTTGACCTTCGACCCACAACCTACGAACCTTCGACCCGCCGACACTTCGACCCGTTGTTGTTGACCTTCGACCCAGGGATCTTCGACCCACGACCTACGAACCTACGACCCACAGATCTTTGACCCTTGACCTTCAACCATTCGACTCTTGACCTTCGACCCATTGACCGTTGACCTTCGACCCGTTGACCATTGATCTTCGACCTGCCGACACTTTGGCCCTATTGACCTTTGACCTTCGTTGTTTGGCTGCATTTCCGCCAACTATTTGCTATGCAGTCACGAGATCTGTTTTTCATGCGCTGGCCATCTGACAGAATCGTTTTTCAACGCCTGTCAGTGACATGTGCTAAAATAAAAATTAAAAAGGACAAATCACGAGCTGCAGGTCGCCAAACCATCCGATAATGCACGAACCTGCAATTAAAAACATTGGCATTCATGCAACAATTAATGACAGTCCAGCCAAATTCGCCGGCCCTTTAAATTCGAGTCTCCGTCCACGCGAAGCACATGGAGACGCCTTATCTCGACGAAAAAACCCTTTTGCCATTTTTTCATACCTAGCTCCCTTATCTAAAAAAAAGAAGGAAACTTCTGAAAAAAAAAAAAACCCAGAGAAAACACCCGAGTTCAAAAATTTCCCTATCCCCGGATTCTTGCCCAAAAAAAAAACAACGCCCGAGTTCGGATCCAAAAAGAAGAGAGCACCCGATTTTGCCAACTCTCTCCCTTTCCCAAAACCAAAATCGCTCCTCTTTCCCTCTTTCTTGTTTTAGCTCTCTTTTTCCCGGAAAATGAAAAACACAAAAAACAACCCGATTCTGCCCCCTTCCTCTTACGTTTTCATAAAAAAAAAAAGACATAAAAAAAAAACAATTCTTCTTCATTTCCCTATTTCTTACACCTACCTTCTTTATCCCCAGTCACCAAAAATCTCAAACCCAAAAAATACGTCACTCCAGTCCTCCAAATATTAGGAAATCTTTTTCACAAATCTCATTGCCGATTTGTTGGTACAATTAAGAGCAGACGACTATAGGCGTGGGACGGGATTCACGCAAGATCCGGTGTTCGAAGCTCTAAAGTCGGTTCTATAATCCTAGTCGATTTCTATCATTTATTATTTCTTAGCTTATTTATCTTTATATTAGAGGTAATTCTTAGTCTTTTCCTGTATATGTTCTTTCTTTTTTTCAGTTGTTGTTACGTGTTGTATTTCCCTTGTATTTCGTTTTTTTTCGTATATATTGTATCTTTTGTAATATTTAAGAATAGTAGTGAAAAGAGAGAGAGCAAAAAAAGGAAAATAAAAAAAGACAAAAAGAAAAAAGGAAAAAGAGAGAGGGTGGATTCGTTTTTTTGTTATTGTCTGTCACAATCACACAATTCACGTTTTATTCGGATATGCATGTGTTTTGATATGGTCAATTCTAAAAAAAAAAAGACAACAAAAAAAGGAGAACAAACAAAAAAAAAACATAATAAAACATAACAAAAACAAAATGTTTTCACAGAATATTTTCTAAAAACGTTTTCAATAAAAGGTTTTCAAAATGTTTTCAAAAATATCACCTAAACAAATATATAACAAACAAAAAAAACAAAAACGTTTTGCAATAAAATGTTTTAATAAAATGTTTTCTAAAATGTCTTTCAAAAAACAAAAAACAAAAAAACAAAAAAACAAAAACAAAACAAAACAAAAACAAAACGTTTTTTTAACAAAACACAAAAAAAAAAACAAAAAATGCTTTCAAACCCAAAAACCAAAAAAAAGGGGAAAGTAAAAAAACATATGTCCATTTTTTAGGGCTTCAATTTCCAAAATAAAACCAAAAACCAAAACAAACCCCTACGATCTCATTCCCACCTCAAACAAAAAAAAACCCAAAACTTTTAGGATTCCCTTTAGAAATTTAGGAAAATCCATTTTAACCACGACTTTAATAAATAACGTAGCTGAATAAAAATTATAGGTTGTTTAGGAAACTTAACCCCGTCATAGCAGTGCAAATAAAATAGAAAACCTCCTCCTCCGAAAATAGATACCGAAAGGACGCTGTAGGGGTGCTAATCCTTCCCTACAGGTAACCAACTCCCGAACCCTTCTATGATAACATGAGACCACACCTTTAAACTACTCAAAGTAGAGGGTATCCAACTGTACCCCAAAAACAGTTTATGGCGACTCTAAATTTTATCACCATTGGTTTAGTTTGAGCTCACCCCAAACGGGCCCGGACGAAAACCGGTGATGACAAGCCACCACAGAGAGAGAGAGAGAGAGAGAGAGAGAGAGAGAGAGAGAGAGAGAGAGAGAGAGAGAGAGAGAGAGAGAGGAATATTAATCACTGCCGTGGTGTTTCGCGTAGCTGGATGGCATCTAGCGTTGAAGCAAGAGTAGGAGGACGCTTTCAAGGTAGGGGTTCTGTTCCTCCTTGAACTCTATCCAGGGTTTTAGCCTTGTGGTAGGCATTCTATGGCTGTTTGGTTATATATCTATATGTAAATCCATATAGGTGTGATCTCCTATATGGATGTTGGCCTTTAATGGCATATTGTTTGATATTATGCCTATGTGGCTATGCAAGTTAAGTGTTTGATATTATGCATGTGTGATGATGCATGTTATGTGTTTGGTTTTATGCCTGTGAGGCTATACATGTTAAGTGTTTGATGTTATACCTTGTGGCTAATGTAATGTGTGTGGTTATTCGCCAGGTAGTTGTGGAAGCCCGTGGGTGATTTTGGAACACGGTGGGCCGTGGAAGCCCGTGGTTGACTACGGAACACGGTGGGCTGTGGAAGCCCGTGGACTCTAGAACACGGTGGCTATGGAAGCCCGTGGTTGACTTGAAACATGGTGGTGTGGAAGCTCGTGTTTGGTTATGGAGCCCGGTGGCTGGATATATTAGCCCTGTGTGGCCGTGGTTATGTTAGCTGTGTCGCTATGGCACCGGTTGTACCTACTCGTGACTTGTATGTTGATACTTAATTATGGAACATAACTTGCCTATATCTTATTGTCACGACATTGCACTCGTGCACGTCAACATGTAGATGTTAGGAGCATGGGATGGGTTGGGGAGACATGATCCCTCCGAGCCGTGGTTGCTCACCCCTCCCGTTGTGCTTTGTTTACTTTTCAGGAACCTACGGGCGTTAGGTGGGAACACCAAGGTGGAGTACAGACCTGCTTTGTAGCTTTGCTTAAATGTTATTTGTGTTTTGTTATTTTGTGGAACTACCGTAACTCCAACGGGGAAATGATGTAAAGGATTATCGAGTTGAATAAAGATTTGTGGTTTGCCTTCATGGATGTTTCTGTGGTTTGTATGTGAAAAAGATATATGATTTGTTAATAAATATCTATTGGGAATGAAGTGGTGTCCCAAGTGGAATATCTTATCCCAACCCCTTGCCCACTGGGTGGGTAAAGGGGAGTCACAAACCGATTTCCTCAGGTTGGAAATTTGGGGCGTGACATGGCAAAACAGCGTTCCCCCTCTCCTCCCTATCAACCAACATCAAGCTGGCTAACCGGCGGGTCACATCACCCCACCCATGCCTCAAAGGTCCCAACTCGCATGCCTCCTCGATCCACTCACCCAAAAAGACACCCCGCGTGCCCTTCGGTGTGAGAAACATCATACGCCGTCGAAAACAATCAATCTTGGCCTCCACGGAAACCAACCAATCCATACTCAGGATAACATCAAAATCATCTAACTTCATAATATACAAATAACATAACGAGGTTAATACCCGCAAGTGTTACTTGATAAGCATGACCGATACTCTCAAGTATCACAATGCCACCCAAAGGTGAAGCAACCATTAGAGCCCGACTAACTGTCTCCTAGTCTAACTCCACCAACCACCGTAGCATACGAAATAAAAGAATGGGTAACACCAAGTATCAATCAAAACCGAGCAGATAGTCCGAGAAATGATGATGGTACCTTTCACCACCGAAGGTCCTGGTCCTGCCTCGTCCCTTTGGTGGAACCTCTGCCTCTCTGCTAGTAAGGGAAAAGTCCTCCCTTGTGGCACACTACCACTAGCCTTTCCCATTGGGGCCTTGCCCCGCTGATCAACAAGACCCGGTGCCTCCCGCTAATGCCGCTGCACCGCAGTCGCGTCTGCGTGCTCGTGTTGGTGGCACCAACCTGCGAGACGGAGCCCCACTCCTCTGTCCTGCTCTCTCGGACGAGGACCTACACTGCTGGTCGAGCTAAGGGTGACACATTCCCGAGCTCCATGTCCCAACTTCCCGCATCAGAAGCATGTCATCTTTTTTCTCGGGTAGTCTTTCGACAAGTGTTTGGTCAAACCACAGTTCCAACAAGTACCTGACCTCCAGTGGTGAACTCTCATGGGGTCCCACCACCTAGCTGGAAACCCCTTGCACCTGCCTCCTCTCAGGCTGAGTGGCACTGCTCTCCCTACTCTGCCTCTTTTTGCTCAAACCTGCCGAACCTCCTTGTCTCTGGGCTCTCGCCTGATCTTGACCTCGCTCAATAATGAGTGCCTTGTTG